>OZ017738.1:61309072-61776572 GCA_963969285.1 Odontomyia ornata | reverse complement strand
TGAGTTTCAACTGGCCGCCATTTTGTTTTTTGCGAGCAGACCTCAAGTTTTTTTACATATGTCTTTAGATATTTATAGTTTCTATCAAAGTAATGAATTTCATTGACATTGGTTGAAAACTTTGGTCAAAACTACAGCAATAAAATTTTGTACTTTTTTCGACTTTCGAGCGGCCGCCATTTTTTTTCAGCCGTACTGACTTTGGACTTTTTATTGCGAGATTTATCATATACATCAATGAACCTTTGTACCAAATTTAATCCAAATCGGAGCCATACTTTGGTCAGAACAGAAATCACGATTTTTCGTTTAAAATTGTCGCCATTTTGTTTTCACCAGGCCGATAAAGCTAGTTCACGAAATTATCTGAGATATTTACTCAATACACTCTTCCTGAAAATTTGGTGAAATCGGAGCAAAATTGCAACCTCTAGCATGGTCACAATTTCGTTATATCCCACATATATATATATATATATATATATATATATATATATATATATATATATATATATATATATATACATATATATATATATATATATATATATATATATATATATATATATGTATCTATGTATGTATATATATATTTATCTATATATATATATATATATATATATATATATATATATATATATATTTATTTATTTATTTATTTATTTATTTATATATATATATATATATATATATATATATATATATATATATATATATATATATATATATATATAAAGGGTTATCCATTTTACGCTTGGGAAACTAAAGCTTAAGAAAACACATAAAATATTCAGGTGGGAACAAAATGTCTTACGCAAGACCTCTTGTACGCCTCAGTCCTGTTGAGGTAATTTTCAAGGACTTTTCGGCACATTTCCGGCAATATCTCGGCCATAACTTCACGAATATTGGTTTTCAATTGCTCAAGATTTTGAGGGTTGTTCGCTTAAACATGATCTTTTGCATAGCCTCATAAAATGAAATCCAAAGGTGTTCGGTCACAGGATCTTGCGGGCCAATTGACATCACTCAATCTCAAAATAACGCGTCCTGGAAATTTCTCTTGCAAAAGTGCTCGATGAGCCTGTGTTGAATGGCTTGTGGCTCCGTCCTGTTGGAACCACATGTTTTACAGATCATAACCTTCCATTTCTCTCCAAAAATAATCGGTTGACATCCGTCCATCGCGGTCAGAATTGACTGTACTGGCTCTTCCTTCATCATTTCCAAAAAAATACGGGCCAATAACACCACCAGACCATAATGCACACCAAACGGTCACTTTTTCGGATGCAAAGGCCTTCCTGCGATCACTTGAGGACTTTGAGAGCCCCATATGCGGTAATTCTGTTTATTTACGTAACCACTGAGCGAAAAATGAGACTCATCACTAAAGACAATTTTGTTCGAAAAACCGTTATCAATGGCTTGTTGCTTAATCATCCAATTTGCATACATTTTGCGTTGTGTTTGGTCTTGAGGCTTAAGTTCTTGAGTGAGTTGGATTTTGTACGGATGGAGATGCAAATCCAAATGCAAAATCCACCACAATGAGCCGTAAGATAAGCCCAAATATTGAGCACGTCAAGGAATCGACAAATTCGGGTCTTCCTCCACACTTTGAGCAACGACAGCAACATTTTCCGCAGAACGAACGTTGCGATGATGCAGAGGCCTTGCAATATCAATAAGCGATCCAGGTTCTTCAAATTTTCTCACTGTGTTCGAAATTGTTTGCTGTGTAGGTCGATTATGTCGACCGTAGTTGGCTCGTAAAGCCCTAAATGTTGATACAACAGAGTCACCATTTTTATAATAAAATTTACTAATTTTAACACGTTCTTCGACTGTTAAACGATCCATATTTCTAAATGGCAAAACTTCAACTAAAAAAAACATGCTTTGGATGACATTTAATTCTGACAGATGTCAAATGGCAGGGCTATACTTTTCTACCACGAAATGGATAACCCTTTATATATAGATATATGATACTCTCCGGAATAGGTAAATTTCTCTCGAGAAATTTACCAAAATAAACGGACAGCTAACATCCCAAAAAACAAAAACCTAATATACATCTACCTGGCCTAACTTACAGAAATTCAATTCCTTCCACACATTCTTTAGAAGCTGAAGATGTCGCAAACGAGTCAAAATGCATCTGCTCACTTGTAGAAGCAAGGCTCTATGACTTTTGAATAAATAAGAGAATTGGCTTGCGGATATCAAATAAAATAATTGACAATATATTGCATAATGAACTTATAGCAGTTAAGTGAAAAGACAACAAAAAACACTACTTAATGTTTTCATTGTGTTCGCTGTAACAAATATGAGTTAATTACAAACAAACAATTCCAAAGATAACTTTATTCATAAATAAATAATTTATTGGAAAGTAATGTCAATGAAAATAAGAAACAGGACAATTCAATCGGTTACCCTAGGCTTAATAGCCCTATACACTTTTCTACAGTTCAAAGGCTGCAGAAGTCGAAAGTTGTTTCGTACTATATTACCGCTGGACCCAATAAAATTTCGGAACACTTGTAATTGTCTTCTTGAGATTTTGGAAGGCTTTGGGAACACAACCCATGTGACAGCCTCGTTACAGGTTGGAACTGTTAAGGAACCTAAATGAAATATGTATTTAAAGAAAATTGGCAAAGAATTTTGTGGATTTGAGACCTTACCAGCATATGTAAAATATTGGTTGACATTAATGCCACTTAATAGTTCACTCAGACATAAACTCTCATCCAGAGATACTGGAGAAGAACTTGTAAGGCTTCCACTTTCAACCACTTCCAGTAACGGCGATAAAGCGGAATTATCTACTCTTGAAATCTTTCGGAAATAATTACTGAACGCTCCCACGTCTGAATTTGATTTAAACTTACCCTAAATAGAACGCCGAACACCATGAGTCCATCTCGACGTTC
The DNA here is from genome assembly GCA_963969285.1 of Odontomyia ornata. Taxonomy (NCBI): domain Eukaryota; kingdom Metazoa; phylum Arthropoda; class Insecta; order Diptera; family Stratiomyidae; genus Odontomyia; species Odontomyia ornata. Next base: position 61,773,627 of record OZ017738.1, on the reverse strand, counting down.
CAAAGCCTCAGCCAGAGTATTGTACCTTGTGTTTCGGTGAATTAAGTGAAGTTCCAGAGGATATTGTTTACCATCTACTACATGCTCAGATCCTCGAGTATCACGATCACCCCAATGAAAGTGAAGACTTTCGAATCGGTATGTTCCTTTTACAGGTCCTCCGCGTACACTAGGCAATAAGGTAGCAGTAACATTGGGGCTGGAAACGTCCACTGGAAAATATCAATGATAAGATAGCAATCATTTTTAACCAAGCTTAAGCAACTCTCGTAAGCTCTTACCAGAATCACTTTTACTTTGAACAAATAAAGGCGCTGGTAAAGCACGACTATATCGGTTGAATTTGAACTGCGGATAGAGGGTTGGTATGGTCTGTGAATAAAATTTGATGAAGAAATGATTTCGGTAGAAAGGCAATAAGTCTAACATTACGACTGCAGATCTCAATAGGTGATTGTCGTCTTCCTGCACATTGTGGAAACTGTTCTGGCCATAATAGTTGCTCACTGTACAAGAAACTGTTTTGAGCGTAACTTTTTCCTGAAAAATGGAAATCAAATTAAATTGCAAAGGAAAGCTTGACGATACCTCCAGGAGCTTTATAGTATATCCTTTATATGCCAAAAACGTCAGAGGAAAATTGAGCAATTCTTACCCAGGATGGCAACAAGAATCAAAATGTGATACATATTTTAGCGTCTTCTTGTAGATTATACTTAACAATTCAAACGAACTTGCTATACTGTATGTACTGCGATTATGGTGTATTTATATATGAATGATTAGCTTTGATCGAATTGTTTTAGAAATTTGTGGCAATATTTATTTAATCCAGTTTTTTGTGTGATTTGTGATCAAGTTTCTGAAGGAAAGCACTATTTTGCAATGAAAACGTATAATGACAGATGGTTAGTTTAAATTTTGCTTTAGTTCTGGTGCAGTGTCAATTAAATATGAATTCAAGAACTCATATGTTTGTTGATAGCATTTGAAAGTTTCTCAAGACAATATTTACCTAGAATTTAATTTATCACGTCAAGGCTTCTAAAGATGAAACAGATGGATGACATTGCTCTAAAAGTTCCTATATTGAGACAAAAAGGAGCATTTACCTTAACTTATTCTTAGTCAATATATTATTGTACGAATTCTCTTAAATGGAGCAATGTAAAAATATTATCGTGAATAATATCAAAGGTTTTCCATTATGGACATAAAAACTTTGTATCCTTATATGAACGAACCCTTAAACTTTTTCAATAAATTGTCAATGTCAAAACGTTAGTTAAAGTCAACATTTTTACCATTGTAAAGTTCATGAACCAGCAAAGTTTGAAAATTATTAAAAAATACTACCGAAATTCTGAGTCGGAGATTGCAACTTCAAGAGAGCTTACTCCAATTTTCGGTCGTAATAATCGTCCAACCCGACAGGCTGTGCGTGCTGTAGCGGATAAATTTGGGTCCTTATTTTCACTATTAGACGTTTCGGTGCAAAAGAGGCGTCGTGCCACTCGAAGCGAAGGATATATCGCAATCAAAAGTGTATCGATTCAAAATGAGCCAAATTAGTCGATTCCACTTCGTTCTCAAGACGTCGCTCAAACGACACTGTGGTATATTTTGCGAAAAGATCTTGGCCTATATAGTTACAAGATCAAATTGACTCAAGGATTCAAGCACTTGATCATCCGAAATACCGAAACTTCTCCAATTGAACTCTGGCGAAGCTTTAAGGAAACGAAGAATTTCATTGAAAAATTACCTTCAGCCATGAAGCTCATTTCTGGTTCAATGGCTTTATTAATAAGCAAAATATGCATCATTTGTCAACCACAAACCTCCACGCCCTTCTTGAGACACCGTTGCATATGCAAAAATTACTGTTTGATGCGGTTTTCATGTCGAAGATGTGATTGGGCCGTTTTTTATCGTGGATGAAAATGGCCGTAATGTTAACGTCGATGAAGAGCACTTTCGGATTATTTTGGAAGATTATTTGTAGCCAGAATTGGATAAACTGAACATCAACGATATACAGTTAAACGAGATGGTGCTGCTAGCCACACAACATGCCCCAGAATCGATTTATTGATAGGCAAAGTTGGTGAAAGTGTTATCGTGAGAATCGGTCCGGTCGAATGGCCACTTCGTTCATGCGATCTAACATCATTGAGTTACTTTTGATGGAGCTATATCTAGTCACTAGTCTATTCCAATAAGCCAGCAACTTTAAATAAACTCAAAGACAACATTCAACGGAAAAAGGCCAACGTTCTCGTCGAAATATGTGCCGGAGTGATAGGAAATTGGGTCCAAACAATCGACTACTGTAAACAGGCTCGTGGTGGTCATATGACCATCATTGAATTTTATTCATAAAACGTAATGCTTGCACTATATTCAAAATACATTTGAACTCAATATCTCAAATATTTCTGTGTTTATACTAGATATTTTGCTTATGCTCGATATTTTACTGGTACATGGTTTGAATGCAAAAATTATTTCTTCTCTTTTGTATTCAAAGCAGCATATGCAAAGAATATTTTCTTAATGTGTTGTGTACAAAAAAAGGATGTAATGGCTTGCTTACAGAATAGCAATCAAATTTTGTCCTGGGAATCCTAAAGCATCACCAGGCAAGTGTATTTAAAAGGCTAGATTTCGCAAGTTTGTGGGTTTTTTGGTTTGTCTTCTGTTGCAAAGTCTCTCCCCGATTAGCATAAGTGGGATTTCTTCATAGGAAACAAGAACTGCAAAAAACAAGATTCCGGAGCGAAAGTATGTTAAAATTTTTTCGGAGTTTTTGGAAGCCAAATATTATGCACTACAACTATTATCATATGATCATAATCCATTCAAAGATCAGAAGATACTTTTAATAAGCTTATATTGGTTGTACAACTTAATAGCCGGGATTTTTTAAGCAAAGTTTGACGCTTTCTTGCGGAAAAATCTTACAATATATTTTATTCAAAGTATTGTCCGTCGGAAGCTACAACATTTCTCCATCTTTCAGGCAATTAATGAATTCCATCCCAAATGAACCCATCCAATTTCAAATGCCTTGCTCTGAAGTGAAGCGTATTCCAGTGATGAAATGAGCAAGGTCCGGACTATAAGGCGGGTGGGCCAAAAATTTTTCACGAGTCTCGCAACATGGCGCTGAGAGTTGTTATGATGAAAAATTAAAGCCTCGTGTCTGGTCACATATTCGTGGCGTTTTTCGATGATGGGACGCTTCAAACGTATTAATTGTGTTCAATACAGGTCATCTGTGATTGTCTGACCCGATTCCAACAACTCATAATATAACGGCCCCTTCTGATCCCACCAAATACACAGCATAACCTTGGCGCCATGGATATTTGGCTTCGCCGTTGATTTGGCTGGTTGGCCGGGCTTGACGTATGACTTTTCGCGCTTGGGATTGTCATAATGGATTCATTTTTTATGCCCAGTCACGATTCAATGCAAGAATGATTTCTTTTAATGGCACTCAAGCAGCATTTCAGACATACAGAAGCGCCGTTTAACGTCTCTCGGCTTCAACTCATAGCGGACCCAATTACCTTGCTTCTGAATGTATCCGGCGGCTTTCAAACGTTTCGAAATGGCTTGCTGAGTCACTCTCAACGATTTGGCAAGTTTGTCTTGCATTTGACATGAATCCTCATCGAATAGCGTCTCCAATTCTTCGTCTTCAAACTTTTTTGGATGTCTTAGGCGTTCTTTGTGTTTGATGTCAAAATCGACACTTTTGAAGTGTTGAAACCATTCAAAGCACAGTGTTTTTGCTAAATCATCGTCGCCATGAACTTCTCCAAAAAAATGATGACTTTCCGCAGCAGTTTTCTTTGCAAAAAAATGACCCAACAGAATCTCCCGCAAATGCTGTCTTTTTCTCCAATTTTCGATTTTGATAGCTGTCAAATGTACCTTCAAAATGACATAAAGGGTGATTCATAACAAGTGTACACATTTTTGTCGAAAAAAAACATAGTTTTTGTAAAGATTGAGCTGTATTGTTTATTTATTATAAAAATTTGGTCCCTTATAATTAAATATAAAACATTACTTTGGGTATATGTGCACCTGGTGCTGCTCAAACGATGATTGTAATTTTTGATGGCATTTTCGATGACATTATTAGGCGTATGTTGGCTCGAATATTGTTTTTTAATGCTTCAGTAGTCTAGGGAGCATCCGCGTGAACACGATCCTTCAGAAATCTCCAAAGGAAGTAGACACAAGGAGTCAAATCACACGATCTCGCCGGCCAAAAAATTCACAAACCAAAAAATTCACGTAGGGCGTGAAATGTTTGCACTGGCAATTCATTATTTTTGTAGAAGTTTTGACAAAAATAAAACTGTCGGCTGATGTGTATGACGCCATGGTTAGAATTGTAAAAGACCAGACTGTCATAGTCTGTCAATATATGGACCTGAAGTTAGTGATAAATAAGAGTTTATATATAAAGTTCGAGGTTTCACGATATTTGTTAGTACGGACATCTAGCGTCGAATTCCGGTTATTAAGTTGTACACCCAATTGCTAATAAGGCAAAGTAGACTGAAAAGGAGATTTTAACATGTATTGTATGCAAGACTAGCTTTACATCTGGGGCTTGCATACTAGTATTATTATTCTTATTGCATGTTTTCTCTTTTTCGGATTTGAATTCAAACGTACGTTTATCTTGTGATGATAAGGGAAGTATGTTTGGTTCTTCAACCGTGAATGATAAATTAGGAATCTTTATGGCTTCTTATTCTGAGCTACAGTTTTCCCTATTGCGGAGAGTATCTTATATATACAGTTGCTCACAAAAGTCAGCATTCACCGCTGAAAAACGCGGGAATGGCAACATAAAGGTAGAAGGAAAATGTAAAGACGGGTGAAAACCAACTTAAGAGGAATATCAGAGACATTGTAATATATTTTACACAGAATCAATGAGAACATACATATACATAGTAAATAACAAGAAATTCCGCTGAAAGTGAGGAAACGAAAGTCAGCATAAACCGCAGAAAATTCCAAAGAATCAGTATAAGCGATGAGTCACACTGCGATAAAGATTGCTACCGTGTCAATATATGTACGTCGATCAAACTAAAATTACTTGGGTGCCTTAAATACTTTAAAATGAGTACAAGAAAGGAAACGAGTTTGGAAGTGCGAAAAATCATCCTTAGTGAACGACTGAAAGAAAAGTCAAATGGCAAAATTGCTAAAATAGTTGGAAGAAGTCGGACAACGGTGCAAACGATCATACAGAAAGCGGAAACGGAAGGGAGAATACAAAATAAACAACGAACAGGTAGACCGAAATCCTTAAGTAAGAGAGATGAGAGAGACTTGTTACGGAAAATAAGTAAGGAGCCACAAAAAAGTGCTCCAGCACCGGCCACTGAACTTGCAATGACAACAGGGAAGCAAGTGAGTCCAAAAACAATACGTCGAGTTTTGCGTAATTAGGGTTATATCGCTAGAGTTCCACGCAGAAAACGTTTCATTTCTCCAGTGAATGAAAAGAAGAGACTTGACTACACTCGCCTGCATCTTAATAAGGACGAAAGTTTTTGGAATCAAGTTCTGTTTAGTGAGCAAGTATAATATTTATTATGGCTCTGACGGGCGCGGCTACGTATGGAGGAAGCGGAACGAGGCATTGGCGGAGAAGAATTTACATCCTACAGTGACACACGGCGGAGGGTCAGTCCTCGTATGGGGTTGTATGTCGGCCACGGGTGTGGGGCAATTACATTTTATTTATGGTACTATGGATCAATACATGTATTTGAACATATTGCGAGGCAATTTGATACCTTCAGTGCAGAAATTAGGCCCACAGCCGGTTGGATCTTTCAGCAGGACAATGATCCAGAACATACAGCTCGAAGTGTCGAGGAATGGTTGCTGCATAACATCCCTCACCAGCTTCACAGTCCGCCTCAGTCTCCCGATTTAAACCCTATAGAGCATTTGTGGGAGGAATTGGATCACAAAATTCGAAAGCCAGCCATAAGTGTAACTATTGCTAGCAAAGAGACCCTGAAATCTGCTCTGCTGTGTGCCTGAATAAATATTCCATCCGAAATTAACGGAAATCTCGTTTTTTCGATTCGAAGGCGTTTAAAAGCTGTTATTAAGGCTGTTGGAGGACCTACAAAGTATTGACCTCACGTTTTTTGGTCGTTTTCGTTCTTTTGCGAAACATGGATCGTAGTGTATGCTGACTTTTGATGGATGCATTTTTTCAGTTTTCATGGCTTATTTCTTTCTGTGTTCGGATTTTCTTTATTGTTATGTTATTAAAATTATTTTTAATGCCCATAAAGCTACTTTTACGTTTTAATTGCATTCCACTGTACCATATTCGAGTTTTTACATGCTGTATGCTGACTTTTGTGAGCCACTGTATACATATATATATATATATATATATATATATATATATATATATATATATATATATATATATATATAAATGTATATATATATATATATATATATATATATATATATATATATATATATATATATATACACTACCGGCCAAAAGTTTAGGACCAAGAATAAAAATCTTTGTTAACTGGAAATTATTTCAAAAGGACATCTGCTGAAGATCTAATTTGAATACCTGAGTATTCTTTTGCTACTAAAGAATATCTAACAAGTGCCCTTCTTGCATATTTTTATGTGTGCATCCTAGAAAGGTCAATTGTCCCCAAGCATTAATTAAAGCCCTTCAAAGACTAAAAGGTAAAGTCATTGTAATATTTCTCTGACCTGCCCATTACGAATCTTTTTGGTCTTATTTAGTGTTGACCATAATAAAGGATAATTTTAGCTTCCTAAAACGTATTTATTTCCTGAATTTTCGAAAAGCTCATCTTTCTCTAGTTTGATTAGTCTCAGTTCGCCCTTGTTATAGTCAAGACACTTTAAAATGGGAAAAGCCTGCGAAATTAGCAGTGAAATTCGTGCTGTCATAGTTGCCTTGCACAACGAAGGCAAAACTGAACGTCTAATTGCGCCGGTACTCAAATTATCGAAGACTTGTGCTCATAACGCAATAACCCGAAACAAAGCGACTGGCAGTAATCAAACCCGTTCACGATCAGGAAGGCCAAAATGTACCACTCAAAGTTACCAGCAAGCGAAATAGACTTCTAACAGCACCACAAATCCGCGAACAAATGAACAGCTCTCGGTCGAAACCTGTGTCAGTGACTACGGTAAAACGACGATTAAGAGATGCTGGGTTATTTGGCCGGGTCGCAGTTCGAAACCGCTTCTAAGACCACAAAATAAAAAGAAACGCATGCAGTGGGCCCTTACTCATCGAGATTGGACCGCAGAAGACTTCAAAAAAGTTCTTTGGACAGACGAATCCAAATTTCAAATTTTTGGATCAAAACGACCAACTTATGTTCAACGTAGCGCCGAGGAAAAGATGCTGCCAGTCTGTGTAGTGCCAACAGTCAAGCACGGTGGTGGTTCCATTATGGTCTGGGGATGTTTCTCGAGCTTGGAACTGGGGATCTGGTACGAATCAATGGAATCATGAAAAAGGAGCAGTATAAGCAAATACTTCAACGAAATGCCGTTCCGGCCAGCCTACGATTAATTGGAAATGGATTTTTTCCAACAAGATAACGATCCCAAACATAGTTCTAAATTATGCAGGGACTATTTAGAAGGGAAAGAAGCAAAAGGGATTTTACAAAATATGGTATGGCCCCCTCAGAGTCCGGGCCTAAATCCGATTGAGCTTTTGTGGGATGAGCTGGATAGAAATGTGCGGAGCTGTTGCCCCTCCTCACAGAAGACATGTGGAAGGCATTACAAAAAAGCTGGAACCAAATTTCATCAGAAACTATTGACAAATTGATTGACCGTTTGCCAAGATTAGTGAAAAAAGTGATGAAATGCAAAGGAGGCTTTTTTGACGAAAAATTTGTTTAACATATAAGTGGCATTTTTAAAGTTAAGAGTTGACATTTACTTATTCTTTTGCTTGATTTATAATCTATTTGTATTTGTTAATAAATGCTTTAATCAAAAATTAAACCTTCTACTTTATATTTTGAGTTTTGGTTCATTTTTCTTCTTTCAAGGTGATGGTTTGACCGGTAAATTTTGCTCCCATTTTCACCAATTTTCTGGAAAGGTGTATTGGGTTAATAACTCGGTTAAGCACGTGAACCAGCTATATCGGCGGGGTGAAAACAAAATGGAGGCCATTTTATACGAAAAATCGTGATTTCTGTTCTGACCAAAGTATACCGCCGATTTGGAAATGTCAAATGTCGAAAACGTACAAAATTTTGTTGTTGTAGTTTTGATCAAAACTTTCAATCAATGTCAATGAAATCCGGTAGTTTGATAGAAACTATTAGTATCTAAAGAGTTATGTAAAAAAACTGGAGGTCAGGTTGCAGAAAACAAAATGGCGGCCAGTTGAATCTCAAAATTTCAAAGTCTTTTAAATGTCGCAATTTTTATCCGATGCATATGAAGCTTGATTCTATGGTAGAAATCAATCCGATCTAGAAATTCCGACATTTTGGTGATCATGAATGAGCAATTTTCAAAATGGCGGTGGTTTAAATATGCGACTTTTTCAGGTTTTCGTGGCTCTCTAGCGGTCACATTTTCTAACGGTTTTTGATGAAACTTGAAATTATGGATCTCTGTACTAGGTTCTTGTATGATCCAAAAAATTATTAAAATGGAATGATAGATAAAACAGTCGAAAATTTAAAACGTAATATTTTTAGCTACCATTCTCACTAAAAATTGAATACTTTTGCCCTGTCTAGAGTGAAACTCCGATTTGAACGAGATTTGGCACATTGATTGATGAGGTCTTAGCATGCAAAGATTTAAAATAATCAAGAATCAAATACATGCACTCAAAATGGCAACTCCCAAAGGCCTGAAGCAAAGCACAGCTATTTTATTAGCAACTGAAATAATGAATATTTTTCATGGAAATGTTTCAAATGACTCAACTTGGAAGTATTTATAACCCAGACCATTCTTAGGATATTGCAAAATATTTTTAACAATACCCTAAAAAATTATAAAATCGTGACTTGCCTGTCCGTCCTTCCGTTCATTTGTTCGGGCGTCATAACAAGTTTTCTCGCAAACCACATAAGCTACGTAGGTCAAATGTGGTGCCTCTTTGCAGTGCAAGAAAATATTTTGAGGTATTGAAGGGGGTCTCCCCATACAGGGGGGTGACTTAATTTTTTTTTTTTATTTCTGTAGCCCTCTAGCGGACAAGTTTCTCAGATCCCGGTGAAACTTGGAATTATAAGTTATTAAGGCAAGTTAATTTAATTTAATTATGCAAATCGAATGACAAATAAAAAAGGCGAAATTTACAGCTTTTTAGTTTTAACAGCCGTTTTCAATGAAAATCATAATGACGGCCTCTGATAGTTCAGAAAAGAATTGAAAATGTATATATTAACGGCAACGCAACTGCTGATTAAACTTTTATGGAAATATTTTGAAATTAACTATTTGAGCTATTCAAGCCTTTGTGTAGCAACCAGTGTGAAATGTGTAACCAGCAAATGTGAGAAGAGTGAAACCTGTATTTATATGTTTACAACAATTAATAATCCACTGATTTTCAATATGTAATCCATACGTGTTCTACTCAATTTAATTAGCAAAATATTTGCTCCTCTACAAAGGGTCTCTAAATACGAACTTCGGCAGATTCTTTTTATTTAAATAAATACCCACGTGGTACTACAAAAATTGTAGTAAGAAGTATAGTAGTAGGCAAGCCAAATTCTTTTTCGAAACCTTACGCTGCCTACGATAAATTTACCTTTCCGGCTGGTGCTACCAACGGGGATTTTTTTTTCTGTGAACCTCTTACTTATCTTCTTTTCAACGTAATGAAATGAAATACGAAATAATGTATAAGGTGGAAATATTTTAACTCTTGAATTAATTGCTTCAATTAATTTACAATAGCCAAAACAAATTCACGCTACTATTTGATTAACTAGATGATCAACACAACCAGGAGAGCGTCAATTTCAACATATACGTTAGCTTGTCTCTGACTATAGGTACCTAGTTATGGCGTTTTTTTATTAATCTTGTCTAGTATTATTTGTTCATCCGGGAAATAGTCTTGTTCCATAATAACAGCAATTTCGAAATAACAATTTATGAAACGCAGTAAATCACATGATAGATATATAGGGTTTTCCAATAAGAGGTGTTATTTTGAATAGATCTTGTGATTTAACACTTTGCGACTTCTCCCTTTGGAGTCACGGGAAAGAGAAAAACAGCCCATCGTCGATTTTAGAACTCGAAGATGGACTTCGTGAGGCTACCAGGGCATTGGCCAGCAACTTTGCGATTTGGTTATGGAAAATTTCATTAAAAGGATATGGTCCTGTAGGCCTTGTTATGGTAGTCATTTGACGGATTTAGTTTTTTGCTATTAACGGCATATCTTTTCCTATATAATAAAATAAAAATCCGATCATTTATATTAAAAAATAGCATTTTTATTTTAATATCAAAATAACACCTCTTATTAGATTGGGTTATGGAAAATTTCATGAAAAGGATATGGTCCTGTAAACGTGTTCGCGGTAGCCATTTGCCTGATGTTATTTTTATTATTAACGGCATACTTTTTTCTTTGTAATAAAATAAACATTCAATCATTTGTATAAAAAAATGGCACTATTTTTTTAATATCAAAATAGCACCTCTTATTGGAAAGCCCTATAGAATAAATATTTTATTTTTCTATTTGATCGCAATAAACCCATCCGACATACAGTGTATAAAAATTATATACAACAAGAGAAAAGCTGATTACTATAAAATCGTTCATGCAATTAACAAATATAGACTAAGACCCTAAAGTAAATTTAACAGTTTGGCGAAACTAAGTAGTATTTAATCGTTAATCTTTGTCCAAAATAACATGTGGTTTTCAGTGAAATATCAGGACATGTTCATTTTTGACCACTTTTAACATGTTTCAGTGCTTATATCTGCAAAATCCGTCACTACATTACCAACACAAACTAACAAATAATGCTACAATATGTTCCACTTCATATGCAATGCCCAGATTCTGTGGCTACAAATTAATATTTTCTACCTTCTGTAAATCAGGGCATAAAATTAAGATAAAACTGCTTCAGTTTCAAATAAAATGTTTAATTATTTCCCAATGTTTAATTCAAAATAATCACATCAACCAACTACACTATTTTGGCAAGTGACTTTAAAAGTTGGCCCATTTAGTCTGAGCTCCAAAATAGTATAACACTTGCTAAATTTTTTCATTCTTGAGGAACAAAAAGTTTTGCTTTAATAAAATACTGCATTTACTAAATTGACAAAACAAAATTTGTGAAATACTTTGGAATCTATAGCCAACCTTTTTATGCAAAATCTGCGAGCTTATCAGGTCCCATATTTGATAATGTGATGAAATCTGGGACAACAGTTTAATGGTACTATTATTGTACTATGCCTTAGGAACGTAGAATTAACCATTGAAACGGTGCAGTCAGCATTTATGCCTGAAGTATCTAGGCTTGTTTATAGCCATGGATATTGAGTTCTTTAGAGCATTGCCCAAAATAATTTATGGCAATAGTACTTTTTATGCCTCTTCAAAAATTACTCGTGAGACTCCACTTAAGAGGCCTGAATGTGCTACGGAAAGTAGAAATAATACAAACTTAATACCTTGCACCCTGTTGATGTGACCTCCCGATGAGATGGTTCTGACATTTTCTCCACAATCAGTAGCCCAACCCTTGAATACTACGATGGAAAATATATCGGAAAAAAATCCAAGATCTCAAGGAAGGCCTAATAACCTTCAAATGCCAGGTTTGCGAATTGTCAAGCTATCGCTTCAGATCTTTGTTACACATTTGGTATACGGCGCTTTGGCTGATGTAGCTAAAACTGTTATAGAACGCAAACTTAACAGGAAGGAAGTTGCCTTCAACTGTACTAAACAAACCAAGGAAAAACTACCCAATAAGGTTATCGCTTCCTTCAAAGTGACAGTTCCAGATGAATATACTCGAATTACCAAATCCAAGTTCAGGCCTTCTGGAATAATAGTAACAATTTACCCCCACCCATCAAGAAGACGCTTTTGAGCTGTAGGACTATGCGTCCCTAATATCTAACAAAAAGGCAAACTCACCCTGGCAAAAACTTACAACTGTAAAGACATGTCATCGAAATGTTTGAGGTATAAGAACTAAGCTCAACGACCTTTACCTTTTTCGTCAATTAACTAAAGAATCTATGGTTTATCTCACCCTAACAAATCTGAATCAAAATCCGATCACTGCCTGGTTTCTGCTAGATTACTCAATCTATTGATGCGATAGAGACTCAATTGAGACAAGTACATTGGATGGCCGTGATGTTTTGGTCATTGTTTTTAAATATCTAGCTGGCGCACGTTGCTCTGATTTCTGTTTTATCTGTCCTTTGAAATAAGAAACTCTGAAAGTCTTTCTTCAACACATGTAATTCTTCCTTATTAATCTCTGCTCTGCAACTCACCCTTGACTGTGGATGATTCCATTTAAGATTAATTTTCCACTCATAGTTGTTCTCACCATCCACACTTGAAGCTCTTAATTTGTGGAGATTCACCCTAACTTTTGTAGAATAGAATATCAACACTATGCATTACATATCCTCAACGACTCACTATTTTTCATTACTTTCTGCTTTTCTATACCTAGGCTCCTCTGCACAATCCATCTATATCCGAAATCCTGACCTCATCATCTTTGAAGTTCCAACGTACAATTCGTCTGTTTCTGCCATTATGAATCCTTATTACTTCGTTTTCCTCGTAGCAATACAGCCCCTCTTGAGTCTTCGCTTCCTGCAACAAGCGCCTCCAACAATCTCGATCCATTGACCGCATCCTCTAATTTCGAAATCTGAGCAGCGATGAACTTTCTTCATTGACCGACTCAGACCACCCTATACTCGGTTTCCCTACTGGTCTCCGCCCTTCAGTCCTCACAACGACTACCTTTTTAGATGTCCGAGTTTTATCCATACGACTCATATGGCCAGCCTATTGCCGCTTCGCAATCTTACAATCGTTGAAACATCCGGCCCGTCAAAAATTGCATGCAGCTCATGGTTGTATTGAATCCGTCATTGGTCACCGTCTAGCTTCGCTCCAATTATTCACTTCAGGACTCACCGTTCAATATGTTTGCGGATGCTTGAGTTAGGATACATGTTTTTCACCAATAGCATAACACAAGTCTTATCACAGATTTATATGCAGCTGGACTTCAGGATTGTCGAAACTGAATAAAATATTTTATTTGCAAGCTGTATTTTCAGTGTATAGGCCTTTCATGACAGTTCATGTTATTTCAGCGCTTAAATATGCAAATTCGCACACAACTTTGATATTTTTTTCGCAAAGTGTGATATTTTGGGGGTTTGGTGAGTTGATTTTTGATGCAGACTTGGGAGATTCTGACATCATCGCTATTTTTCTAATGCGGACAAATTTGGCTGGGATGCCAAAGCGAAGCATTATTTGGTACAGTACGTCACGACTAATACTGTCGTATGCTTGCTTAAAGTCAACGAATATTTGGTGTACGTCTATGTTGACTTCTCAGCATTTTTCAAGTACCTGCTCAATTGTAAACAATTGGCCTATCGTCGATCTACCTACTCTAAAGCAACATTCGTACTTCTAAATAATACTGTAGGCGTATAATATGGTTTTGTTTTCTAAGGTTTCTGAAAATATTTTTTATGCCATAAAAAGTAATGATATGCCTCTATAGTTGCCGCACTGTAGGTTGTAATTTTTTTTTATATACAGGAAATATAATTGATTGGTTCCACTAGTTTGGCATATGTACTTGCTACCAAGTGTGCTGGATGGCTTTATGAATGGCTTTGTGCCCACCGCTGCCACCATATTTAATGAACTCCACTGGAATCTCATCGATGCCCGGTGCTTTATTATCCTTTTGGGCTTTTAAGGTGGAGCAAACTTCATCCAGAGTTGGTGGGGCCAATGGAAGCCTGCGGGGGATATCTATAGGGCCCGATGCTCTGGAGGATTAAGGAGGTTCTTGAAATACGATGCACATCTTTCCTGAATTTCTGGGCATCGGCACATCATGGCAGAATATGGTCTAGAGCTAATTACCACGTTTCAAGCTTTTCGCTTCTTTGTACTCGTATGCTTGTCTTGTGTTGTTGCTTGCCAGACTTACATCGATTCTTCTCAATTGGTCATCATAGTATTTTTTGTTCTTAATTTTAATTACCTCATTCGCTATTCTTCTGAGATTTTCATAATGTTCTCTCCTCGTCCTAAAAATTGTTTATACGCCTGATTCTTTTAGTCTAACGTATTCTGGCACTGGTCACGAAACTAATTATTTCTTTTGCTTCGGGCTTACTATCTGATCGTCTGTTCTGTCTTTGTCTGAATTGCCGCTTTCACTTCCACCCATAGCGCATTGCTTGTTTTCAGTGAAATATCTAGTTTTCAAGGTCTCCATGAAATTTTTACCACAGACACCGTTTGGAGCCTTTTGGTGTCGAATTTTTTAGAGGACTAGTCCTTGTTGAATACACCTTTGACATAGGACATCAATAATTTAATTTCATCAAGTAATTTTCTGGTTTAAAATTGGCTCCTCGGTATGTACGACCGTAAAGTATGCTCGAGGCCCAACTTTGTTGGATCAGAACATTGTTTTGTATGTTCCTACCCGGTGATACGCAGATCATTTAATATATGCGTCGATGTATGAAGCAAGTCACATGACAAAGTTTCTGCTATACGTAAAGTTATTCAGGAGTTGGCCGTCGTCATTTGTCTCATCGTGCTGTATCCTCCAGTCATTCCCCAATGAAATAGCTCATTGCCAACTTTAGCGGTAAAATCAATTAGAACTTTTTTTTTGTGGTTTGTAGGCAATGAGTCGGCTAGTCTTCGAGGTGATTCTAGAATATTTCATTCGTTTTTTCTTCGTTTTCTTCGGTCAAGCTGGGTAAATTCATCAGCTAAAATTTGAAGAATTTTGCTTTTATACATATCAGACATACTCATTCATTGACTGCCTTAAAGTCAAGAGCCCGTGATTTGAACTCCCTATTTACAATAAATGCACATCTAAGTCCGCACTTCCCAACAGGCTTCCAGTCCAGCTCGTTTCCTGGATTGTCAGTATGTTTAATTTATATAGACTGGCATATTGTAAAAGATGTTTAACAGTTCAGTGATCACACTGATTCAATGCCATGTTTTTTTTTTGTTTTTTTTTTGGTTGGGAGGTCTTTGCTGTTGATCTAATCCATTGCAAGGCTCTGTTACAAGCTTTGAACCAATGTAGGATTTTCCAGGAACGGGGAACTACCCATCGCCCAACCTCTTTTCCGATGGCATGGTCATTACTTTGAATTCCTTTATCAGGAACGGAGGACTCATCTTCACCCTCATACGTCAGCATAAAGGACATGTGAGCATTCTGCGTTGCAGTAAAGAAAGCCCTCGGCAAAAACGCAGCTACAGCCCCGCTCGAGCCGACGGCAACGATCAAAGTAAGAGACATTGACTGCGTGACAGATCTGGCTGAGGTAGAAGAGGCCATCAAAAGGAAATTCATTAGCGTGGGTAGGACCAAATAAAGCTGACACCAAAAAATCATAGAGGACAACGCATGGCCATAATTGACTTGACCGAAAAGGACGCCAAACAATTTCTGAATAAGGGCAAAGTACGAATAGGGTGGGTTGTCTATAGAATACGCCAAAGAGCAACGCCTATTCAATGTTTCAAATTCTTGGGCTATGGCCACACCACACAAGTATGCAAAGGACCCGATAGAAGTTCGCTATGTACCAAAAGCGACATAAAAGAAAAGATGGTACGAAGATGGCACACTGTATTGTTTGTAAGAATGCTGATCCAAGACATGATTTTGGATACATCTTGGGATCAGAAAAATAACGGGTTTTCCAGGAAGCCCTAGCAAAGGCAAAATTAGAACTTAAATAACCCTCATCCTGCAGCTAAATGTACACCGCAGTTCAACCGCGAAAAATCTGCTTCAGCAGTTTGCGAGGGATGTGAAAGCCAATTTCTTGCTGCTGAGTGAGCAACACCATGATAAGAGCTCATCATCATGGTATCATGATGAAACTGGTACTGCCGCCTTCTGGGTTCAAAATAGTGATTTCCAGGTAGAGAGTTGTAGACAGGGAGATGGTTTTGTGTAGGTTCGGTGCTCATGAACCACCTTCTTTAGTGTGAAACTAACGCCGAACAAATGGATATCATCTTTTCGAGCCAAGTTTCAGGCTTTGGAGGGCGCTGTTTCGAACGTAGACGGGAATGTGCTCATTGGGGGAGAGTTCAGCGCTAAAAAAATTGAATGAGGCGTGCTTTGAACAGATCTGTAGAGAAAACGAATCCTAGAAATGGTAGCCAGGATGGCGTTTGTCGTACGAAGCACCGGCAATAAGCCGACTTTCCACCGAATTGGCTGTGAAGGAACCATACCGAACGTGTCATTCACCTCGGAGTCCTTAGTATGGAGGATACACAATTTGAGAGTATTAGAGGACTACTCAGCCAGCGATCATCAGTGCATTTTGCTTGAGATCAGTGATGTTGTCGCTCGAAGTTCGTGCTCTTGGCTTTCTACAATTGGATGGAACGTCGGAAGGAAGGATGTCGACAGGTTCGTCAAGGTGCTCAAAGCAGGTACACCACTGTAGGGTGCTTCGGAGGGGACGGGAGAACTGGAAGCTCAAGACATGATGAACTCAACAATGAGCACCGTAACGACTGCTTGCAAAGCTTCTACGTCCCGTCGAAAACCCCGGCATGACAGGCCCCCAGTGTACTGGTGGCCAACTTAAATTACTGAAAAGCGAAGGGAGTGTAACAAGCTTCAGCGTGAGGATCAAAGGGCACGGAACCATCACAAGGCAAGCGACCGGGTAGCAGCATATAATTTTGCCAAGAAATACCTTCGCAAGTTGATCAACAACAGCAAGGCTAGTTGCTGGCAAGATCTAGCGGACAGTGTGAACAACGATCCGTGGGACCTTGGCTACGAACTAGTTATGCGGAAGGTTGGTGTGGAAAAAAGGGACGAGATAGTGTAGGCACTCTTCCCCGCCCATCTTTTCCATGTTGACGCTGTCCATGGTGAAATAGCAGTCGAGTGTCCACTCTTGGTATACTAACTGAGGTGTTGTGGCTTGTCTATCGCTTTGTCCTGATTTGTTGCTTAGCACATTCAACGCTTGCCTACACAACGGGTATTTCCCGGTACAATGGAAGGTGGCGATGCTCTTGCTGATCAGCAAGGGGAAGAGAAATCCTGGATTGCCGTCTGCATGCCCCCCGTTATACATGCTAGACAAGGCTTAGAAAGTGCCAGAGAGACTCATCAAGGGAAGACTTACTGACGCGATTCGCGCTTCTGGGACCTATCTCCTTGGCAGTATGGCTTTAGAGCAGGACATTTTACCATTGATGCGATTGCAGAGGTAGTGAGTGCGGTCCGGAAGGCAGATGTGCAGATATTTTGGATACACTGGAAAACCTTTTTCAAGTTCCAGAATATCTAGTGTGGCTTTTGAGGTACTACCTGAAAGACCGAAGAATGTTCTACGAAACAGCGCCAACGAAGGATGGGATCTATCCTTGGTCCAGGGATCTATCCTTGGTTTGGACCTGTGGAACGTGTCTTGCGATGGGCTACTAAGACTTGAGGTGCCAGATGAGTCATGCTTGATCGGTGAAAACCAAAGTGGTCATCTTGACAAAAAAGAGAGTCCCTAGAGTAACGATGAGCAAATCAGGGCAACGGCTGAGAAGGCTGCTTTGGGAGTATCAACTCTGAGTCGACTTTTGGCCAACGTACGGGGACCTAGCCCATCAAGAAGATGCCTCTTGATGAGTGCTATAGGCTCTGTGCTACTGTACGCAGCAGAAGTATTAGGCAACGCTCTCAGTAAAGGGATATATCGAAAACGTTTGGCACAGGTACAGAAAAGGGGTACACTGAGGATTGCATCTTCGTATCCGTCAGTCTCTAATTCAGCAATGAGGGTTATTGCAGGCATGATACCAGTCGCCTTCTTTGCTAGAGAGTGCCGCGATATTCACCTACTCCGAAACGAAGATGCGAGGGAGATGGTTGTCCGCGTGGGGAGACAGTGCTCGATCAACGCTTGGTAGCAGTCTTGGGTGAATTGTACGCAAGGAAGGTAGACTGCGCGCTTCATCCCGGATGTGAGGTCGTGGCTAAATCGAAGGCATGGTGAGACTGACGTAGCTTTTGATAAGCATGGGTGTTTTCAACTTACCTGCACAAGATTGGTCAGTCACGGTCCCCCGATTGTCGGTATAGTCTAGTCACCTTCTTGCGAGCATGGGAGTCCCACACTCTGTACGTAAATGGCATTCACCTCCCAAACAAAACAAAACAAAAGCTCTCACTCCTACAGTTCCTGAGAAAGAGTGGAATGCATTTGCTCTAGCCACTTGGAACTCTCGTAAGAAGTGGAGCTTTGATATTGATTTTTGGTTAGTTTGACGGTATCCATATGGTTTTACTGGAGAAAGGGTGAAATTTCGATATCATAGGACTATTAAAAAGCTGAGCTAATTTTGACCTTCGCGGTATTTGTTGTTGTTGTACTATTACAGACCTACCTCTATGATATTTTTCAGAATTTCCAGGTCACTGGTATCCAACCGTGACAGGAAGACAAACATTTTTCATACACATCTTCTCCCCCTGCACCCCATAAAATTAATAGCACTGCTTGAAGACCTTTTTTTTGGAAGTTCTCATCAAGACCATTTATTTGACAGACTACACAAAACCGTTGGTTAAAAACAAATGCTATCCATTTGGCTCTGGGGTACATCATAAGGAAGCTACCTGTCGATACGCGAGGTACATTACTATTCAAGTCGAGCCAAGTAGTGGCCTATGCAGATAACATCAACATTTTGTCACGGTCATTAACAACTGCCAAAGAACTTTTCCTGAAACTCAAAAGCGAAGCAAAACTAGAAGGGCTACAAATTAATGAAAACAAAAAAAGCCAATGACGCAGTCGAGGAAAACTACCTCAAATACACAAAATATCACACTTGTCGAATACAATATTGAAAATGTGAGCGAATTTGTGTATTTAGGCGTAAAAATAACGAAAACGGGCTACGTAAGAGTCGAAATGTACCGAAGAATACAGCTCACAAATAAAATATTTTATTCAGTATATATTGCATACACAGAAAAACAAAGCTCCAAGTATACAAATCTGTGATAAAACCTGTGTTATGCTATGGGTGGGAAACATGGAACCTAACCCAAACATCCACAAATATATTGAACGCCTTTGAGCGACGGGTCCAGAGGCGAATAATTGGAGCGAAGATAGACGGGCATCAATGGTGAATTCGATACAACCATGAATTTTTAACAAACTGGAGGTCTCAACGCTGGCCACATGAATCGTATGGACGAACAATGGATACCAAAAAAGTTATTCGTTGGGAGAACCGAAGGCCGAAGACCAGTGGGGAAACCAAGGAACCGCTGGTCTGACTCGGTCGACGAAAACAGTACATCGCTGCTTGGATTTTGGAATTGTAGGACGCGGTCAATGGACCAACACAGTTGGAGGCACTATTTGCTGGAAGCAAAGGCCCGAGAGGGGCTGTAGTGCTAAGAAGGAGAAGAAGAAACACAAATGCTTAAGGGTCCATTCCCGATATAGAACCTACCTTAAAAACCTTCGAAACATTTATTGATACCCAAACTTTCAAGATAACAGCACTTCTCATATAAACAGTTTTCTATTAAGGAAATAACAATAAATAAATAAATTTCAATAAATCAATTGTGTGGCGTGCTGTGCGACTAAGGGCACCGTCTTGTTGCAACCACATATCGTTGACGTTAAGTTCATTCAATTTTGGCCATATATAATCTTCCAATATAACACGATAGTGCTCTACGGTGACACGACAGATGTTTTCACCCACGGAAAAATACGGCCAAATCACTCCTCCAGCATCAAAACCGCACAAAACAGTAATTTTTGCACATAAAATGGTGTGTCAAGTAGCACATGTGAGTTTGTTGCTGACCAATAACGCATATTTTACCTATTAACAAAGCCATTGAGCCAGAAATGAGCTTCATCGCTGAAGATGATTTTCCAATAATAGTAATTAATAGTAATTTTTCATCATTTCCAAACGTTGTATGGTGGTTAACATGATGAAAATGTTGGCTTTAACTATCGTCACGACATTGACAGTTCATTAAAAAAGTTTAATGGTGAGTTCATTTAAAGATACAAAATTCATGTGTCCCTAATTCAAAACTCTATAATACCAAGTTGGATTTTTGTAACTGTTATATTTTCAGACAAAAAAAACCGCACCACGAAACCCCTGAAGAATTTCGAAGTAAGGTCAAAATAAAAGTAGACCAACAAGTTTTTTGTGTTACTCATGTTCATCATCAAACATCAGCTCTCATAAAATTTTTGAAGAATATGATGATTTGCAGTGTTGTGGATAATGTGTTAATATTTTTGAGCCGTTACCATTTATTCGTTCATTCATTTTAGAATAATAAATGTTGGTTTTTTCCATTAATCGTTGATTTATTAATGAGAAAAATAATTCAAAATCCTTCCTAGTTTGCTTTGAACTGATTTCGTATGCATGGATTTTTCTCTCAAACCGATATGCACATTCTCACAAGGTCGGGAAAAATCGTTTGAGTGATAGATTGCCCAAACTGATGCCAACAAAAAATGGAAAGAAGGAATCGACAAGAAAAATATCACTGGCAGCATCAATTTGACTGAATCTATTAATGGAATTTATGCGTTCAGTTTTGTTGATTTGTGTAATGTTGGAGATTGGTCAAATCGTTCAGATTATAAAAAAGGTTTATTGTTAGGTTTGCATAATAAAATATGCGAAAAATTTGTGTCTCTCCCTTGCGTTTATACATCCTTGAGCAAAAAATCGGATAAAGAAAATTATTGAGGTAGGCTTTCATGAGAACATGGGCAACAAATATCTTAAAAATTCTAGCGTGACCTTTAGCGTGACCTTAAGGCCATTAAATTCACATGTTTTAATAACATCCATTTATTCAATAACTGATATGTTTGCTGCTGAGAATAAGATTTTATTTGTTTTGCTTTGCGTGCCTTTCCTCTATTGCTGCTGATATATAATCAGGATCCCTGATTTGCATTCTTCTTGTGTGTCTTCAATCAATCAATTCCAGTAAGACACAATCAAAGTAAAATTTTGACAGCTGTTGCTCCATTCGCAATTTGAAAAATGAATCGTCCCTTTTGACAAACTCAATTTTCATAGGAATCTCATCTCCAGTCCAAACTCCCAAAACACATAAATCAATTTTCGTAGCTGCCCTTGAATTTGATTATACCAGTCAGAAGTTGTATTTACTACGAGCTCATTATTAACGAATTTCCAAAATTTAATTTTTTTTTTGCTTTAACAGCATCTGATACCGCGGGCAGAATACGGGCATTTGATTTCAACGATACTGTCGCTAGTTTTACCGTCAGGAGATGAACCTAGAAAGTTGTGACATGTATCAATACAAAGTCCAGTTTTGGTGATGTCTTTAGAAAAAATTGTTATTGTTATTTTCGGTGCTCGCTCAGTTTTGAACATTTATGTCTAAAGTCCTCAAGAACTCAGATCTCGCAGTCATGAATACATCTTGCTCCAAATCTGGTTTTTCGCAGGCATCACCATATTCACAATCATCCATTACTTTTCTGGGGGTTTGAGAACGCTTCCTTTTTCTAGGATGCTGAGCATTTTGTTTCATCATACGACTTTCCATTAGGCCTGTTCGGTAGGATGGGTTTTTGCCGGAAATTTCTCTTCGTAATGTAGAATGCGTGCACTTGGTGTTGAATGATAATAGTGCAGCACTGCAACGGCTTTGGTAACCACGTCGAAGAGAATAATTAATTCACTTTCCCCCAACAGATTTTGCAACAACACTATTAAACGACTCAACGATATTGCTTTAAACATCGTGGATAAGGCTTCTTGATTGTTGTGCCAAATGAAAAACAGACTTTAGAATATGTGCCCATAATCCGTATTCTTCAAGGTCTGGAACATAGTTTTGCTCGTTCGTCCTTTGCTTGCAAAAATAAAGCCTACATTTACGATGTTCACCAAATACATCATACGGGCTATTTATTATGTTGGTGTTTAAATTTTGAATTTTCTCTGTAATATCGCAGCTTTCGCTCTTACAGTGCCTAATTGCTGCATTCACCGCTAATCTGAGGTGACCCAATATGTTGCTCACTATTCGTCTGAGATTTAATGGAAATAGTGTATTGCATGACACAAATTTAATAATCCTACAGTAATTTCGCAGCAAGGGGTTTTTACACTCGATTTTTTCCACAGTTATATTTTGATATGGCCGAGCTTGTAAAATTTTATTACATGTTGATGAATCTCCATCAGCAATCATTTGGGAATATATTAACCCACGTTCCTGCACAGACGTCTTAAAGCCTTCCAAAAGAATGTTGGATTTCATGCTTGTAGAACTGCCATTATGGTTTTTGTAGCAAATGTGATCCCGAGGATTTATGCATTTGTTTTCTGCTCTTTTGCATATCAAGCAGTATTTATTTTTTGTTTGCATAAAAAGTAGTTTTTTAGAAAAAAGGCCAATGATAGCCACTACGCCAGAAAGGGCCGAATAATTTGTTCCGTAAGATCTCTTCGACCAGCATCCATCAGCTACTACGGCTATCAACGGGGTTCCATTTTCATCGACACTTCCTTCAGCTATTGCGTGGTTTGCTTCCTCCTTTGCAGCAATGATCATAGATTTTTCAGAGACTATATCCAACCAGTGGCAAACTGTGTTTTGAATTTTGCTGTATGTTCTTTTACCCATCAAAGTAATTTCTAATGACGGAAACAATTCATCTAGGCAATTACAACCAATTCCAAAGGACTGTACCACTGCCGACGAATTGATATCCATATCACTGTTGCTTTATGAATCCGTGGAATTCAGGTCAAAGTATGAGCAACACAGTTCACATTTTAGTTTAAAAGTCGATTTTAAACCATTTTTTACCTCACATATTATATGCAAATATGATAAGGAACATCCAAAGCGAGCAGAATGGTTAGATATTTCTTTCATTTTTTCAAAAAAGTACTGAAAATCTCCAATTCTTCGACATTCAATTGTGATAGTTTCATCAAGAATATTTTCTTGGTTAATATTTGTGATGCCCGTAATTTTATCAGGAATAGTCTCATGCTATGCGAGTCTCCTTCTGCAGCTAATTTATGCCTTATGTAAAATTAAGACACATCAGTAACCTATCCATTTTAAAGCTGCCAAATTAGAAAAAGTAAAACGACAAGGACAAATAGGATGCATGAATATACTGATTATGCACGAAATGCTTCTTTGTGGAGCAAATAAACTAATATCCAGATGAAGAAGGTTTGCTGATTTCTAGAAGTTTTAAAAAAAAAAATATTTTATCATTCAAAACTGAACAATATATATATATATATATATATATATATATATATATATATATATATATATATATATATATATATATATATATATATATTTATATCCATATAATAAATATATATGCATATGTTTACATATAAGCATATTCATACCAACAAATAAATATATATACATATATATATATATATATATATATATATATATATATATATATATATATATATATATATATATATATTATATATATATATATATATATATATATATATAAACATATTTATATATATGTATATATATATATATACATATATATATATATATATATATATATATATATATATATTTATATATATGTATATATATATACATATATATATATATATATATATATATATATATATATATATATATGTATATATATATATATATATATATATATATTTTATATATATATATATACATATATATATATATATATATATATATATATATATATATATATATATATATATATATATATATATATATATATACTAATATCATCACATTTTTAATCCTAGAAGGGTAGCGCGGATTACAATGGCGTATATACTAATATCATCACATTTTTAATCCTGGAGGGATCGCGCGGATTACAATGCTATATATACTAATATCATCACATTTTTAATCCTGGGGGTGTCGCGCGGATTACTATAGTAATCCGCTGTTTGGTAATCGAAAAATTCAGCATTAACTTCTATCGATTGTTTGCCAGTTGGGTATTGTAAATTGAATTTTGGGACGAATTTTATAATGAATATCTTTAGAAAGGGTTAGTAGGTTCAATTTAAAGCAAAATAAAAACAAATTATTTAATATTTTGCAGTTTTTTCCTCGTTTAAAATTGGATTATTATGGTGATTCGCGCGATCCCTTACGTAACTTTGAAGGGGCGACCTCTGCAGGATTAAGAAAACTTTGGATTTATGGCGCTCCATCGATGTGTTTGCCTGACCAACCAAACAGCGTGACCAACCAAACAGCGAAATAAGCTGGGACATGAAAAATTATCGACATAACTGTTTACATCATAGACACATCAAAATATGTTTTATTTTACTTTCGAAGATAATATACTTCAGCTGGTGAATTTGATCACGTGCCAGGGACAGAGATGTCGGGTTTCCAAAGACGCCATAACCAAAGCCAATGAGCTGTATCCTGCAAGTGAATTTTGCTCTGGAGCACAAACGCACAAGATCTACACAGACGAAAAAATCCAAAAGTTTTCACTTTAAAAAATCTTCATAGTTGCCAAATTATAATTGTCTCCGTGTAAGTATCAATAAACCTCTATTAATCACGAAACCTTTAGATTCTTCAAAAAAAATCACCATACAATGTATCATTAAATTTCAGTACCTACAGATTTTAATAATTTAAATGATGAAACAGACAAGCCGACTGCTAATCCGATTTAGTTATTTTATCTGTAACACATTGGAAACAT
The DNA here is from genome assembly GCA_963969285.1 of Odontomyia ornata. Taxonomy (NCBI): domain Eukaryota; kingdom Metazoa; phylum Arthropoda; class Insecta; order Diptera; family Stratiomyidae; genus Odontomyia; species Odontomyia ornata. Next base: position 61,748,469 of record OZ017738.1, on the reverse strand, counting down.
TTTGTGCGCAATTTACATCAGTGCCCCTTCCTATCTATTAAAAAGGAAAATTACCTTGCTTGAGACGCATTCACCTTCCGGCAGTTTTTCTTATTGTTTATAAAATATCTTACTCGATTCTTACGATTCCCCATAACGCACTAAATCACTAACTTATTGTTGATACTACAAAATTGTATATGTATGTATTTCAACTGATAGCGCTAATTTCCAGGACAACAAAACATAAACCTTATTTTACATTTATATCTTATTTTAGGCAATATTTACAAAGAACAAATAAAAATATTTACAAACGAAAGAGAAATAAAAATAAAATTCTATTTACAAAATATAAATACAAATAACAAATCGAATGTTTTGTTGTTCTCCTGGGATTATCATAAACGCAATGCAGTTTACATTATAATCGAATTTTGTCATTTCACCTATCTCATAATTATTCATTGTTAGTTTTATTTTTCACTTTCTCGTGGAGGGGAACAATGAAAAATTCAAAATAAAATCATGAAGAAGAGAAACGGCGTGCGTACTGCTCACTGTCTGCGAGTGAACTGAATTCGATTTCACATTGAATCAGATACTATATTTGATCAAATTGTTATAGGGTAATGTTATTGAAAACTTCTAGTGATTTAAATCTAATACTCATTTCAATGATATGAGTTTTGTAATGGTCAATAAACATTTCTCAAAAAATGAAGCAAACTTAGTTAAGAACGTGCATTGAAACCCACCTAAAATGTGATATTTTGAGTTGAGTTAATATTATGAAAAATTCATAATATCAAAAATTTAATCAATACAATCCCTTTTTATACATTCCAACTAACTATATATAAAAAAAATTATGCAGTTATCTTATAAGGTATCGTCAAAAAACGCACACGAAAATTGCTCTTTTTCGAAACCACTCCGATACTTTTCCTGATAAATGCTCACTTGAAATATTTTTTTAAATTTTGTTCTATACAATCTCTCGAAAAAACCATTACGTACACTTCTTCCGTTGTTGAGAACAATGCACTCGAAAATAGGTATATTCCATTGATTTTGCCATTCCGGTGTTTATGGCGCCTTAAGCTTCTCCAATCGGTTTAAGTTGCTTGTTTTAAAGATTGTTGGTCTATTGGTGCAACATTTTCAATAAAGAATTATAATTAATTTTGTTGTAATTATGTTTGTTCGTTTCAAGATTAAGATCAAAAATAAAATGCAGAACTTGATATGTAAATAGCAATGAATTCATAATTATTCAACAAAATTATCAGTTTATTCTCTAAAAAGTCATTCTTTGATCAAATTATCCTAAATTTATTGAGTAAAGCGACTGAAAATCAGGCTAAGTTAATTTTGCCATCTAGCGTATAGTAACTACTATGAACTGTATGAGAGGAAATTGATGCATCACTAATTCTAGGAGGCTTTTTTAGGATTAGTTCTACTCAATTTTTTTTTCAATTTCATTCCTTGTTAATAACATAAAATATGTTCATTTTTAATCTCACTAATTCAATTTGTAAGCTAGGACCGATTAATCATCAATTTGATGTTACAATTACAATCTAAGAGAAACGTAAGTATTTTGAAAATTTCATCTAAACTGTATAATAGTATCATAATTTCATCAAATGTTTTACATATTTTCCTATAAATATTAATAAGCTGCCATTTAGTAAATGCGATTTTCTATAAACGACAATTTTTACACACAATTAGCAAGTAAACCAATATAAAACACCATGTAGATATTCTCTTACAGTGCGGAAATATTTTTTGCATCAAATAAACATAGGGGATGATGGATTTCTATGGTTTTTATGTTTTGGCATTCAAATAGAAAATATTGACCTTTCTTCATGCACATCTGAACGATTATTTGATACAAGGTCATAAATTCACGCTTGTTAAAAGTAAACACATCAAAACGCACTTTAATTATCATCATGTTCATAAACACCCCAACCATGCGTGTTCATTAAAAGAGTTTAAGAATACACAAATACTTGTAGTTTAACTTCCGATTTAAATTTACTACAATAAATTTTAATTAGTCCAAGAAAAAGAAAACATACAAAGCGGTAACTTTTAACAACGTATTGAAATATGATGTAAGTTCGGTAAAACGTTGATTCAGCAAAAATTACAATACATAGTTTCATTATTATCTCATAAATGCTATTTGAGTTGAGAGAAAATCATTAAACTTTCAATCTTCGCCGAAAAGTTACCACAGAGAAAAGTTCAAGTTACAGTGTTACATGCAGGCTTTCATGTTAACTTATTGAAGTAGTATCAAAAGACTTCTCTTGTGTGGTGGAGTTCATTTCGGGTATGAAACAATGTGAAAACATTACTTGCTCAGTAATTTTAAGAGTTTTATGGGGAATTCAATTCAAGCTTCGTTTAAATAAATTATTTGGCAACAAGACTTTCCCGAGGCTTAGAAGAACGATAGCTATATTTGGTCTGCAAGTTGTTATAAGCACAGTGGACTCTATCCACGAACGGATTCTTATGACATCATTAAATTTGTAGGGCAAGCTACCATGCATCGCTGTAGATAGTTCCGTATGTGAGATGAGTTAACCGATTTATTACCATTTCGAATTTTAATTTATTGCACTTACTTTTTAACGTTTTGTACTTAAATACAAAACCCTATTGCAATCACGACCTGTGGCCGTCTGTATGTCACAGCACTTTTTCTCTGGAACTATAGAGGCTACAGCCATGAAACTTTGTAAATAGGTCAGAAGTGGGGACTTCTTGAAAGTTCAACGATGGAAAAAAATTTCAACGGGGCTTATGGGGCCCTCCCCATATAGAGAGGTGACCCAAAAAAAAAAATTTTCACCATTGGTAGTCGAGTAGGATGTCATTGGAAAGGTCTTAATGAGATCTTTCCGAAACAAGTCTTAAAATTGACTTATCGATACCGAGAGGGGCAGGGGAAGGGGAAATTTACGAACTTTACGCGTACCCCCCCCCCCCCCCCTCCCCACACACAATTAGACACCTTTCATCCGGAAAATCTGAAAAAAATCATGTGTACAACAACAACAAATACATGAGAAGTTGAAATTCACTCAAATTTGTTAGTAATGTCTTAATCGCACCCTTAAATTCAATAAAATTCAACATACAGATGACTATTTATAAGATTGATCATTTCTGGAATTTTCATAAAGATCGAATGGTATTTAACGAAGTTTTAGCGATTTCAATTTTCCTGTTTTACTATGGAATAATATGCGCTGTTTTACATGTACTATGGAAACATATGGCTATGCAACAATATGCGCTTTTTACCGACTTAGACACTACAGCATTGCTAGAATTTGCATGAAAATTTCAGGAATGATAAGTATCATGAATATCTTTGAGAATCGGTTCTGTTAGTGGTATCAGTATCAGTAAGCAGGAGAGAGCTCCTAGCAAAATGGCTTTGTAACCATTCTAGGATTCGGAAAATAGGCCATGAATCGATGATTACAGTACAGGGGAGTGGCCCCTGAAAAAATTTCATGAAAGGTAGCTGATATGAATATCAACTGAAAGTTCTCTATGAGAGCTTTTCAAAACAGTTCTTAAACTGACAGTTTTTGCTTCAGTGGGGGCTGGTGCATCAGAAACCGACGTTCAACCACCTGAAACTCATTAAACCGATTTTTATGGTTTTCACTAAAGGAGCAAAGTCAGCATACAAAGCTTCTTTGATTTTGCTGCGTGATTTCCCTTCCAAAAACATGAATCAAATCACAGGCTGATGTTTCCCTTTCTCCATTTTTCAAAAATCCACGGACACGTCCTGGAAGCCGTCAAAAACAAAACAACAATTTCGATTCGGCTGATAAAAGCCATCTTCAGGAATATACCACACGATAGTGAATCCCTATATATATATACGAGGTGTGTTCAAAAAATATCGCGAATTTTGTTTTTTTTCAAAAATTATTTATTTATTCATGAATATCTATTTTGTCCCCTTCAAAGTAATCCCCATGAGATATTATACACTTGTGCCAACGGTTTTTCCAATCTTCGAAGCACTTCAAAAAATCATTTCTTTTAATCTTGTTCAGCTCCTCCTTCGATGCCGTCTTTATCTCGTCAAGCGTAGCGTAACGTCGTCCTTTCATGGGCCTCTTCAGTTTAGGAAACAAGAAAAAGTCACAGGGGGCCAGATCTGGGGAATACAGTGGCTGCGGCATCATAAGTGTGTTGTTTTTGGCCAAAAAGTCGCGCACAAGCAACGATGTGTGAGCAGGGGCGTTATCGTGGTGCAAAAGCCAATTTTTGTTCTCCCACAAATCCGGGCGTTTCTGGCGAATTGCTTCGCGCAAATTGCGCATAACTTGTAGGTGATATTCCTTATTGACCGTTCTTCCCTGTGGCAAGAACTCATGATGCACCACGCCCCTGCAATCGAAGAAAACTGTCAGCAAAACTTTCACATTCGACCGAACTTGGCGCGCTTTTTTCGGTCTTGGTTCATGCGGCAGCTTCCATTGAGATAATTGAGCTTTGGTTTCCACGTCATAACCATAAACCTACGATTCGTCACCAGTTATGACCCTCTGGAGCAAATTTGGTTCGTCGCGGACAGAGTTTAACATCTCATTAGCAATGTTCATGCGTTGCTGTTTTTGGTCGCAATTGAGCAATTTTGGTACGAATTCCGCGGCGACCCGTCTCATGCCCGAATCGTTGATAAAAATTGAATGGCACGAGCCAATCGATATGTTTAGGTCCTCAGCAACTTCTCTAACTTCATTAATTTTTTCGTCTGTTGTTGAAGTGCTTGGGCGTCCGGCACAATCTTCGTCGTTCACATCTTCTCGGCCTTCTAAAAACATTTTGTACCACCGATAAACGTTGCTTCGGTCCAAGGTAGCTTCTCCGTATGCCACAGTCAACATTCGGAATGCATCCGCGCACTTAATTTCGTTTTTCACACAAAATTTGATACACGTTCTTTGATCCATTTTTTTGAATAAGTAAAAATCGAAGACGATTGAAAACACGTGCAAGTAAAGCAGCTATCACCAATTAAGTGAACATTCAAAATGGCCCAGCTTGTCGGCATAAGTGACAGAAATGAGTACCAACATAACGCCACAAAAAAATCGAAATTCGAATATACGTAACCCGCGAAAATTCCAAATTCGTGATACTTTTTGAACACACCTCGTATATATATATATATATATATATATATATATATATATATATATATATATATATATATATATATATATATATATATATATATATATGTATATATATATATATATATATATATATGTATATATATAAATTTCTTCTTCTTCTTCTCCTTAGCACTATAGCCCCTTTCGGGCCTTCGCTTCCTGCAAACAGCACCTCCAACTATCTCGGTCCGTTGACCGCGTCTTGCAATTCCGAAATCCGAGCAGCGATGAACTGTCTTCGTCGACCGTCAGACCAGGATTTCCTCAGTTCTCCCAACGAATACCTGCTTGGATATCCGTTCTTTGTCCTTACGATTCATGCGTCTAGCCCATTGCAGCTTCCGCAGTGTCACAATCCTTGAGACCTCTGGAATCGAATTCGCCATTGGTCCCCGTTTAGCTTCACTCTGATTATTCGCCTCAGGACCCGTAACTCAAAGGGGTTCAATATATTTGCGGATGGATGGGTTAGGGTCCATGTTTCACAACCATAGCATAACACAGGTCATATGACAGATTTGTATACTTGGAGCTTTGTTTTCCTGTGTATGCAACTGGACTTCAAGATCGTCAATACTGAATAAAATATTTTATTTGCGAGCTGTATTCTTCGGCGTATTTCGTCTCTTTTATTGCCCGTTTTCGTTATTTTGGCGCCTGAATACACAAATTCGCTAACATTCTCGATACTGTGTTCGCCAAACGTAATATTTTGTGTATTTGAGGTATTTTTTCTTGACTGCATCATGGGTTTTGTTTTATTTTCGTTGATTTGTAGACCTACTAGTTTTGCTTCGCTGTCGAGTTTCAGGACGAGTTCTTTGGCGGTTGTTAATGACCGTGACAAAATGTTGATGTCGTCCGCACAGGCTACTACTTGGCTCGACTTGAATAGTAATGTGCCTCGCGTATCGACAGGTAGCTTCCGTATGACGTACTTCAGAGCCAAATGGAATAGCAATGGAGCCAGCCCATCTCCCTGCTTTAGTCCGATATTTGTGTCAAAGGCATCGGTGAGTTGGTCATTGATGCGGACTTGGGAGGTCGTCGACGTCATTGTCATTTTGGCAGACAGACTAATTTAGCTGGGATGCCAAAACTAAGCATTATTTGGTACAGTACGTTACAATTAATACTGTCGCATGCTTGCTTGAAGTCAACGAAAATTTGGTGTACGTCTATGTTGAACTCCCAGCATTTTTCAAATACCTGCTTTACTGTGAACAATTGGTCTGTTGTTGGTCTACCCGTCCTAAAACCACCTTGATACTCCCCAATGATACTGTTGGCGTATGATCTGATTTTATTTTCTAAGATTTTAGAAAATATTTTGTACGCCGTACAAAGTAGTGATATGCCTCTATAATTTTCGCACTGCAGCTTGTCACCACCCCCAGGGCGGAACTGATCTGGTAATTCAAAGGGGTGCAACTGCTATCGTTGGGTTGTCGTCTCCAATTCCAGTGAAGCTGACGGGAACTGGCGTTCCCGGGGTACCCGATACGCTTAGTAAAAATACTAGGATTGAAACTGGATCCGAAACATAGTGGCTTTGTGATTGTTCGATAACAAGATCAACTCATTGCTGCGAACCTCAACCCTGGAGGTATATTCAGGTACCACGGGTAGCTGATGAGCCTCAATCATAAAGATGGTCAGCTGATTGGTTGCGGCCCTTCGGGGAGTTTCGTGGTGGCTAGTGGTGCAAACAAAGGTTGGCGTTAACCTTATAGCGTCAGATACAGCTGGATCTCGGATCTACCAGTATCAAAGTTGAGAGTTTCCTCAATGTACACTGGTACCGAACTTGGGGGCGAATGATTGGCGCTTAAACCAATTGCTGTCTAATGGTGACCGTGAGATTAGGCCTATAACAGGCAGGTGCTCACGTTAATCAAAACGACTCATGTAGCTTGTCACCTTTTTTGTGGATAGCGAATATAATTGATTGGCTCCACTCTTTTGGCATATGTTCTAGTTACCAAATGTACTAGATGATGGAATAAACTTCATCCAGAGTTGGTAGGGCCAATGGGAGTTCTCCGCAGACATCTATAGGCTCCGATGTTCTGGAGCTGTGCGGAGGATTAAGGATATTATTGAAATATGATGCCCATTTTTCCTTAATCTTGGTTTTTATTGTCGCTGTCATCACAACAAAGCGTGGTTTTGGGCTGGAAACCACGTTTTAGGCTTTACGATACTTTGTATGCTTGTCTTGTGTTATTGCTCGCTAAACTAACATCTATACTTCTCAATTGGTTGTCATAGTATTTTCTTTTCTTAATTATAATTATCTTATTCGCTACTCTTCTGAGATTTTCATAGTGTTCTCTCTTCGTCCTGTTTTTCCTACCTACATATTCTTTGTACGCCTGATTCTTTCTATCTAACACATTCTGGCACTCGTCATCGAACCAATCATTCCTCTTGCGCCGGGTTTGATGTTTGTTCTGCCACGGTCCTGATAGCCACTTTCACTTCCATCCAGAGCTCGTTGCTCGTCTTTAACGATGCGTCTTATAGGATGGGAGCCAGCTGGTTGTCGAGGGGCTGCGTGAAATGTTTGGCCACGGACGTCGTTTGGAGCCTTACGATGTCAAATTTTTGTATCGGGCTGGTCTTGTATAAAAATTTAGGGTAATTCATTATCAGGTTTAGGTTTTAATTTCAAATAAAAGGCATAAAATTTAACACCGTAGTAAAAACTTTATTTCGAGACAAAAGAAGTATCTATGACATTAACTTTTTACAGATTGTCTTGTTTAAATGCTGACCACGACTTTGCCGTAAATGGTTCATCCTGAAGGTCCAAATTTGGACAATACGTTTTAGCATAGTCACGGGTATCTCACGAATGCCAACACGTAATGTTGGGTTCCAAAACGTCGGTTGAAGCTGGCTCATCCCTGAAGACCAGAGACTTCGTGTAACCCCAAATGAAATATTCTAACGGTAATTTATCACACAATCTAGGCGGCTAATTTGTAGTGCTAAAACATGAAATCAGGATCGTACCAAAGTGATTTGTCAATAAAACCATTGTCTCCTGCTGAATGGGAGGTTCATTTCTCACAAAGCGCTGATTTTCGTAATGAAGCTAAACGAATGGCGGTGTAAGCCTTCCCATGATGATTAGTCAAAAAATACTGAATAAAAACCGGAACACTCACGATCTGTCAAGAAAAGTCCATTAAAAATCAAACCTCATAATGAATCACCCTTTATATATCCCATATTACCCCACCACCCCATAGCAGGTGAACGCGTAGAGTTATTTATAAATTCATTGAAAACCAGACGTCAATTCGAACAAACTGCAATCGGTCGTTTTGATCTCCCTCTGTTTATTCATTTGTGACAGGTTATCAAGTAAACTGGATTTTGGCTATCGTGGGTTACAGCAAAGAGTACAGGGTCTGCACAATAAGTAACCGGACTGACCCCAGGACATTTTTTTTTGGCAAAATATGTACAATTTTTCTTTAGAAATTTTCAAAGGAGTCCCCATTGGAGTCGATAACACGCTGATACCAGATTTTTTAATCCCCGAACGCTCCCTGGAAGTCAGCAACCTCGATGCTGTTTAGAACCCTCGTCGTAGCACGTTGAAAGTTTTTCAGAGTCCCGAACCGTGTCCCCTTAAGGTGTCTCTTGATCTTGGGGAACAGAAAGAATTCCACTGGTGTCATATCCGGGCTGAAAGAACTCTGTTTCGGTTTGCAGTCGATCAAAGATTTCCGAAGCGGCAGCAACACGATGCTCCTTTTGCTCATCAGTCAGGTGTTTGGGTACCAGCTTCGCGCAGATCTTCCTCATGCCCAGATCGTTCCTAATAATGTTGTGAACGGTCATCTTATCAATTCCAACCTCATATGCGATAGCCTGAATGCTCATACGACGATCACAGTTCAACACATCACGCACTTTTTGCACATTTGTGTCCGTGTGACTCGTTGATGGAGGACCGACGCGCTGTTTGTCAGGGCCGCGATAGCGGCCCTCCCGGAAATTTCTGTGCCACTCAAACACTTGAGTTCTGGACAGAGCATCCTCACCGTAAGCCCCTTGAATCATTTAAAGAGTTTTCGTGGCCGTTTTCTTGAGTTTGACACAAAATTTGATGCTAACATGTTGCTCGATCGTACGCTCCCTTTTCACTCCAACGACGTAACTGAACACGCACTCCGCTCTCGCTCGATGCTATCTTTCCAAGCGCTTGGAGGCAACTTTCCCTTTACCTAGACCTCCACCACCACTACAACTCCAGATACCGGTTAGCAGACGCTTTGACGGCGCGGGGCAGGTTCAGTCCAGTTACTTATTATACAGACCCTGTATGTGATTATATGTATGAACACCGTTTTTGGTACACATAAAATGGAATTGTTTTTCATACATAGTACTGTGTTTAGAGTTTTATTTTGACTTTTGATAGCAGTGAATTTCGATTGGTTTTGATGAACTAATTTCACTTTAATGCTACGTCCAACATAAAGTGCACTAGGAACAGGAGGCTTCATAGATATTTTAAACTAAAGATACCTTTATATCTGCTTCTTTTGTATTAAAAATTGTTTATTTTTATTTTAAGTCTCCATGAAATAATTTCGGCATCGGAGAAGGATAGCACGGTTATTTCAGATGACATATTTATCACACCACTAGATAATGACAACTTGATTGATTAAGATAGTGGAAGTTAGGAGCTAGAAGACGTCAACAACTTTGCTCTTCTTCAATTATTAGCAGAAGCTAACGTGAGATGTCAATTACCATCAAAAACAATCATTCTTTCAATTACAAGTTGGTGAAAGTATGACCTTTTGGGGGAAGATAAATCAAAAGTGGCTGAAATATTTTCCTGGAAATAAACATCTGCCCGTGGATAAGTCTTCGATGCTATATTTCGGGAAATATGTAGCCAAACAACAAATCCATGGAAACCAATTCACGTTGGCTACAATATTTGGTCACCCTGCAGTCTATTAGGTTATCTAATTTGTAGAAAACTGTATCAGGGTCCGTAGGGACCAATTTGGTTTTGAAGCTACTAAATGCTAAACATTGAAGCGTTTACCTGAAGAAGTACGACAAATGGAACATGATGCAACTGGAATTAAATGATTCAATAGACTTGATGGAGTACCGCTGAAAGATTTGAAGGAGATAAAAAAAATGATGAAAGAATCTCACCATCAGATAACGGATGGGAGTTCCAATACGATCCAGGTGTGATACACTGATAACAATTGTAAACGGCGTTTAGCCAATTGGTGAAGTATAAAGGTGGTGAAGTAATAAACGAGAAGATGTTTATGAACCACATTGCTTCCAGATGTATAGCAAAATCATGGGTAGTATCGTCAGATTCGATCAAATGTCAGAAATTATAAAATCACGGTAAGGCTAAAGAGATTATATTGACAAATAATGATGTTTCCAATTGATATGCGTGTCAATACTGAGCTTTAATTGTACTTGCTATCGTCAGCCATAAAAACGAAAGACGGTCACGATTTTTTATCTTCCACTTGACGAATAGTGTAGACTTATCTGAAACATGATTGAACATTGTCATAAACATAAGCAGTCGAGCAGTTTTGTAGTGATCAGGAGTGGCTGCTTCGGAAGAGATAAGCTTGTCATCCTTTCGAAATTACTTAGTTTGTTGTTTTACTGGGTTAAAATCAACTGCAAACATCAAGTTTCCATTCTTTAGGCAGAAATGAGTAGTTCACTTCTGCTAGTTTAACATCTTTATATTTGGCATTCCCCTTGTGATGCAACGACCTTCTTCTGGGAAAGTAACGGTTGCTTTTTACACAATATTTGCATTCATCTCAAGCTTTCATGTTCGCTAACTTTAACGATACAAAAATATTTTGTATTACTACAGCTACTCTAAAGCTTGACACATAATGGAACATTTCTAAAGATAATAGAAATTGATCAGAATATCTTGTAGAGTAGAGTATACTTGATGAATGTTTTGCAGTAAAGCTTTGTAGCATGACAAGAATCTGACTCATATGATCCCACATACAGCTGGTTGACGGGTGCAAAGCTAGTCAGCTGAGCTCGGTCTTCTTTATACACGTAGATCGCTAACCTTTGTGCCAGCCCATTGATCCTCGTGCTCTACACAAACTTAAATATTTAAAGTCATTGCAACGTCTTCTTCTCTTCCAAAGGAGGTTGAATCCAAATTACCTATAACATTGAAGAAAATACTGCCAGACTCGACAAGATTGGATGATATAGAATACTGTTTGAAAATGATACATATATAGGATATTATAAAACTATTGACCACCCTAGAGGTTGCAATTTTGCTGTAATTTTCATCAAATCGCCAGAAAAAGTATACTGTGTAAATGTCTCAGCTAAATTCGTTAGCCAGCCAAATTGGCCTAGTGAAAACAAAATGGCGGCTTTTTTAGACGAAAATTGTGATTTCTGTTCTAACCAAAGCATAGCTTTGATTTTGACAAAATTTAGTACCGAGGCTCATCAGTCAACAGGTTGAACAAAGAACAATGTAGAGAAATAATTAAAGTAAAAAATACCAAAAAAAATAAGCTCTAAGCTTTATGGATATCCTCCCAACTCTGAAGAAGAGGTTCGGAAGAATATTGGAGAAACGGCATTCGAGAAAGTAATTCTACATTTTCAAGTCCCTTAATCATTATTCCGAAAGAGTCGAATAATTCCGGAACAAATAATATCGAATACCTTTCAAATATTAGCGTTTAAATAAAATTACGATTAACGACATATTTTGATTGGCAAATATATACTCTATATTGGACAAACTTGGTCATTCCCAATATTTTTCTACGATAGACCTAGCCAAAGGCTATCATCAAATTCTTTAAAATAGGAAAACAGACGTAAAGCAGCGTTTCTATCTCCACAAGGACTACATAAATTTGTAAGAATGCTATTTAGTCTCAAGAATGAGCCAGCGTCATTCCAAATTTTAATGAGTAACATCTTGAGGGAATTTATAATTAAAATGTGTGTCATCTATATAGATAATTTTTTGATATTTAGCACGTCTTTACAGTACCACATGGACTGGATTACGAAAATATTTAAAACTTTAGAAAAACATGAACTGAAAACTCAGATAGATAATTGTACAAAGACATAGCTTTCGGCTAAAATATTAAACTTACTCTGGTTCTGAGTATTGTTATAATAAATAGGTTACTTTAATAGAGGAACTCTATTAAACATTGAATTGCAAAACAGACTTCTAATTGTAAGTGGAGAGAAGTTACATATGAATCCGCAAACTCCAATAAATTTGATACATTTTTGCAGAGTGTAAAATCCAATCTGCAGCAAATGCATAATCAACATTAAAAACAATCAAAGCAAAATTCTAATTTTCTGAATAGCAGTTATAACAATTACAATGGTTAAAATGCCACCACAATTTATAAGGATTAATTACAAAATATCAGCAGTAATTAAGTATTAAGGGTGATCATGTGTGACTTTCGTTGGAGTCTTTATAATCACAGCCAGAGCTGCTGCCGGCTTTAGCTTCAAGAAAATATTATTTTTTTAAAAAGTCTTAATTTTTGTAAAAACATAATAAATTCATTTATAAATGGTGATACGTACCCTAAAAGGCTTAACAAGTTCCTGAGTATTATTAAAAAATAAACTCTAATACTGCACTAGTAAAGGTTTGGTTTCAGTTGAAATTTTGTGTTTTGCTTTCTGGACATTACCCTCACAATAATATAATTTTATTTAACCTAGCTAGTTTCCATCAGCAACATCAGCTGGAAGGCAAATTCTTCAGGAGCGCCTAAGGTTCAGTAAATATTTTCAAGTCAAACACTGTTAACATAAGTGAAAAAATTCCGTTGTATGAATGCTTCAATCGTCAGCCATTCCAAAATATTTGCATGAAAATATATTCAAAATTTTACTTGCCACTATAATAACTTCATTTCCTTGTTTTCTGAACTTTGGGGCTGCAATTTTGAATGTAAGCCTTTAGTGTTGGATTATTCCAAAAGAAACCCCTCTTTGAATATCATCCATAACTTTTTGAAATTACATTAAAATCAGAGTCATACTCTGGACGGAAAAATATTATTTGACTTTTATTGAAAATTATATTGTTTTATTTTTTCGGCTTTTTTAATGTATCAGCCAATTCAATCTAATAACGTATGATTCCAAATTTCATCAAAAATCGTTGAGGAACATGGCCGTTAGAGGGCTACAAAAACCTAAGAATGTGGGATGTTTGAATTGCCGCTATATTAAAGATAGATTATCACCAAAAGTACAAAAGCATTAGACAAACAATACCTATCATTATATAAAAAATGTAGTTGTTTTCGCGGATTATTTCCATGCCTGTAAATAAATAAGTTAAAATGAAGAAAGATATAAGTAGAATAAGCTCCTTTATAAACAAACTTTCAATGTGCAATAGCTCTGTTAATATGATCCATCATGATCCACATCTACCATCAATATAATCTACATCTATTACAATTAGTAATGCTATAGTTAAGTTGAGATCAAGTTCCTTAGCAAGTTTTTAAATTTATTGTTAGTTTTAAACAATATATAAGCAGATGAAATATTTGAGCAAGCAGGTCTTTGTACTTTGAACGTTTGTTTGATTTAGAGCTCCTCTCCTAGAGTGAAGGCATAGTATGCTTGCTTGAAAAAAAATAAGAATCTATCCTATAGTGAAAGCGTTTAATTGAAGTAATACTTAAGACCCCAACAGTGAAGGTGCAGCGCTTGCGTATGTTCCATTAGCTACAGGGTTATCCATTTCGTGTTAGGAAAGAATAACCCTGCCATTTGACATCTGTTAGAATTAAATGTCATTCAAAGCGTGTTTTTTTAGTTGAATGTTTGCCAATTAGAAATATGGGTCGTTCAATAGTCGAAGAATGCGTTAAAATTATTAAATTTTATTATAAGAATGGTGATTCTGCTGTATCAATATTTAGGGCTTTACGAGCCGATTCCGGTCGACATAATCGACCTACCCAGCAAACAATTTCGAACACAGTGAGAAAATTTGAAGAAACTGGGTCGGTTATTGATATTGCAAGGCCTGTGCATCATTGCAACACTCGTTCTGCTGAAAATACCGCTGTCGTTGCTCAAAGTGTGGAGGAAGACCCGAATTTGTCGATTCCTCGACGTGCTCAGCATTTGGGCTTGTCTTACGGCTCATTGCGGCGGATTTTGTATTTGAATTTGCATCTCCATCCGTACAAAATTCAACTCACTCAAGAACTTAAGCCTCAAGACCATACACAACGCAGAATGTATGCGAATTGGGTGATTGAACAACAAGCCATTGATAACGATTTTTCGAACAAAATTTTCTTTAGTGATGAGGCTCATTTTTTGCTCAGTGGATACGTAAATAAACAGAATTGCCACATATGGGGCTCTCGAAATCCTCAAGTGATCGCAGAAAGGGCTTTGCATCCGGAAAAAGTGACCGTTGGTGTGCATTATGGTCTGGTGGTGTTATTGGCCCGTATATTTTTGAAAACGATCACGGAGGAGCCATTACAGTCAATTCTGACCGCTACGGACGGATGTTAACCGATTATTTTTGGAGAGAAATTGAACATTATGATTTGGAGAACATGTGGTTCCAACAGGATGGAGCCACACAACACAGGCTAATCGAACACTTTTGCAAGAGATTTTCAGGACGCGTAATTTCGAAATTGAGTGGTGTCAATTAGTCTGCAAGATTCTGCAACTTAACACCTTTGGATTTCTTTTTATAGGACTATGCAAAAGATCGTGTTTACGCGAACAATCCTCAAAATCTTGAGCGCTGGAAAACCAATATTCGTGAAGTAATGGCCGAGGTATTGCCGGAAATGTTCCGAAAAGTCATTGCAAATAGCCTCAAGGTTCAATCTTTATATTTAAAAAAAAATTTGTTTCTATTTTATGTGTTTTCTTTAGCATTACTTTCTCAAGCGTAAAATGGATAACCCTATACTTTTAGAACCATCAGAAAATTTATATGACGCGAATAGTTGAACCTCCTTTCCTCTAAGGTGGAGTTTTTTATTTTATTGCGCATATAAACGTATTTTGGACACCAGTTGTGCCCTTCCTCAGTAAAATTCTATAATTAAGCAAAAAACTCGTGAATCAACCCTTATATACCTACAGTGATCAACAAGAAAAGTTAATTTACCAACTGCTTCCCTAAATTATTTTTCCCCGATTACTTACTCAACTGTGGCCTTTTAAAAATCCTTGCAGGTACCATTTTAAAAACTTTTCTTTATTATCTCAACAGCTTTGATTGTACATTTTTCAGATCATGATTCAGCTGAGACTTGCAAGGCTTACTTGAGCATCTAGTTTCCTAAAGTCTGTCACCTCAAAAACCATGCCTATATTGTCCAGAGTGATGTTGTGTCCATTGGCAATCATATTCATTTCAACGCTCTGGAATCTCTTCCGCTCTTCCTTGCTAGTTTCCCTTCCATTCAGACCAGACGCTTAGTATATCTAATGTTTTTTTTGACAGTCCAGACAAGGGAAGGATCATTTAGAAAAGTAGTTTGTAATTCAAAAAGAAATTAACGTTTTTGGAAGTTCAGCTTCTTTACAGAGGTTCTAACCAACATTGAGCAAGAGGATTTCACACCACTTTTTGCTGACGCTGTCCCAGCTCCTCCAATGCAGTGTTAATTCGCCAACAATGATTTGGCTCCTACAACGCTGTCTTAACTTGTCTTCTATAAACGCTCCAAGAATGATTCACCGAGTTCACTTGCCCTAATGTCACAACTCCTTCATTCTACGAGAGAATTACGCCAAAACAGCAGTAAGACTCTGGGAGCGTTCGGTGGGAAGTTTAGTTTCGTTTTGCAAATGATTATATAAAAATTAAAAACTACAGTGAAGCACTCTGAGAGTGTCTGTTGGAAAGTTTAGCTTAGTTTTGCAAATGATTATGTAAAAGGTTAAAAAGTTGCAGGAAAAATTCAGGAATTAGTTTGACAAATTCAAAAATCAAAATAATCGGCCCAATAATTTTTCTCATAGTTACGATATCTAATTTTCTTTGGCCACGTGGTTTGTTATTGTCGAAAAAAGAGACTCCTTCAGGTTATAATCTTTGAGCCTCGTTGCAGTGAATTGAGAGTAGATAAAATTTCGGTGAAGGACTGCAGCGATGGTCTGCTGCCTCAAACAAATAGGATGGTGGGTTTCGCCAAGATTGGTCTTATCTAAGGACGCGTGAATGCGCGGGCAGGCTAGTATTGCAGTGTCATGGGGTGGACTCTTTTCCTCAGCGCAAGACCCACCACAAAAAAATTTCGCATTCACGAATTGAAACGATCTAGTGCGAATCAACTGGTGTCGAGCCTGAGGTAACTAACTTCGTCATTACCGACGATACTTATGGCCTCCATATAAGGGCTGGGCATCCAGGCGGAACCGGTGCCTACAGCGTTTATGTTTTCCTTTGTTTAAAAAAAAAACACTTTCCACCTTCATCACATTGTTACAAAACTGATTTTGAACGTAAGTTTTCATATCTTTTAGTATTGTAGGCATCTTTAAATGATTTATCGCAGAAGCTGCACTTAAACGCATCAGGATCGGTATGTATGATACGATGTTTCTTTAAACTTTCTGATGTATTATAATATCTGCCATAATCATTGCACTCACACTTGAGTTCTTACAGTATGTAAGAGTTGGTGTTCTATGAAATATTTTATTCTGAAGAATGATTTCCCACATTCACGGCGTACTCATTCAATGCGTAACCATTGCATTGAAAAAGAGCAGAATTTAAGTGGAAAGGCTTATGACAATGTAACTACTTTGTCCGACTAAATGTCTTGCCGCATATCTCACATTTATGTTCATCTGTATAGAAAACTTGATGCCTTCTCAACCCGTCTGCCCTAGCAAATGATTTGCCACCCTTTCGACACTCATATAAGTTGCTGTCTGAATGAATAAGCAGACGTCTTGTTAAAGCAGGTCTGTGCATAGACAATTTGTAGCAAATTTCGCATTCACATAAACCGTTTAAGTGTATATTCGTATATTCTTTAAATGCGCATGAATCACTAATTGACTTATCACATATATCGCAAGAATATGCATTGGAATCAGAATGTAAAATTGGATGTTCTTTTAAAACACTGTATCCTTCCGCACTTTTTAATAGGTTCAGATGAACATCATCCGTAGTGTAGGAGCCTATACAATATACATCCAGGATACTCAGTAGATTTCCAATTTATCCATCAACCACTTAATTTGAGCATCGGAATTTCCGCAACGCCACCGTGCGTCCATTTGGCAGCAGGACACCGTAAAGACGGAAAAACGGCGAAATGACAACAGTTCGAGAGAAATCATCCACTACACGCCAAAAATGGGAAAAACAAGTGAATACTTTTTGCTTGAAACACAAACGACGGAACTCAAATCGAAAAACTGGTAAGGCGACGCGTTCTGATGGAATTCAAATGGTTGCGTATGAAATACAGGAATTTTTCGAGTTTTACATTCAATTTAACTGTTCACGATGGCTCTTGAACCAATCTCGCTGCTTGGCAATCTAAAGGAGATTCTTCGATCCATCCAAATTTCCGCACGATCTCTCTGCCGCAATGATAGTTTTTCCTCGCCCAAGCAGATTTTTCCTTTTGCTTGCCTGTGAACAACCGTACCGCCACCCGCAACGGTGGATTGACGAGCCTCTAACTCAGCCAAGTTAGATTGCATTCGGCAATGTCATACATGGATAGGAAGTATTATATCAGTGTTCTCATGGTTAATAAAAAAATAATGATAAATTGACAAGTTTAAATCATAATAAAAAGATAAATCTCACGAAGGATATCAATGTAAAGAAAAATTTGAGTTTAATATACAAAAAAAAAAAAAAATATATATATATATATATATATATATATATATATATATATATATATATATATTTATATATATATATATATATATATATATATATATAAATTTATATTCATAATAGAAAAATTATTTTTTTTCTAAATATTATAATTTACAAAAATTTATATTGATTAATCAAATTTTTCAAATCTGCAAAAGAAATTTCGGAACAGGCTTTTTGGGCAGTTTGCTTAGGTGACGGCTCGATTACTATAGGAGGATACTCTTGCGGGGTAAGGTGGGCTTCCATTCGCGTGCCTATTTATAGCAAAGGGTTATGTGTTCCCTCACATAATACTATGGCATAAATTTGCCACGCTTATATTTTTCATTAAAAGGAAAAATTCATTCAAATTATGTCACTCAAATGGAGAATATGGCCACGCTTACATTTATTTATTTATTTATTTAAGCCAAACAAGACAATCCCAAAAAAAGTACTTTTATCTAAACAAATCACACAAAAAGTAAATGTATATTTAACAACAACTTATTTTAACTTATTTTAATGCGTTAGTAATCTTTTTTTGAAGTTATGTATTCATATAGAAGAAGAGTAATGTTCACTCATAGAATTGAAGATCTTGCAACGCCTATTGATTGGCTCGTTGTCTGCGAAGGTGGTTTTATGTTGGTCTTCATGAAGCAGACGAGTGCTCATAGTATGTTTAATCGTTTCCTTGAACGTGATTTTGCTTGATAGTGATGCAACATTTACTATCTTATTGATTACATTCAAAACGAAGCAAGGACTTAAGATAGTTCTTTGAGATGAGAGCAAGAAAAGATTCAAAATATTTAATCTTTGCTGGTAAGGTGGCAGGTTGGCGAAGTCTCTTAGGTCATAAGCAACACGCAAGGCAAAAAGAATAAACTTTTTCTGCACAGATTCAATGCGGATGCTGTGATTCCCAAAGCATGGATTCCAAATAATACAACCATATTCAAGGAGAAGGCGAACAAATGAGGTGTATAGAGTTTTTGGTGACCCATAGATTTTTGAATTTTTTGGCACGACGTTTTATGAAACCGAGCTGTTTATATGCCCGAGCAAGAATTGTATCATATTGAGAATGGAAATTCAACTTTCTGTCCAACAGAACGTCAAGGTCTGAGATCTGGTCAACTTTTTGAAGTGGAGAAACATTCAGGTTATAAGTGTGCTCAAATACTGAATTTTTTTCTCGAGAAGCTTATGACAAAACACTTTCCAACATTTAGATAAAGCCTGTTATCGTTACACCATTTCAATAATGAATTTATTTTAGCTTGCAGAAAAATAGCCTCAGAATCGGAATTGACGGTGTGGTATATTTTGAGGTCGTCAGCATACAGAAGATGAGGTACGTCACTTAAAATTTCAGACAAGTCGGAAATAAAGATGTTGAATAAAAGGGGACCCAGGTGGCTACCTTGTGGCACTCCAGAAGAGGCAATAATTTCTCTTGAAAAAGTACCCTGGAATTTCGATTATTTAGGTATGATGCAATCCAACTTAGTAAGGACCCAAAGATGCCAAACTTCAGAAGTTTGGATATCAAAATTCCATGATCGACTCGATCAAAAGCTTTGGTTAAGTCCATATAAACAGCGTCAATCTGGTTACCTTTTTCCATTTCGCAAAGAATAGTTGAGGTAAGAAGCATTAGGGTAGTGGCAGTTGATGGACCTTTGCGAAAACCATGCTGCTGTTTGTTGAAACGTGGTTCAACTAGCGTGGTAAGCTTATCACAAACAATTTTTTCGAACAACTTTGGAATAGCTGATAGTATCGCAATACTTCTATAGTTTGTTATGGACCGCTTATCGCCACGTTTGAAAACCGGAGCCAAATGAGAAGACTTCCAAACAGTTGGAAAAGCCCCTCGTGATAAAGATGCGTTGAATAGAATGAACAGAGGGGAAGAGATTTGATGTATACACTCAAAAAGAAATTTCGGTGGGAGAGAGTCAGGTCCACGTTCCTTGTTGATATCAAGTTCTTTAAAAGCGTTTACGATATCTTCACTTGACAAACTCATTTCATCAATGAATGGTGCTGTCGTTGAATGGCAAATTGGTATGCTCGAAGAATTGGTGGCCGCGCGGAACACCTCTTGGAAATGCTCGGCAAAAAGGCCGCATATAATTTGAGGGCAAATTGAATTACTATCACCGTAATACATTGATGTTGGAAATTCTGTGGCTTTTTGCTTGGTTTTAACGAAATTGAAAAATTCTTTGGGATTACGAATAAAATTTTCCCCAGTTGAATTGATGTATTGATCATATGCTTCGCGAGACCTTATAGTGAATTCCATAGCCAGCTCATCATATTTAATCTTAAGGCTTGTATCAAAGTTGTTACCTCTCATTAATTTATAGAGCTTGTTCCTTTGATTCTGCAGATGTCGAAGGTCGCGATCAAGCCAGGGCTGGGAAACTTTGGGTTTTTTCTTTATTATAGGAACATGAGTCTCAATGCATTCGAAGAGTGTTTTATAGAATGAAGGGACTGCTTCCTCTAAATTTAAACTTGAAAGATAGTTCCGATCAATATTGGCAAGATAAAATTTAATGCTATTATAACCAGCATTGAAGAAATCAAATACAATACAGTCATCGTACGTCCGGGAAGAAGTTACATCAGATATGGGAAGTTCAACTGAAGAAGCGAAATGGCTTCGTGTGTTAGAGAAATGGTTCTCTTTCCCATTGGTTGGACTTACCAGAACATCGTCATAAGCATTGGTAAAAATAAGATCCGACCAGTTTCCGTTTTGGTAGGGAGTCAGTGATACTTGTTGTAAGTCATTACCATAAAATTGATCCATCGATGGTATTTGAGAGGTTTTCTGGTATATTGATCTCTATCTGGTTGGGGGAGGGTACAAGGAGGCACCGCTTATTGCTGGATGCCCAACTCTTATTTGGGGGCCATAAGTATCATCGGTAAGGACGAAGTCCGCTCAAGTCCGTCTGTTTTCTCCCGGCCCAGTTTGTTACTGGCTACAAGAAATTTCAACCCTTAGTAGATTACCTCAGCCTCAACACCAGTTGATCTGCACTAGATCGTTTCAATTCGTGAATGCGAAATTTTTTTTAGTGGGTCTTGTACTGGGGAAAAGAACCCGCCCCATAACACCGCAATGCTAGCCTGCCCGCGCATTCACGCGTCCTCAGACGAGGCCAATCTTGGTGAAACCCACCATCCTTTTTCGTCGAGGCAACAGACCATCGCGGCAGTCCTTCATAGACATTTTATCTACTCTCAATTCACTACATCTTTCATAATGAAAAACCTGTTTTCTATGAGCTACAATTGATTTGGGTCTAATACTTCTCCATTACTAATTTTAGTTAGAGAATCAGAAAATGGGACGTTCTTTTGCCCCATTACCTGGGTGAGTTCGTAAAATATTAAAGAACGCCTAAGAGTTGTACAAGTTAGTTTTGATCTAATTTGTTTGAAGATTGGCGTTGATCTCACTGGTGGTAGCTGAAGTAAATCCACAATAAGAATAATATCACGTCCAACATATTGTCCACTATGAAATGAAATTTTTCACAAATTTTTCCGATATTTATCTATGTACTCGTTCATCTATTTAAACTTTACATAATCATCTGCAAAACTAAGCTTAATTTTCCACCAGACACCCTCAAAGCGTCTTACTGCTGTTTTTATTAATCACTGGAGGCATAATAGGGTTAATTGATGGCTTTTTGGATTGATGTTGGAATTGTACTGAGGAAGGATACAACTGGTTACCAAAATACATATATTTGCACAATGAAATAGAAGTTCGCGCCTTAAAGGAAAACAAGCACTTTTCTTTAATTTAAGTTAGTCATTATATGAAGTTTCAACCATATTGCACGAAAACTATGACTTTTAAAAGCCATTCCTCCTTCATTCCTCTTAAGAAATTTACGTAAAATACAATAAAACGTTTCATGCTATACGGGATCATCAATGTCATCAATTTCTAAATTCGGATTTAGATTTATTTTTTTATTTTGATAAATAAATTACAATCAACCAAAAAGATATGAACTTGATGCCATTGTGTAAGGTATAATCTATTCACATAGATGACTTGAAAACATTTAAAATTCCAAAGCCCCAAAGAAGGTTTTGCTATAATAAATCGATATTAATTTGAAGCTTTTGAAATATTAGTTTGTTTTTTGTTTAAATATATCCCAAAATTCAAACATTGATTGTTCGACCCTACAGGAAAGTAAATAATTTAAAGAGCCTTACTCTCTAAAATGTGCGTGAAAAACATTTTTAATAATCAAACCACCTACAGCGACACAACATTGGCGTTCATCCAAGAAATTTCACTGATACATCGCTGATACCTGCCTTAATTTCGTTATAGAATTCAGTTAATTTTCAACATCACAAACGGTCACCAAAATCTCGCTATTATAGAAACTTAATTCAAAGTTCACCCGTTTTCCAGTCGTTAGTTTGATTAACAATAAACATGTCAACCAAGTGTATCATTAAATTCGACAATAATCGCGATGGCATATACGAGTCGGGAGAGTTACTCAGCGGTGCAGTGGAGTTAACAACAGTGAAGTTAAAAGTTATAAGAGGTGCATAAATGTAATAATCGAGTTTTATTAACAATTTAAACTGTAGAAGGGATTCACTACATGGTTTCGAAATCATCAATGAATTGAGTGTGACGAATATCCATTGGATCTATTTTGGAATGTGAATTCTGTTATATGTGACGAACAAAATTTTATTTTTAATTTTGGCCACATGGATCGTCGACTTTTGTATTCAAACCAAGATATTTTGAAGACAAAACAAATTTGGGTGAAGTGTCTATAAGTTCACGACGATAGTAGATATAATGTAAAATAGTTTTACGCATAATTTTTTGATAAAATTTGATTTATAAAGTGGAGATAGGAATCGCTCTTTGTAGAACATACTATGCAAAAGTAATGATTCATTAAAAAAAAATTATTTAATGACAAAATAATGAGTGGCACTTTTGGTCTTTTGTTTGAACATCTGATGTTCAAATACTATAATTGCATTATTTTCCAATCATTAACTAAATTGCAAGTATCATATATTCTTGTGCAGATCAATAATCAGTTTATCTCATAAATTATAGCTATTCACGTGACAATCATGGGTTATGCAAAAGTTCGGTGGAAACAGCAAACGGCACAAGTAAGGCGAAGGCAAAAAACTCCTGACATTGTTACCTATTGTAGCAATCAACAATATTTAGCTACGAGGCGCTATGTCGTAGGTGAGGAAGGTGGAGATAGTTTCGATTTGCCTCCAGGAAAATATCTTTATCGATTTCAAATTCAATTGCCGGATGATTTGCCAAGTTCCTTTGAGGGACAATATGGCCATATTCGTTATGAAGTCATTGTACGAATAGACCGTCCTTTCAAATTTGATAACATATTTAAACTTCCATTTACGGTTATAACACCGCTAAATTTGAATTTGGATCCAAGTTATAAGGTAAGAATCTCAAAATAAAAAGAGTTGTACTCCAACTTGATTTGTTACGTTCAATCTATTGACATATTTAAGCATCATCTTAGTTTCCTTCTAAAAGACATTTGAATAATGATCTTATTGATAAAATCGACTATCTCAAAATTTGATAAAATTTCTGCAACAGGGGTGAGTAATTCGCCGAAACACTTTCGAGTGCATCAGAAAATCAAATAGAAATACTTCATTTCTTATTTTTACTATAAACTGTAAAAATATCGGTATTGATTTATTTATATTGATCTCTGAATCTTCTGCATGGTATTTTTAAAACGCTAAACATACAGTGCGTGTTGTCGATACGTTGTCAAGTGCAAAATTTCATAGCATCGGAGTCGATTTTATACTCTCATCAGGGCTTGAATTTTCCTGGATTTCAACAACAGCATGTAGATATGCAAGAATATTTGGTTCTTTTTTAACTCAGCTATAACGATGTTGTTCCTTCTATTATCAAAACTTTAGAAAGGATGTATATCTTAAAGAATTTATTCAATCGAGAAAAGTTTGTGCTGTTTTCCTTAATTTAAGCATTCAGCTATAAACACAAGCTATTTTCTCAATTTATTTTCATCAAACCACGTACATTTTATTTCCTACAGTGCTGATTTAGCTGCTGTACAGCAAAAAAGCTTGAGAACTTAGCCCTAACTCTAGGAATAATTGGTTCTGCATTTAATTGCACTTGCGGAGAGGAGTTGCGCTTTGCTTCAGAATGTTGTTCAATTTATATTATGAAAAAGTGTTGTTTGGATGCAACTGCAGAAAACATTGAGCCGCAAATCAGCTACATATCACATACCGCTGTGTCCTCATCCCTGCGCATTGGAGCTTTCTAGTGCAGCTGGTTTTTGAACTTATCGAGGATTCTAATGAGATCGCCTAGTTTTCACAATGCTAGCTTCTTGTATGTGAATAGAAACAGCTGTTCTATAGTCTTCCCGTAAGCCAAAATAAAGTCGGAAGCATTTTGTTTTACTTTTAAGCATTTATTTCACATTTAACCCTAAAATGCACAATTTTTTTGTTTTGAGCAAAAAAATCACAGTTATGTATTCTAATATGTAGAATTCGGGAAAAATAATGAAAAAATCAATTATGTCCTAATGTCCTGAAAATTCGATTTTTGCTGTATGTATCAGGAATGATACTTTGGCCTTTGGGGGTAGTATTAAAAATAGAAAGTTCAAGTCAATTTATGCAGTACAGTTTATTGTTATTCTTATTTTGGTATTGACAAAAGTAATTCAGTTCTTTTTCTCTAGCAATAAGTATCATAACATTCATTATAATCTTAATTCAATTATGAAAAAATAAATAAATCATTAGTTATGTTCTAACACTGCAAATAAAAAACTCAAATTTAGGCCTTCTTAGTGGGGCAATAAAAATTTATTGGTGGAAATCTTTAAACAATTGTTTTCTTTATTGAAGTGCAACTCCACACTTTTCACAAATTACATATGTAAGCTTTTTGCATCTGTTTCTACTTTCGGTGTAATGGCACCAATGTCCTATATTATCAGTACGTATTGGTTTCGGGGGGATGTAGCTCGTTGGTCCTCTCAATTTTTTCGCCTCGATTTCATTCTCGATATTGACCAGACTTGGTCTACCTCGTTTAGGTGCAACTACGCGGTCAGATTCGCACAAGCATTCTGCAACTTCAAATCGAAATTCCGCCAAGTCCAAAAAATGTTCCTTCTTGATAATGCAAGCTTTTCTATATAGCAACCAGCTATTCACAAGGGTAAGGTCAAGTAAATGATAAAATATTCGTAAGCAGTGGCGGCTCGTGGCTCGAAACGTAGGGGGTGCGCTGTATACATGTTGGCCGATTTATTTTTTTTTCTACCCTATTCAAATATGTAACGTTAAGTTTTAGTTTCATATGTGGATAAGATTCTAAAAAAATTGCTTTTAAGTAAGTAAGCTGGTTTCGTTTCCTCTTTCATATATACATAAATAATTACGATTCATTTGCAAATCAAATAAGCGGTTTATAGTGTGTTTTAGGAAAGAAATTTTCCAAGATGAAAGATTTCAAAAAACCCAAAGAAGATTCAAAATGTCGATAAAATGAATATTTTAACAGTAAAACAGTTAAATTGATTAAAAAACACGGGCAAGTGATCTGAATCTTGCCCATTTTTTTCTATGGTAACTAAAACAAGTTGGGTAGACAGACCTATGCTCATGTCAGAAGGGTTTTGTACTCAACATACAAAATGCAGTAACCAGTAACGAATAAAATCAAGAAACATGTCATGTTCGAGGATCATACTATTATTAGCAAAGTTGAAAGAATTTTGACTTCTGAGGTATTTGTTATAGTTATACCCACAAACATCTCTCTTGATAATTATTTCAGATTTTTTAAGATCACGGGTGTCCATTCGCAAGGGTGGAAACACATTTTTCATGTATTCCCCCCTCATGTGCCCCCACTGAAGCAAAAACTGTCAGTTTAAGAACTGTTCTGAAAAGCACTCATAGAGAACCTTCAGTTGATACTCATATCGGCTACCTTTCATGAAATTTTTTTTCAGGGGCCACTCCTCTGTACTGTAATCATCGATTCATGGCCTGTTTTTTCGAATCTTAAATGGTTACAAAGCCCTTTTGCTAGGAGCTGTCTCCTGCCTTTTCAACTTGTTTCAATTGTATGTACTCATCTTCATGATACCTATCATTCCTGAAATTTTTATGCAAATCCTAGCAAAGCTGTAGTGTCTAAGTCGGGTAAAAGCGCATATGGCTCCATAGCCATATGTTTCCATAGTAATACAAGGCATATTGTTCCATAGTAATGCAGGAAAATTCAAATCGCTATAACTTCGTTAAATACTATTCGATCTTTATGAAACTTTCAGGAAAGATTAATCTTATAAATAGTCATCTGTGTGCTAAATTTTATTGAATTTAAGGGTACCGTCTAGATTTTATTCAAGAAAACGTGAAATCGATAAATCATACTATTACTAACAAAGTTGAGTGAATTTCGACTTCTCATGTATTTGTTGTTGTTGTACTCACAAAGGCCTACATCCATGATTTTTTCCAGATTTTTCGGATGGAAGGTGTCCATTCGCGAGGGGGGGGTACGCGAAAAGTTCGTACATTTCCCCTTCCCCTGCCCCCCTCGGTACTCACAAGGCAATTTTAAGACTTGTTTTGAAAAGATCTCGTTGAGACCTTTCCAATGACACCCTACTCGACTACCAATGGTGAAATTTTTTTTTTGAGGGGTCACCTCCCTATATGGGGAGACCCCCCTCAAACCCCTTTGAAAAAATTTTCCACCCTTGAACTTTCAAGAGGTCATCACTTTTGACCTGTTCACAAAGTTTCATGGCTGTAGCTTCTATAGTTTCAGAGAAAAAGTGCTGTGACATACAGACGGACGGACGGACGGACAGACGGACACAGGTCGTGATTGCAATAGGGTTTTGTATTTTAGTACAAAACCCTAAAAAGCTTTCTATGGCATTGGATTGAAGAGGAAACTACTGAATATGTATTGTTGAATTCTGTCTGGTTTTTTAAATTTTTAATTTGTTAAAAAATGTTTTTGAAATCTCCTTTTTCGTTCACTGTTAGCATTCTTAATTCAGTCGGTTGCAATTTTCGAAATGTATTTTAGAATTGAAAACCAAATGCTTTAAAACTGCAATATTAAAAAAATTTCCATTTTATTTTTTAAGCATAGTCATCTAACAGGTTTTCTTGTAATTTATAAGCTAAGAATATAAAGAATAAAGACTTAAAAAATATATTTCAGATTGTCATAACAAGACCTGTCATTTGATGTGTCACGCGGTACACTTTAAATACATAGTTTTCCATTCCTTCTGCTCCCATGCAAAAAGTGACCCTTTTTTCAAAATTCATTTCTTTTTATAACACGTTAATGTTTCGGTTATCGAAATCAATACTTGCACCGAATCCCACCGGAATCGGCTCAGTATATTCAAAGCAAATGTACTTGACAGGCAGACAGACACACGAATGATATTATGAGGGTTTCGTTTCCACATTTGCATGTACATAACCCTTCAAATAAAAATTGTGATGATTCAGTTGTTGGTTCAAACAATCTAATAATAATCTAATATTAGTAAACATTATTTAAAAAATCAAGTTAATTGTTTCTTTTCAATGAAAACAATATAAAGTATTATTTTACCTAGTATGAAATCAAATTACGATACTTACTTGAACAACAGGTCAATTCGCCTGTTTTTCTGTTTTGCAAAAGTCTCTATAACTTTCTGATTAAAGTTTGAAAGAGACTGTATAAATCTTTTTTCGATACTTAAAACCGAAAGCGCATTTAGCCTATCTTGGCACATTGTATTTCGCAGAAACGTTTTGACCCGTTTCAATGTTGAAAAACATCGTTCACTTTCCACAGATGTCATCGGAATGGTGACAATAATTTTTAAGAGCTTAACACTTTCAGAAAATGCTTCAATTAATCCATTGTTGTTGAAATACTGTAAAATTGCCAGAGCTCCATCCGCTTCTTGAAAGTCATTCCTATTATAAATTGTACTTAGCTCATTCTTTAATTTTGATTTGTCCAAAAAGTCGTAAGTATTAACGGTCTGCTAGAGAACATTTTCTGGAAAATTCACCTTATATTCATTGAACTTCTCGCAGTAAAATAATGATGATGCTATAAGATGATCTTGAAATTCAAATCTTTCTTTCAATTGTGTTAATATCAGATCACATACTTCTTTGCAAATAACACAATTCGATGTCTTACTTTTTTTTGGCGGCGGTTCCTCAAAATAATCGGTTGAATCTCGGACATTTTGAATTGCTTTTTCAAAATTAAATACATGTTTTTTAACTTTGAGCACATCCAATGATCTGGATTGAAATTGCTGAAATATAATCTCACAATGAGGTAAAATTTTTTTTAAAAAAATTTAACCAATAAATGAAATTTTCATCGTGTAGATATCTCATGAGCATATCAGCTTGGTTTATTGTATTGGTATAATTTTGTAAATCTAAAATTATTCCGAGGCATTCAACCAGTTCTTCCTTGTAAATATAGACAGTCTTGACAGTTCGTATATCAAAATTCCATCTTGTTGGAGGAGCTGAAGGTATTTTTCTTTTGACTCTTTCCATCAAAATCTGAGTCTGCTTTGCCGATCTTGCGAAAACATTAGGGAAAGCATGCAAGTTAGCAAAAAATCGTTGCACTATTTTGTTTTGCGAAACAGCCTTTTCAATAATCAAATTCAATTGATGAGCGTAACAGTGAATATAATACGCGTAAGGAAATGAACTTTTTATGTTTGCTTGAACTCCACCAATTTTTCCGCTCATCACAGCAGCACCATCATAGCACTGCGCAATGAGTTTATTCGGTGTAATATTCAGATATTGGAGTTCTTCTGTCAAACCAGAATAGATTCCATCGGCGCAAAGAGAATTAGGTAGCAAATATTTCCAAAATCTTTCATAAATATGACCTGCAATTTCATATCTTATAATTAATACCAACTGAGCATCTGTAGAAACATCTGTTGTCTCATCAGCTTGAATTGAAACAAAATCGCTTTTAGCAATATCGGATCTTACTTCTTCCTGGTAAACCTGCAATATCGCATCCAAAATATCGTTTTGAATCGTTTTGGATGTGCCCTTTAAAAATTGTAGAAGATTCTAAATGTTGTTTCATAACTTTATAACTTTATCCAATTCGGAAACGAAATCAATCAAGCCTCTAAAAATTCCCTGATGCAAAAAATCCCTGGATTCATCATGACCTTGCAACGCCAATTCTAATGCACTGCAAAAAACCACACAGTCAATTATTTTTGATAATATATATCTATTTTTATAAACTGTGTCGTTGTGCGTTTTTATTTGCAACCGATAGGCAGAATCTAACTGCTGTCTTATATCGACGGTTCCCAAGGCCGTCAAATTTATGATGTTGTCTAAATGTGATTGCGAGCAGTTATGCTTTTTTATTTTTTCGGATAGATGCGTGAGGTCGTCTACTCTTTTCGCTGTCCATAAAGAATCACCCTGAAAAAGTAAACAAGGGAAACAAAAAAGTCTATTTACCTTTTCACATCCACACAACCAATTTGCTTTCTCATAAAACTCAATTTTAAAGCACCGCGTATACCTTTTATTTTTACACTCACACACTTGCTTGATATTTAAGAATGGTCGAGGTGGAACAACTTTCTTTAAATTAAGTTTATCATCGTATGTTAGCGTATTTTCTTTTATATAACTCACACTCATTTTAAACACTTTCGTCTATCAACACTCCACACAATTGTACAAATTTCGCACGACTAAACTTAATCAATCGAACCCACCAAGGGGCAGCCAATGTGCACTTGACTTGTTGATAGCATCGACCAAATAGACAGTTGAATAAATGGTTTCTTGCTTTGCTACTAATAATCTGCATGGCAGCCCCGATACCAAATTAAGTGGGCATGTGGGCTAACTCCGCAACAAACTATGTATATGTACACCAGAAATAAATGTTGAGGAAAACTTTGACTCTGGTGCAGCGCTCGAAAAAATTATGCATCGCCATACATTTTGCCAATCTCACGGTTATGTGGGCATGATGGTTTTACTATGGAAAATTCGTTAGATGCTCGTGCGGTATTGATGTCGCACGCGCATCATGATGCACGGCACGGATCATATTGTAAACACATGTTGGAATATTGTAGATTATTAATAAGGTGTTACGAATCGATAAACTATTTTTATTTTAGATGGTTATTGCTAAATTGAAATGATTATTTTTCCTCAAGCTGAATATTAATTTTGGTGGTTCGTTGCACGAGCGCACTTAAAGACCAGCCGCCACTGTTCGTAAGTACCACTTTCGCGTTCGAATCATTATTTTATATCTTCCGATCAAACAGTCTAGAAGATCAAACCACCCATGTGTCGGTTGTATTCTTTGACAATCGAAGGACATGAAATTTCTGCAACTTTTTGTTGTTTTTTGTCGAATCTTTGAATTTTTGCTATAGGGAATGCGCCGACAAAATTGTCCTCCTACGCAACAGTTGTAATATCTGTGCCATTTGCATTAGAAACGAATTCATAAATACTGCCTCTTGGATCTTTTTTCGTGTCAATGTCAGTAGGCGATTTACAATTAGGAATTCTATTCCTTCTTATTGTCCCTAAAGAAAATATACCTATGGAAGATAAGCAGGAAATCACAGGTATCGTCGAATAAAAGTTATCAAAGGAAATTCGAAAATTTTGGTTTTTTGGGACGTTTCGAAGAAGCCGGACTACAACATTAGCACAATATCCCAAGTCTGGCTCTATTGGTAGTGTCTTTATATTGGATCCCGTATTTATTTCAAAGTTATAAGCATATCCACTTACGCCGCTCAAAACTAAAAATTTGAAACCCCATTTATGGGGCTTCATCGGCAAATATTGTTTGAGATAGTGCTTCGTTTTTGTTGAACATTTTTGCTCGTCCACACACAAATATTGTTCGCATGGTATGCTTGCAAATTTAGCGTTTAGTAATCCAAAACAGGCCGAAGTTTAAACAATCGATCAAAATCGTCATTATCCTTAGGTTGCATTTTTGAATTATTGTTGAAATGTAGGAATTTCTTCACATTCTCAAAATGCTTTAGGCTCGTCGTTTTTTTCATATGTGGCACTCCAAGCATTGTAGTCCAATAGCATCTTATATTGGGTAAGTGTGTAACAGACATGAATGTACATACCCCCAAATATTTTTTTACATCTGCAGCCTTGAAATGGTTTGTAGTACCTATATCTTTCTATTTTGCATATACGTTGGACTCTTGTACAATTGAGTTGATCAATTCATCATCAAACAAGTATAAAGGCAGATTACTGTCTCCTCTGAACTGCTTTTGCTCTTCATTTAATATAAGGTTTATTTTTCTTTCAAATTATATTTTTGAAAGAATCTTTATAATTTTGCAATTCACGTTCATAATATTCTTGGTTTAGACGTTCATTTTCAGTCATATTTACTTCCTCTCTCAATTCATAATCAAAAACAATTGGAATGTTTTCGATATCGAAGTTTTCTTCATCTTCAGAATGATCAAATTCATCTTCGCTAACATCCCAATTGTCAATTATAAACTGCAGCTCATGCGGCTTCAGGGGATTTTCGTTTTCACCTGGGTTCATTCTAAATATAAAGCAAAGACCACTGTAACATATCTGATACATACCACAAAATTCCCACTTACATCAAAAGCACTGCGTTTTTTCTTATGGAAGCACCGCTGACACAATCGGGAAATATTCACAAATATTATTAATTTTTTTCAAAACTTAGGGTCGACTACGAACACCTAAACAAAATCAAACAAGCATGACCGAAACCACTGATGAGCTCCTAAGTGTCACTTCTTCGCAAAATCAGAAGTGCCGTTATCATTGTCGCATTTCTCTTTACAGTCTGATTGGAGCGATTTGTTACAAATATGATGAAATTAGCGTTGTGATGAAAGTGATATTCTATGCCGATTAATATTGATTTTTCCAGTATGTATCATTTATGATACAAAATGCATTTTAGGGTTAAGCAAAGAGATCATTTCTTTTCAGTAAAATTTTTTTGGAGTACTGCATTTGGCTCTACTAATGAGATAATTACGTTGGCGAGCAAAACAATCGTGATGATATACTTGTATTGGTCATGATTGCTCATTGATTGCTTTTCAGTCAAAAGATAGATACATGCATGCATCACTGCAGCACCCGCCTCATAAACGGTTTCATAGGTCGAGTACTATTTATTGAAGGTGTGGTTCCCATCTGGGTCGAAAAAAAACTCTATACGCTCATACAAATCTTTGCGCAAATAGGAAATATATTTAGAAGCATTTTGAGATCTAGCCGAAAATTTTACTAAATCTGCTGGAAGATTTTTGCATTGAGAGTTCCAAGCAAAAGCTATAGTATTCAACAATCTTCTCGAATATCACTTTATTGCTTTTCGTTGGCGCTATTCACTTTCAACTCCACTCGCGAAATTTCGTTTTTTTCACCTTCACTTTTTAAAGCTTTATAAAACAAATTTTACAAAGATCAGTAAGTTTCGCATCCTATCTGTCTGCCTATTTATTTATCTATACGTCACCGCTAATTTTCTCAAAATATAACAAAGCTGCAAGGCTTAAAATTTGTGGAAATGTCGAAAGTGGTGGTCCCTCAAAAGTTTAGATCTTACCAAAAATGTTCAAAGGTTTTAAGGGACGGTCTTATTATATCTATGCCACCCTTAAAAAATTTTGTGAAGCGTTAAGTGAAAGGTTTTGATTATACCTCTTAGAAACTCTTGCATCATAGGGTCCAAGGGGTGACAAAATGAACAAAATTATCCGCCCTCCTCACGGTTGGACACATTTGAGATGACAAATCGAATAAAAACATGTTTTTATAGTTTCATGTGCAATAAATACCTCAAAAATTGAAATTCACTCAACTTTGTTAGTAGTGGTGTGATTCATGAATTTTTTATTTTGCTCAATTAAATTTGAAAACGTACCCTTAAATTTCTTCGAATTTCACAATTATGTTGTCTAAATTAAGGCACTTATGCCTGTCAAATTTCATTGAAATCAGCTCAGGATCCAGTGAAATATAGTCATTTAAATTATATGGAAATACAAAAATTACATTAATATTATGGCATTAGGTATATGTTTCAAATTGACCTGAGCACTATCAATTTTTGTCAGCTTTTTTTGAACATTACAAGAAATTTATTTTATTTGGATATTTTTACTTAAAATGGAACGAAAATTCAGCTATATTGTATTTATGAAAGGAAACCTCCATGATTCGTATATAATTGAAAGATTGTTCAACGAAGACGCACGATGTTAATTGCAAATAAAAGAAAAAGTTTTCAGAGAATTATGTTATTATTTTTTTATTCTCATGGAAAAATCTATGACAATTATGTGTAAAACAAAATATTGCCCAAATGCTCGCCATGTCTACGGTGGCATACTTCCATCCGATGGTCCATATTTTCAATGACTCTGAGACATAATTGAGGTTCAATGTCGTTAATGTGCTGAATTTTCTCAGCATTCAGCTCTTGAATTATTCTTGGCTTATTGACGTACACTTTTTCTTTTAAATATCCCCAGAGAAAGAAGTCCAACGGTGTCGAATCATATGATCGTGGTGGCCAATTAACATCGCCACAACGTGAGATAACACGACCATTGAATTTCTCGCGCAAAAGAGCCATTGTTTCGTTGGCTGTGCGGCAAGTGGCACCATCCTGTTGGAACCTCCTAGTCCCATTGTCCTCAATTTCAGGCCACAAGATATCCGTTACCATCTCGCAATAGCGAACACAATTCACGGTAACTGCTTGGCCGTCCTCGTTTTCGAGGAAGTACGGCCCGGTGACGCCGCCAGCCCACAAACCGCACCAACCACTGAGGTGAAAGTGTGCCTCGTCAGTGAAAATGATTTTCTTTGTAAAGTCACCATCACCTTCTGTCTGTTCAACCAATCTTTCGGCATATTGGTGACGCTTGATATGGTCAGTACGCTTCAGCTCTTGAATCAATTGAAAATTTTAAACTCAAATCTTTATTCAAAATTCGCATCAGTGATGTTCGTGTGATATTCAATTGTTGGGAACGAGGACGAGACGAGGTTGACGGCTCTTCTGCCACACTATTAATGTAGCAGAAGAGTCAGCAATGTATTCCACAAAACAAACGGGGCGAGCATGTTTAGGTGATTTCATATTTCCTACAGATCTGGTTTGCTGAAATTTGCGCACAATTCCCCCGATTGTGGAGACATTTGGTCGACTATGCTGACAAAAAAATCACGAAGGGCACGAAACGCATTTTGATTTGAACGCCCATTTTCGGAAAAGGCTTCAACAACCTTAACACACTGCTCAATTATGTACCCCTTCATGGTTGAATTTGTTAAACACTGAAACAATGAAATGTCAAATTAAGTTGGGCGAAAAGCTTGACGTTAGGGTGTGACTAACAATGAACATCGTGCATTATGTTTGGACCCCCCTTCATTTAGAAGCATTCTGAGATTCAGCCGAAAATTGTACTAAATCTGCTGGGATATTTTTTCATCGAAGGTCCCTAACAACAACTTCAGTATCCACCAATCATCTCGAATATCACTTTAATGCTCGTCACTGGCGCTATTCCCTTAATACTCCATCAGCATAATTTATTTTTATGTTTTTTTTTTCACCATCACTTTTTGAAGGCTTTATTAAACAAATTTTTAAAAAGATTAGCATGTTTCGCATCCTATCTGTCTGTCCATTTATTTAACTATAGGTCACAGCTAATTTTACCAAAAATTAACAAAGCTACAAGGTTCAAACTTTGTGGAATGTCGAAAGTGGTGGTCCCTCAAGAGTTCAGATCCTATCATAAATTTTCAAAGGTTTTAAGGGGTGTTCATATTATACCTAGGTCACCCTTGAAAAATTTTGTGAGGTGTTAAATGAAAGGTTGCATCCTAGGGTGCGAGAGGGGTGGCAAAATTATCCGCCCTCCTCACGGTTGGACACCTTTGAGATGACAAATCTGATAAAAACAGGTTTTCAAGATTTCGTACTAAAATACAAAACCCTATTGCAATCACGACCTGTGTCTATTTGTCCGTCTGACTGTCTAGCTGTCTGGCTGTCTGTCCATCTGTATGTCACAGCGATTTTGCTCTGGAACTATAGAAGCTACAGCCATGAAACATTGTGGAAAGGCCAGAAGTGGCGAATTATCAAAAATTCAAGGGTGAAATTTTTTTTCAAGGGGTTTAAGGGGGATCTCCCCATGTAGGGAGGCGACGCTGCAAAAATAAAAAATTTCACCATTGGTAGTCGAGCAGGGTGTCATTAGAAAGGTCTTAATGATATCTTTTCAAAACAAGCCTTAAAATCACCTTATCGGTGCCGTGGAGGGCAGGACAAGAAGAAATGAACGAAATGTTTGCGTGACTACCACCCCCCCTTCACGAATGGACACCTTTCATCGGAAAAATCTGGAAAAAAACATGCATGTAAGCCTTATGAGTGCAACAACAAAAAATATGTGAGTAGTCGAAACTGCCTCAACTTTGTTAGTAATAGTATGATTTATCGATTTTAAATTTTCTTGAATAAAATCTTACCAGTACGTTTAAATACGACAAAATTTTCTGATGCCATGAATCGATGATTTGAATTATTCACCCAATACTTGTTTAAAAAACCGTTCAAATGCATCCAACAGATGCAGAATGTCGTTCATAAGCACATAGCAGCCGTGATTTTTTTCTTCTTCTAAGCACTGCAGCCCCTCTTGGGCTTTCGCTTCCAGCAAATACCGCCTCCAACTGTCTCAGATAGACCTCCAATTTCGAAATCCGAGCAGCGATGAACTGTCTTTGTCAACCGAGTCAGACCAGCGTTTCCGCAGTTTTCCCATTAGTCTCTAGCCTTCAGTTCCCTCAACGAATACCTTTTTGGGTATCCATTGTTCATCCATACGATTCATGTGGCCAGCCCATTGCAGCCTCCGCAGTCTTACAATCTTTAAGACCTCCGGCTCGTCAAAAATTTCATACAGCCGGGATTGTGTTCCATGTTAAATAATTTTCCTGAATACTCGGCTCATTGAACATATTCAAGTAAACCACTATTACTTAAATTTTCATGAAACTTGAAGAAAATAAGAGTGCCTTGGTCGATTTGAAATACATATTAATTATCAACATGTGTCATTGCTTTTGTCATTCCATACAATTCAAATGGTGATAACTCACTTGGTGATGATTTGATTTTCATGAAATTTCGTAGGCATAAGGGTCTTATATCAACTTACATTATTGTAAGACCTTAAGAAGTTTAAGGGAACCGTTTTGTTTTTTGGGGAAAAATGTAAAATTTACAATCATACCATTGTTAACAGATTTGAGTGAATTTTGATTTCTAAAGTATTTGTTGCCCTTGGACTCATAAAGAGATTTTTTTCGAATTTTCGGCTCAAAGGCTTATCCCCCCCACCCGAACTCTTAATGCAAAAAAAGACTTATTTTTCTGATTCTGAAAGTACTAAGACCTTTCTACTCATACCCTACCGGACTACATTTAATGAAAAAAAATTTTAAGGGCCACTTCGTTATAAGGGGGACCACCTTATAAATTTTTGATATACTTGATTAGATTAGACCTAAACTTTTGCGAGACTGCCATTTCTCACCTTTTCACAAAGTTTGACGTTTCTAGCTTCTAAAGTTTTGGAAGAAATTAGACGAACAGATTGACACGGACGGACAAACGGACCGATGAATAGATTGAACGGGAAACTAGTAGGTTTTTGTAACAAAAATTCAAAAAGCCCTAAAAATCATGGAGCAACATCCAATAACAAATAATTTTGAGGCTGAATTTTATTGAACTTTGCCAATAGTAGCAGGATTTACCATATTTGTCAGTAAAATTGTATCAGTATCATAAAATTATGCGAAATCAGCCATTTAAGTATCCTACAAAATACGATTTTATTCTATAAGTTTCATTAAAATTTACCGACATTATAGCAATTTAAATTTCCTCCGATTACAACAATTATGTACGATTTTTCTACTAAATGTACTTTCCATCGAGCCAGACACTACACTTTTGATTGAATCTTCTCCAAATTTTCAGGTAAGATGAATAACAAAAATACATTTAAGATTCAGATCAGTCATTGATTTTAGTAATATTGGAACAAAATGTTGGCTGGTTAAAATGGAGTCTTTTTAAAGCAAGAATATATTTGTTGCGCGTGTCATAAAAGTTTATCCACATATTATATGTTATTTATCCACACTTATTGTAGGTTAAGTACAAAACCCTTTTGACATGAGCGTAGTTCTGTCTATCCTACTTGTTAAATATTTCTTGATAAAATTAACTTTCTCCATAGTAATGATTTGACTAAATATAAATGATTTTCCTGATTGGTAAACCAATATAATTTGTGTGAGCATTGGAAGACTTGGAATATT
Organism: Odontomyia ornata; assembly: GCA_963969285.1. Classification (NCBI taxonomy): domain Eukaryota; kingdom Metazoa; phylum Arthropoda; class Insecta; order Diptera; family Stratiomyidae; genus Odontomyia; species Odontomyia ornata. The sequence continues at coordinate 61,710,708 of OZ017738.1, read as the reverse complement.
TTATGTGATTGAGTCAACAGCCTGGATATAATATTAAGATGTTGCTTTGCCCATTAACTCCAAGTTCCTACCCAAAAGTAAAATATTGTCAGCACAAGTGCATTCAGAACAAGTTTCTGAATGTGCATTGTAAAATCTTCACATATTTCCTATTATCGGAGCTAATTGTCTCCTTAAGATCCAGGGCAAATGATGATCGATAATAAGTCCAAGATATTTCATTTCTAACACTCTCTATAATTTTCCGCCGTTAATATTTAAGTTGACATTTATGTCTTCTTTGTTATTTTGCTTAAAAACAATATATTTTGTCTTTGTAGTGCTCAATACTAGTTTCTTTTGGATTAACCATTCGTGAAATTTTCCCGGATCTTCACTGATAGTATTCTCACTGGCAGTTTTGTCTGGTCCCTCATGAAGTAGAACTGTGTCGTCAGCATATAATGTATGAATTTATTAGTCATCATGTATTTAGATTATTTGTGTTAGAAAGAACAAAGTTGGGCCAGGTATTGAGCCGTAGGGAACTCCTAATTTCATAGGTGCTCGGTCGCTCAAGACAATATTGACTAAAGTTCTCTGCAATGTTGTAGTGATTTTGTGATGTTAACAATGTCCATTCAGGACTGCAGTGGTGATCTGCTGTGTCAGCAAGCGTGAGATTAGTACTCAGCTAGATTGGCCTTGCCTGGGGACGTGTGAATGCACTGGCAAGGCGGTGTTGTGAGGCGGTTTCATTTTCTACGGGCCCACTACACATTATTTTCGCACTCATGAATTCTAAGGTGACCGGGGTCAAACCTGCACCGATTGGTGGTGATAATGGCCGATTATAAACAGAAAACGCAACGGAAAATAACTCATTAACTGCTCGTGATACTCAAGTCAATTTCGTCCTCGTGTAGGATGATCACAGCCCACAAATAAGAGGGGGGCATACAAGTGATGGCAGCGCCCTACACATCCTTCCTTACCAGATCGAAACGAAAAAAAAGGCTAAGCAACCCTGTGAGGGCATCTATAACAAGCAAAAAATGGGATAGCTCACCCGATGGCTAGCTCATGAGTGGAGGAGCCAGCCAACGTGGCGGGTTCCATGCCCCGTCAGGAATAAAAAATGAAAGACCGAGTATTGTTGTTTAAGCTAACATCTCTTTCCTTTCTTTATTTCTACGAATTCACAAAACATTCCATCAAACATTCTCAAAGAAACACGGTTTGTTGTATACCGTATTCAAATTATTCATGTGCAGGAAAATGCCTTTTTCTTGCCACACTAAGTGCATACAATTTTTTTTCTTTTGGAGGAGAAAAGTAGCAAACTGATTCAATCTTAAATAATAAAAATAGATAAACAATTGTTATATATTTATAAAAAATTAAAAAAATATATGTATATAAATTTCAGCTAGTGATAAAATGTGATAAAATTTTTAAAAAAAAACATGGCACTCACCCTCTTCTTCGATGACCGGTTGTTGTTGAAAGGTGTAAGAAGGCTTTCAACTTTAAGCCATTCTATCAAGATTAAATTCATGAGTATGCATTTCTTTATATTAACTTTTTCGATGATCACAATAATTGATCGTGCTTTATTTGAATAATTTAACTGCACAGTTTTAAATACACAAGACATATATCAGCACTTCTTTACTATAGGGATAAGCGTAATTGCATCTACTAAAAGCATTTGATGCCTCTGTATCTAATGATAATTCGTTTCTTTTGTAATTCTTTTAATTGTGCTGCATTTGTCTTCCAAAAAGTTTTACTGCGATCTTGGCCCGTTAATTATGGACGAAAAATTGGCTTAAAAAGCTTAGCAAGACAATGAAATATTTAAAATTTCAATTTGATTTAGTGATACAGGTTAATTTCTTGTTATTTCCTTAAATGTAAACCCTTTATTCTTACACAGAAAAAATCGGGGCTTAAGTTTTCATATGTTTCCTTATCTTTCTCCTTTTATATTGCCGTCAATATGTGTGGATATTTATGTCTTTAACTAACGAATTGGTTAAGAGTTTTATATACTACACCTCATAAATTATATCTGCACGGCTCAATTCACGATTTGCAACTTTTAAAAAATTGTATGTGTATGGAGTAACTCATCGTAACATTCATTATAACGTTATTTTTAATATAGTGGGCGCAAATCTACATTACAAATCCAAAAATTTCACTTCAGGAAGAAAATAATACACGCCAATCTTATCCGAATACAAATAACATGTAACATATGCATCACAATTCATTTTCACTTTGATATTTTTCTATTTTTGTTCCGTTTAATTACCCATTTTGGGTGGAAATATGCTAGAAAGTAATTTGTTGACAATACGGAACGGCAATAAAGAATTCGCAATCAAAACTCAAATATTCCTTCAAATTCCCACCTACACTCCGTCGATCTGCCCGCGCTGGCGTTTTTAAAGCGACTCCCACCCAACCGCCTAGTAACTCATTTTCCCATTCTCGCCGCACCGGAACTTTGCCAACTCTTTTTGCTCTTTTCAGTATTCCCATAGCAGAGGAAGTCGGTTTCCGCGGGATCATGAATAACTCCTTCGAAAAAATAAAATCACGCGAAAATGATACGTGGGTATTTGAGAAACCATTCAAACTGATTTCTACCGGCTCTCCCTTGTAATTGTACAACTGCGAAATTGAATAGCATGAGAAATTCATATTACTACTTATATATTCGTCACTTGCGTAAGTGGTTACCGGCTTCGATGGTTATGGCATTGCGCTGGTACACAGTTGTTTCTTTGGTTGGCTTAACTGTGATTTCGATTGACTAGATGATATTTCATTGCATGCACTGGTCTCTGATGGAGTCAAATTTTTCCCCATAGCACGAGTATAATTTAGCGTGTACTCTGTATATATCTCTGGTATCGCAGGTTCACTTTTTGTGTCCTTTACTAGATGTTCTCTAAGAATTGATGGATAAATTAGTTTGAGTTTTAGAACGCGAACATCTCGAACTATTCACACACTATTGTCTGATGTATCATTGCAATTTGTGGGTAAACTTTGCGCTGAATTACTTACATCAATAGCTAGCATATCTTTAGCCTTCATTAGAATTTTATTAGAGTTGTTAGTAGTACAAGTATTAGCATTTGAAACGATATAAATGATATCTGGGTGTTGTTCTCTTTGTGCTATTATTGCTGTAGTACTTGTGTGACTAGTTACATTTACGGGTTTACCTGTTGTTGGCGTTTTCGCTGTTTGTAATGGTTCTGGATGATAATTGCGTTGACTACTTCGTCGATGCGCCATCATTGCTTTGGTTGCCAGAGTAGTTTGTGTCCTCTATGTAACCTCAATCCTGTCAATCCTGATTGAACTGGTTTGTGATGTTATTTGTGATGATATACTACTTTCTGGGTTTATGGATGGCTGAACGGGTTCAGATTTATTATGTTTGCAATTGCTCATTCAATCTGTCTTCTCTCTTTTCATCATATATCACCCTTAAATCATCGAGTCCTCATCCACTAAAGATTAACTATCTTGTGGTGAAGTTGTTGACAAAGCTGTTGCGCTAGAATATTGTCTGGGTTGGCTTTAAGAGGATCGCATAGAATTGTCCGTGTGAAATGAAACACCATCGAATTAATGATATGAAATCTCTATGACTAGAAAAAACGTCGATAGATAATTCTCCTACAGCGATTGACTTTTTTTATAATACAACCAATTTGAACATTTCTCATATCGTCAAGGCTCCTTTTCGTCAAGGTCTCTCGAGAGCTTTTCCTGGGTAAACTGCTCGATTAATACAATGTTCTTGTGAAGTGACTTTTAAACTATTGGTAAGGACTACCTTAAATACCGTACAATTCAAGTTTACGAAGTAATAGGTCGAGATGAACTGTATTAAACTTTTTTTTTCAAATCCACAAAAATTGCTATAAAATAATTACCTCTGTCAAGTCCTACATTAATGAAATATCAATGAAAGTATAATATTGAAAAAGTTTGGAATCCACCACCGTGTCACAGTGCTATCTCATTACTTCATAACAGGAACAGAGTTCAGAACACTATATCAACGATGGACTGACAAAAAGCCTATCATTTTACAAATGTAAACCTTTGTGAAAAATTTTCGTCCTGGATAAGCCCCCCACCAAAAGCAATTCAAGTGAATCCACACGGACATGATAATTCAACAAATAGTGGATCTTCTTTCCTTGGATTCAAAAGAGAAAACAGTGGAAACTACTCATTCATTAGTGGACCAATGTTCCTCGGATTTGAACGAGCACTTGAACTTCCATGAAATATCCATGAAGTTTTCAAGAACACACTGCCATTTTCCTTGGTGTATACAATGGAAGACGATAATTTCACCCGCTTTGATACTACCTTTTTCTATATATATCAGAAGTATTTTGCAGGATAGAATCATCGGAAGCAAACGTAATGAATGGATGACAGCAGAAAATGAGATGCTTAGCTGCTAACTAACTATAAACGAACTATAAACAAAGGAATGGCCAGGGTCGTAGCCCAAAGATTCTCCTAGAGACACGAAATCGATTTCACTGACACTTCTGCGCCGGTTGTGAGGCGTCTCGTGTCTGAGCAGCCCTTGCAGCTAAACTTGGTTTAAAAATCATCAACTATATGGAACAAGAGCTTACCTGGCTGGAGATCGATACTATTTGTTCATGTCAGTGAACTATTATAGCTTAAGCATCATAAATCCACAAATTCTTGTCAGTGAACTACTATAGCTTAAGCATCATAAATTTTACCTTTATTTCATTAACTTAAAGTCATTCAACTGCAGTTCAATAAATTCATTCACTGTAAGCAAATTCCGCTAAAAATATTTATTAAACAAAATTCCGTCCAAACTTGTAACCAATTGAACTTTTCAAAGTTCAATTCAATCTTTCTGCAATCACGCAAAATTCCAATTGAAATTGCACAACACAAATGTTAACAAACTTTAAATCAATCACCTCATGATTATGCTTACTTGTAAATTAAAAATTGTATATATAGATTGTAAGACAATAAAGAAATTACTCCAGTTTTACGAGTTGCGTTCACCTTAAACAGTCGTTGTCTTCAACTTAAACATTTGGTCCGTCGAGCAAAAATATTACCTAAATTAATAGAATTATTTTCAGATTTACAAGCAGACAAGATGGCAAATAAAGCAGATAAAGTACAAAGCTTGAATTTTGCAGCAACAAAGCGGATAATTTCAAACTACAGGAAAGATAGCGAAAGCAGGCATGGTTTGGCGTACTTCGAGACGAGATTGGAGAAGCTGCGGGAACAATGGGGAATTTGTGAAGAGAAGCATGCTGAAGTACACCAAACATTGGAGAAGGATAAGGAAACATTGGCATTGTACGTCGAAGAATATGAAGCGTTGGAAAACTTGGTACTGGAATATATAACGCTATTTCGTAGCAAGATTTACGAGTACAAGGGAACGAGAGAATCAACGTCAGTAGATTCAGTGAAGTTGGAACGGATTCGAATCCCAACGTTCAACGGGCAGTATTCGTCATGGTTTGGGTTCCGGGATCTGTACAAAATTATGGTGCACGAGAATTCTCAACTGACTTCAGTGCAAAAGCTACAGTATCTCCGGAACGCAGTCACAGACGACGCAGAAAAGCTGATTAGCCATCTTAGTGTTACCGAGGCTAATTATAGCGTTGCATGGAAGTTGTTGTGTGAACGCTATGATAATCATCGAGCCATTGCACAGGAGGTATTACAACGGTTCTGGGATATACAAAGGTGTGGTACCAACGACATCAATGGCTTCAAACGGGTGCTGGACGTAACGCATCAACTGGAGGCATGTTTACAAGCAATAGAAGGGGAATCGTTTGATATCATTACGATCTTCATACTAAATCAGAAGTTAGATGAAGACACCCGAAAAGAATGGCATAAAGAGATTAGTGGAATCACGAGTATGCCAACTCTTTCAACGTTTTTTGGACTTCATACAGAAACGCCTTATAATGCTTGAAGCTCTATCGGGCAGCTCAAAGTCAACAGGCAAAAGAGTAGTTACCTTGCATACGGCACCAGTAGAGGTCAGGCAGTGCTGCCCAAAATGCAAGGCAGGACATCGACTTTTGAGTTGCGAATCTTTCAAAAAGCTGGAACTTTCGGCTAAGCGAAATCTTGTTTCAGCGAAACAACTGTGTTTCAACTGTCTTAGTGATAAGCACAAAGTCACTAGTTGCACATCCAAACACAAATGCAAGGTGTGTGGAAAGCGCCATCATACATTGCTCCACAGCGAAGAGGTTAAGAAAACAGCAAGTAACACCGTCGAAGTTAAGGCACAATGTGCGCAAGCCAATCATGCGCACAAGCATACGAATGTTCTGTTATCAACGGCAATTATTCGCGTACAAAGACGTTCTGGTGAGATAGTGACATTACGTGCTCTTCTCGACACTGGAGCACAACGATCGTTCATCACCGACTCAGCGGTAAGGTATCTTGGGATCCAGACTAAAAAAGTAAATGGTTCAATTCTTGGCGTAGGAGGAAAACAGAAAATTCCAACTAACGGGATGGCATCGGTCATTGCAGTGGTAGAGAACGAAGATGGGATACCAGAAAACATAAAATTCAAGCCACTTGTATTGGAAAAGATCACAGCGTCAATTCCTTCAGTTTGAGTGGCTCATATACTGCCAGACGGGGTGCAGCAATCAGATTTGGCAGATCCATCGTTTAACATTCCATCTGAGATCGATGTATTAATCGGTGCGGACGTGTATGGTCGCATTTTGTTACCAGACTTCCGTCCAGGAAACCCAAGTGCGCAAAGAACAAAGTTTGGCTGGGTTCTTTTTGGTCCAACTGCCTCTTCATCCTCAACAAAGTCTGTTAATGCTTTGGTTTCATTTGAAGAGTTTGACAACCACTTGAAGCAGTTCTGGGAGATCGAGGATGTAGCAGAGGAAAAATCGGTAACTACTGATGAGCTACGAGCCGAGAAACATTTCGCTGAGCATACAAAGCGTACAGATTGTGGACGATACGTAGTTAGTCTTCCGTTTAAAGCCCGGGAAGATTTGTCTCTCTGTGAAACAACTAAAATTGCTTACACGCAGTTTCGAAGATTGGAGCAAGCACTGATTCGAAATCCTGATTTGTACAGTCAATATAAGGAGTTTATGGCAGAATACCTAAAGCTGGGTCATATGCAAGTCGTACCGCCAGGGAATATTCATTCAAAGCCTTCCTACTACTTACCACATCATGCAGTCATGAAAAGCAGTAGTTCCACTACCAAACTGAGGGTTGTTTTTAATGCATCACAGAGAGGATTAGGAGGGAAGTCTTTAAATGACATATTGCTAACAGGACCATCCATTCAACAAAACATTCTTCATGTACTCATGCGATGGAGGCAGCACCGCTACGTCATGGCTGCAGACATCGAGAAAATGTACCGCCAAGTATGGATCAGGGAAGAAGATATGGACTTCCAGCGCATACTCTGGCGTTTCAAGCCAGAAGATCCTATTCAGCACTATCAATTAAAGACTGTCACATATGGAACATCGAGTGCACCATTCTTAGCCATCAGAACACTCCATCAGTTGGCAAAGGACGAACAGGCAAGGTATCCTGAAGCTACTGAAGTCATTCTAAGGGATTTTTACGTTGACGACGTACTGACAGGTGCAGGGGAGCTAGACACACTTATGAAGTTACAGAGTGATTTGCGACATGTCATGCAAACTGGAGGCTTTCATCTCCGCAAATGGACATCAAATCATCCTGACCTGTTAAAACATGTTCCACTTGAAGACCGAGAAACACAAACAGCATTTGACATCAGCCTCAAAGGAGCCGTGAAAACACTGGGACTGCAATGGCATCCTGAAGAAGACCAGTTTACCTTCTCAATCAATAGAAGCATTCCTCAGGAAACCACAAAACGTAACGTGCTTTCCGAAGTATTTAAACTTTTTGACCCATTAGGCTGGATTCAACCATCCATAATCATTGGAAAGATCACAGTACAGAAGTTATGGCTTATGAAGGTCGACTGGGATGAGACAATACGCGAAGAAGACATACAGGACTGGCTCACCGTACATAAACAACTACCAGCTTTAAACAAACTGAAGATTCCACGGTGGATCGGCTGCTCCAACCAAACCCAAATTGAGCTACATGGTTTCTGCGACGCATCGTCAAAAGCATACGCCGCTGTCATCTACATCAAGGCTAAATCCTCAACTACTACTGTCACGCTTGTCACATCCAAGGCAAAGGTGGCACCCGTTAAAACGTCAACCATTCCCCGTCTTGAGTTGTGCGGAGCCGAATTACTTGTAGATCTTATGGATCAAGTTGTTCAAGCACACGGTTGGAAACACGTTCCGAAATTTTATTGGACCGACTCATCAATTGTACTAGATTGGATTCGGAGTCCCGCGTCTAAGTGGAAGGTTTTTGTTGCCAATCGAGTTGGACGTATTCAACAAAAGAGCAACATGGAACAATGGCATCATGTTGCAACCAAAGTTAATCCTGCAGATTTTGCGTCTCGGGGTGTCTTTCCAAAGGACCTACTAAACTTAACTCAATGGTGGAATGGGCCCAGCTGGCTCAAAGCCTTTACTGTAAATTCTTCTAGTCCCGTAAAAGCCCACGTCGTCACATTATCAATTGACAAAACTACAGCGGAGCCAGAGATTCTACGACGGTTCTCATGCATTAAAAAATTGAAACGATTTGTTGCTTTATCACTACGTTTTAAGCACAATACACAAAAACCATCCCTCAAATGAACCGGAGATCTTACAAAAGAAGAATTGGAAAATGCAGAAACACTCTGCATTCGACTAGCCCAAGGTCACACGTTTCACGAAGATATCCGACATCTACAACGATCGAACAGTGTATTAGCTACAAGTAGTCTACGAGCATTGGCGCCATGGATCGACACAGACGGTGTTCTACGAGTAGGTGGACGAATCTACCATGCACTTATTGGCGAAGAAGCCAAACATCCAGCCATAATCCCAAAAGGGACCTTAGCAGAGCTTCTCATAAAAAACGCCCATCAGCAAACACTTCATGGAGGAGTCCAGCTAACGTTAAGTACCCTACGTTTAAAATATTGGATTCTCTCTGGCTACACGTTGACACGTGGTATTCTTAAGAATTGCTTACCGTGCTTCAAGATGACGGCCAAACCAGTTGAACAGCTTATGGGTAATTTACCACCATCTCGAGTACGGTTTGAGAAACCCTTCATGGAGACAGGTGTCGATTACGCAGGCCCACTCAACCTACGTTGGAGTTCAGGACGTGGATCGAAGACCATTAAAGCGTATGTGGCCGTATTCGTCTGCATGGCTACCAAAGCTTTTCACCTCGAGCTGGCATCGGATTTGTCAACACCAACTTGCTTAGCGGCAATCCGGAGATTTATCGCCAGACGAGGGATATGTCGTACACTCTACAGCGACTGTGGCACAAACTTCCGTGGAGCACAAAAACACCTGCAAGATGAATATGTCAACGTAACACGAAAGGCAGGAGCAGAGCTGGCGCAAGAAGGTATCGAATGGAAGTTCATCCCTCCTGGCAGCCCACATTTTGGGGGTCTCTGGGAAGCCGGTGTTAAGTCGATGAAACGACACCTCTATAAAACAATTGGCCAGCAAATTTTAACAATGGAAGAATTCAACACGCTTCTCGCACAAATAGAAGCCTGCTTGAATTCTAGACCTCTGACTGACATAAGTTCTGATCCGTCTGATTTGAGCGCCTTAACACCAGGACATTTTCTTACTGGAAGCAACCTTTTTGAAATTAAAAGCGATCCCAGTGAGAGTAATGCTACGCTGCTCAAAAGATGGAAGCTGGTTCAATACATGAAACATTCGTTTTGGCATAGGTGGTCACGCGACTATTTGAACCGTCTACAACAACGACCGAAATGGCTCGCTCCCCAACCAAATATCAAAGAAGGCGACGTTGTGTTAGTAAAAACTGCTAACATACCATCCATGCGATGGCCTCTGGCAAAAGTAGTTGCAACTCATCCTGGAGAAGACGGTTTAGTGAGAGTGGTAACCTTGAACCTCAATGGGTACTTAACTAAACGTGCAATAGCCAAGGTGTGCAGTCTTCCCTTTAATCACGATAATAACCAAACATTGACTCCAGTAGCAGCTAAACCACCCTCACAACCTCATTTAAAAGCCACTACCACATCGACTAATTCTCCAAACGGGAAGGCAACCAACACCCCAAATAAGCGAAATTCACAAGAGGAGTGTCGAGTTGAACCAAAGCAAAAGAAAGCAAGATCAAACCCAGGCACCCTTGCGACCGTACTACTTTCAACCCTACTAACGCTAGGAACGTGTGTATCTCCAAGTTCAGCTACAGTCAGCATTTCCCCATTAAAAGGTGGACTATACATTGAGCACATTGGAGTGGCTAACCTGCTTCGAGGAGCTTTGCAACTTCATTTCAAACTACCTCTGGAGGATCTGAAGCTTGACGAGCAAAATATTAGAAAGGTCAATGAAAGCATACGAACGATGTGTACAGCCGCCAAGCAAGTTAACGACCAGATTCATTGTTGGGATCTCTATGAACATCTTTCCGAGCTGTGCCACGAATCCTTAGAGCGCATCAATACAATACATTTTTTGCATTCTCGAAAAACACGAGGGATTCTTGGGCAAATGCTAACATCATTATTCGGTGTGAACGATGAGGTTATTATGGACGTCAACAACCTTGGTGAAAATCAGGAAAAACTGAAACAGCTGGTGCTAAGACAAGGAAAAATTGTGCTTAAAGCAACAAGTACCCTAAATACAACTGCTTCAAGAATCAACAACCAACTTACACGCTTTTCAGAACAACTCCACCGAGGATTGAGTGAGATCCAAAAATCAAAGGAATGGTTTTCGAAAATTGACCATAATCAGCTGAACATTCGGTTTTTGGCACTCTATCGACATGCCAGAAACTATATAAATGACTTATTCCACAAATACGACAGCATCTTGCGAAACATCTACACGAAATCTGGACTATGGGAATGCATAAAACTAGCGGAATTGGAGTCAGCCATCTATAACCTTCAACCTCTGTTATCCGCTCATCTTGAAATTTTACACGCCACAACATCAAGAGTCACAACCTCTTATGAAGGAGATCACCTACACATTAGTGGTCAACTACCGATAATCGACAATCGCAGATACGATCTAGTCAAGGCATCTGCGATTCCCATTCAAGAAAATAATAATATTTTCACTATATTCGAAATCAATTCATCCCTGCTCGGCATCAATTATGACGACGAGCTCTACTTTGAAACAAATGAAAATGAGGTATTCAACGCACAAAAAATCAATACCCACCAATACTTGCTTGGGATGACTACACTTATCGATATTAAAATGCGACCTAATTGTATAATTCGAGAAGTTTATAATTCTTATGCAGGTACACGGTGTCCTACAAAAACGTTTCAACTACATAAACCTGTGTGGAAGCAACTTACAAGTCCTAATTCTTGGCTCTTCGCTACTCCACACCCTGAACCTGCACAAACTGTCTGTCACGGCACGAGAAGTAATATTATTCTGAACGGCACTGGAATCCTGCGAGCAACACCTGATTGTACTATATCAGCAGCAGAGTACACACTGAGAAAATTTCGCATGACATTTTGTCCTATTTTGTATAGCGCACTTATTGTGGCGAAATTCCCTATGAAAAAAGTTACAAAGCTTATCTACACAGTAGCCTCTCCAAAAATTTATAGCATTGATCCCTAAAACTATAAAGGAATATTCATTTTTCAATGCACAGGAAATAATCCTATAATTTTAGGATTAAGTTCATTGCAAATGGGAATATATGAAGAATAGAACCCAGAATATAGGTTCTATGATTAAACTGCATTCATATAGCGATGTATCCTATGCACAAAATACCAAGCAAGCCCTTTTTATTATTTTTGCTGTTTTGCTTTTTTCCATATGCAGCTTTGCGCATTGGAACTATCCATAATGTAAACAACCGCGCGCAACCAAGTCGACAAAAGCCGTCACGTTAAACATTGCTATAAGGAGCATATGAAATACAAAAATTTTGTATATTGCATAAGGTAAACAATAGGACTGTCCGAAATGTCTACCGCGAAATATGTAAGTCATCGTCAAATATCTGATATTGCGGAATTAGATTTCAGTTTAGTCGTGAAGTAGCTATCCGGGAGTGAGTTACGGAGTATATTAATTGTGCGTGCAGTAATTGGTTAAAGTGAGTGCATTCTTTAAATTCGATGAAAGTGTAAAAATATATGACAATGCAGCAAGCACTTATGGATTGGGGGTTTCCCGAGCTGATAAGCAAATTTCAAGGTAAGTTCAAGTTCTTTATATATTTTATCATTGATTGGATCGGCGAGAAAATTTTATATCCACGGCCGCGTGTGAATTTAGAGGCAAAAATCGTGTGTTTATAGGAGATTTGTGCGAAAAATCTTTAGTTTTCAAGATGATGAAGGATAAAGTTGTGTTCTCGGAAACTTTATCCTTTACCCTTCATCATCTTGAGAACTAAAGATTTTTCGCACAAAGCTCCTGAACATACGATTTTTGCCGCTAAATTCACGCGATTTAGATGAAAGTGCAAACATTTTTCGGGAAGTATCGCGCAAAATATTATTCTCGCGGCCATGTGTGAATTTAGAGGCAAAAATCGTGTGTTAAGGATATATATTATATCCGCAGCCGCGTGTGAATTTAGAGGCCAAAATCGTGTGTTTATAAGAGCTTTGTGTGTGTGTATATATATATATATATATATATATATATATATATATATATATATATAGATATATATATATATATATATATATATATATATATATATATATATATATATATATATGTATACATATATATATATATATATATATATATATATATATATATATATATATATATATATATAAAGTATATATACTTATATGTTTCTCGAACCTGGTTTGTTATCATGTTTCTATTTCTGGAGTGTGCTTGACGTGAATTTTTGAACAAATCTATAGTTCTGACTCTAGAAAATGTGGAGCCGTTAACAACCCGATTCTTCGAAAAAATATAGTATATTCAATTTTGAGAACAACCGATTTACTTGTTACCGTTTCGTGAAATTTGATTTAAGGATTTTTTGACATTAAATTAGAGAAAATTTAATTTATTTCATCTTTTTGTTGTATTAACTAGAGTTTGTCATTCACAGAGGAAGAAATAACCGACGACGCTTTCTCACAATTACAGTATGAGATTGTAAAAGACCTTATACCTAAAGCTGGGCCTCGACAGGCATTTTGGATTAAATACAAGAAAGAGATGAAAGGATCTTTTGAGGCAAGAAATTAAAATTTTCCCCCAAATCACAAAGAATAAGCTATTGACTTTCATTTAGACTCACTCATGTATTACGGCTCGCGACACTAATGATCAAATATCATTCGATACTCATTATCCAGGCGAAATTCAATTTTCTAGTTCACAGGGCTCAAAAACGTCTTCGAATTGCACAATTGTCAGTGCCACAGCAAGTAAAGTAGCTGAACGTTCGAAACCAATTTCAGACACAACGTTTACAACGGTGTGTACCAATTATGAAGTTATTGACTTAGTTTACGTGAATCGAAAACTTTTGCAGCTTCATTCTAAATAATTGTGAGATGAATGTATGTCTTAGTGCTTGATATCATAACAGTTAAAAATTTTGCAATAGTCTTCGATTTTGGTGAATTCCTTCAGTATTAGTATATTATTGATAGCATACTTTCCTGGGCATGCCTTACTTTGAATATTACATGATGAGTCTCATTTTAATACTGTACTTACATTTTTATATACAATTTTTAACTAGGTATCTCAAGCACCTTCTTTGGTTCCTTACGCCAGTAAAGTAAAAGATTACTTAAAGTGCGCAAATGGTCTTATCGTGGAAAATTTCTATAAAAAAACATAAATAACTTGAACGTAGGGAAAGAAATCTCCTATCCAATACTATAATTCAAAAAGAATTTGAAGCTGTCGGGCAAGAAAATTTCAAAATAACGACAGAAAGGTTTAAAACATTAGTTCAGGAAATTGTGGAAATATTTCCTACGGAAAATCCTACGATATATTATACTTCATACCAACCTGAAACCAAATCTTTGGCATCTGGAAAGCTTTGGGAGTGCTACAATAGACTAAAAAAAAAAAATTCAGAGCATGCAAAACAATCCCAGTCGAAGAACCCATCACAATAACAGAAGACATAACAGGAAAATTTTTTTTCCTTAAAAATAATTTAGAACCCTGGGACAAAGTTACTGGAAAGAAACTTACGAGTACAGGATAAATTTGTTGAAGTCACCCACATCGAATTTTACGATAAATTCGTATATAAACGCTTTTCCTGCATTGAAAGGGTCTAAAGGTTGCTTCTTATTGGCAGACGATTTTGATGCTGTTTACTCTTCATGCAGCAACAACTTATTCATGTCAAGTCAAAAGCGCTTTATTTAATACTCATCGTTATAAATTTTAAAAGAATGTAAAGCAAATTCCAAATAATAACAATCAAAAAACTTAATGGCCCAAATGGCTCTCTAAATTTGTACGTTATCATAAACTCATTTCATCAAAAAAAAAAAAACTATAGCAAATGCAATTAATTACGATTATTACATATTTTTACAATTCAATTGGAAAAAGGAGAAAAAACCAACCAACACTATCCAAAAATTATTTATAAATAATACACAACAGTGAAACTTTGATCCTACACCTAATATGTTGTAACTTATTTCTAATAAAATACAATCAAAAAAACTTTATCTTATACTAAAAATACTATAACAATGTTCCTAACCTAAGTGTTTAATCTTATCTCTAACGGAATATAGTAAACATTACATATACCTAACCTATACCTGATTTTAACAAAAATATATAACAATACTAAATGTAGCAATAATGAGCTGAAACTCAAAAACTAAATAACGAAAAACACCAAAACTGAAAACAAACACGAAAAATTTAGACATTGTCATTCAGCCACCAATACCTGGATTGCGCCGTCTCAACTCGATCAGCTTCAACGAATCTAGCAAATGAGTATCTCCATTGAAATCGTTGGTCTCGTGAACTCAAATTCGGAGGATATTTTATCTTCTTATCGGTGGCCCGTCGATATATGTGATATATGACTGGGACGCCGTCAGAATCAAAAACATATCCATTCATGTCCAAATACACGAATGCTTCTGGAGGAATGAAGCCAGTAGCGAGGCAAGTCACAATATACCCGTCTGTAGGGTGGAACGGCTGTGAAATCCAAGGGTTTTCACTCACAGTCACAGATCTTGCGATATGATTCCGAAGAAGCTTCAATATGAAGATATCGACTCTAGTCACTTCAGCAGTTTGATAAATTCTTCTATTCGATATATAATGTTTCCAATCCGTCTCAGGCTTTCTGTACAAACCAGTACATGCACGAAGACATTTCCTTTCGAAAACTCTTAATTTTTCCATAGTACTAGCACTCTGGTTGTACCAGATCTGACATCCATAGGTCAAAACTGGTCTAACCAGTGTCTTGTAACAGATAATTTTGACCTTTTGATCAATGTATCTGGAATGAAAGAGTTTTCGAAGGGCCATGACTACTTTAAGTGCTTTATTGAGCATGATTTTCACATGTTCAGTATAGTACAGATACTGATCGAGATGCACACCGAGGTATCGAACACAGGATTTATGTGGAATTCGTTCTGAACTACCCTCGCCAGCCATGATGTGGAAATCTTTCCAATTACGTTTCAGGTCTTGACTGACCCCCTGCAGCGTTGTCCGAAACAAGATTGTTTCACACTTCTGCGCATTGATTTTCATTCGCCAATTGTCAGTGTACAGCTGTACATCATTGAACATTTTTTGGAGATTGCTCTGAACTATTGTAGCTTTTCGGTCAGCCGTGTAGATGATCAGATCATCAGCAAACGCTACCAATGATCGCTTTGGCGAGACGTTAAAATCAAAGCCGTTCAATAGCTTGCGAATAAAGATTGAGAAGAGCAGAGGCGCAGTAACTGTTCCCTGCTGTAGACCATTCAAGACCTTGAACTCGCGCATTGTTGTCAGATTTCCATCGGTTACAACAAACGATTTCCCGTATAACATATTACACATCATGGCGACAAGGTGTCTGGGGAACTTGTCCTGAAGAAGTTTAAAAATAAGTCCATCTAACCATACCGTATCAAAGGCTTTCTCCATATCAATGAGACATGCTCCAATACATTGTCTATCATTTAGTTTCCAACAGATGTCTGAAGTTACTTTCGTTATTGCATGTGTGGTCGAATGCCTGGCACGAAAACCAAATTGGCAATTCGGCATCAACTCATTTTCCTCAATGTGGGCGTTTAATGCTCTGTTGAGTATCACTTCAAACACCTTGCTGATGTTAGGCAGCAAGCTGATTGGGCGATAGCTTTTCGGGCATGAAGATTCTTTTCCTTTCTTCAAGATCGGAAATACCTTAGCCTTTTTCCACTCATTTGGGAAATATGAATTGCTCAACATGTTGTTGAACAATATGCAATAGTTCCTAATAGCAACCTCAGGCAAATGTCGGAGAACTACATTTGGAACACCATCAGTACCACATGATTTCTTGTTGTTTATCTTGCGAAATATGAAACACAAGTCTTCATAGCTGACAAAATAATCAATTAGATTCAAGCTCGGTATGAGGTCAGATGTTAATGTTTCATTGAAATGAAGAATTGATTGGCCGTTCAGGCTTGATTTGAAGTCGGAAACTTTTGCTTCAACGACCTCTGAAAAAATTTCGTTCCCTCTCTCAGGGTTTGGTAGATGAACCAACTCAAAATGTGTTCCAATCAGGGCAAGTTTATCCAATCCTTCACAAATAATCCTGTCTCCATTTCTATCCGGAGTCGTACTATCAATTTCGATACCAGCCCTATCGAGAAGATTTATCTCATCACTAGTGACTTCAAGATTCGATACCTTCACTCGAGACTTCTTGCGGAATATGCTATTCACTTTCGCGAACACGCCATCTGGGTCCTGTGGGCTAATACCCCTCAATTTTTCCGCCCATTGATTGCTGACCTCACTCCTGAAGTATGACCGGATTAAGTTCCGGACATTCTTCAGATGTAATTTCAACAAAGACAACGAGGGATGGTTGTAGTCCAAAAATCGTCGATAAATATTGTTGACGTGTGTGAGAAGGAGGCTTTTCAATCTTTTCAACCTTGCGATGGTTGGTGTTTCATATCCTTCCATATTGTTTCGATGTTTAATCTTGGGAACTACTTTCTCAATCGTTTCCAACGTCAGCTTCTCTAACTTCGACAAATAGACATCTATTTCATCGTTAGTTAGATTCCTGTCATTCGGAACCATTGAGCAAGAGTTGCCGCCATCAGAAGGGGGACATTGCTTCTGGTACTCCCGATTAAACTTCTTTTGAAACTTTCCCCAGTCTGTTTTTTTGAAATTCAACCGATGATTTTCATGTTGAACTGGAATGAGGAAGAAATCATCCCTGTGATGATTGATTTCCATTACGATTGCGTTATGGTCGCTATCATAAGGAAGCACCTGCAGTTTCCGTTGAGGACTATTAAAGTTGAATTCGAGTCTTGCGTCAGCAATGCAAAGGTCCAAATATGAATTTGTCCTAGGGTATGTTGGGAACTCCGACCCATAAAGATCGCACCTGTATTCAATTTGGTTCTCTGTTATCCACGATTTCAGGAATACACCTCTTGGATTATTGGTGGCGTTCAGCCATGATGTATGCTTGGCGTTCAGGTCACCAGCAAGAATATAATAGTTATGCAGCCTGTTCAATTCGAGTATTTCGAACAAGGAATTGAGTTCCTCCTTGAGCTTGAGAACAGTTCCACCAGTTGCATAGGCAGAGATAACGAAGAGGTTATCCCCACCTGGCAGTGAGATTTTGATAACGGACACTTCAAGAGATTCAAAGCTTTTGAATTCGACTTTTTCATTCATTGGCCGGAAATAAACAGAAAGTTGATTGACAAGGCGAAATTGACATTCCCAGAGGAAATATTAGCAATACCAGAAAATGAATTGGCTGGATTTTTACTTCTACCACGTTTTTTTTTTCCATAGGTTGGAAAAAAGCGCAACTATGGAAAAGTTCGAATAAAATTTACCAAACAAGAAATTTTAGACTCATTCATATTACATGTGAAGGTGAAATTCATTTTTATTCATTTTTGCCGAAATACGGAAATCTTTTTTTTTTCAGAACGGAAATTTGCTGACAGAAAAAATCCTGAAAATTCGGAAAGACCTTGCTATCTGTTAACTAACACTTCAGCCAACTGTCGTTGTTGTAGGTGAGAGTTTAGGTAAATATTTGACGAACTGCCAAACTGTAACGGTATTAAAGGATAATATACATATTACAGATAAGATTACAAAATGCTATGTGGCCATCGAAGATATTCTGTATGAAGTTGAAAATTTCATAACGGGTATTGACATTTGCTTTAAAAGCTTCACATCATTGAACGTCAAGTTTCCACAAGCAAGTGAAGCCATCTGGACTTTCATTCAACAACGAGTGTACAACATCAAGACGCCATTTGACAAGTCTTTTACGGCAGTAAGTTCTCTACGAGCAGATACTGCATAAATTTAGAATACGGAATCAAAACCGGTCTTGTTTATATAAATTAAATACAATAAAGAAACGTTGTTTATCTTCAATCAATCAAATCAAGATAAATAATAGAAATTATAATAACTGATTCATGTTTCATAACATTCTATAAATTATTGAAATTATAACAATTGATTCACGTTTCATAAACTTTATATAAATCGTAGATGAAAATTATAATTGAATTGAATCTATGAAAATTACAATTGAATTGAATCCTTTACATATATGTTTGCAATTGAATTATAGAATGAACTTATTGTTTTACATTTTGAAGGATATCAATTAATTTGCTACTTGATTAAAAAATTTAGTATAAGGTGTCAGAAGTTAAGTATGTAAGTTTAAGTATGTTTCTGATTTGGAATGATTTGTGTTATTCTTTTAAATTAACTATAATGAAGAATTTTAACTAATTACGAATATTGAAAACATAAGCGCCACAGAATCATGGAATGTTTAAAATGTAAAAAAATTCAACATGACGCTAATTCATACTTATTACATATCAGAATGTATCATAAACTTGAAGATGTTTTAGAATGTCATTCCTGCCCAGTAAGTCGATATTTTCGAACAACTAATGCCTTTAAAAAACATATTTCCTTACATTTTTCACTGAACCAAACAAATATAGAAAATAATGCCGGTAGTATACCAAAAATAAAAGAACTGCCAGAAACTGTAATTTTTCCAGACTTAGATACTCAAACTACCCTACTTGTGTCTAATAATTTAAAAACTCAATTGAAAAAATATTTTTTAGATTTTATTGCCGATATTTACAGCGATGAAAATATTTGCAGAAAATCTGCTCACTCTTCCACTTCTATTGTGATTTGTGAGCGAATGGATTCTATCAGGACTGAAACGGGCGTTTTTCTGAAAACAATAGACGTCAAAGTAGATTACATTTCTATAAAAAAAACACTCAATACTTTTTTTGAATCTTCAGACATTTTCAAGGAGACCATTGCTTACGTAGACTTTTTAAAAAAACAAAATACATGCACATCAAATATAATGCAAACAAGCTTTAGGAAGGAAAAGGTGCAAAACTATGATAGGAATTGTATTATTTTACCTTTATTTGTGTATTTTGATGAGTTTGAGGTAAACAATCCTCTAGGATCAAGAGCTGGCTTACAAAATCTTGGAGGTGTTTATATTTCATTGCCCTGTCTTCCACCTAATTACAGATCGAAATTGGAAAGTATTTTTCTTGTTTTGCTTTTCATTAGTTTAGATAGAAAATGCGTTGGAAACAGAGTAATTCAACCGCTCGTATCAGAGCTTAAGGAGCTGCAAAGTGAGGGTGTTCTGATTTCAAACAGTAAAGTTTATTTTGTTCTTGGATTATGCATTGGTGACAACAAAGGACTGAATGGTATGTTGGGCTTTACGGAAAGTTTTTTGCCGTTTTTGTAAAATGCACAAACGAGAATCCAAACCAGCAAATAAAATTCCAATTCATCTACTTCGAACACGTGAATCGTATCAGCAAGATTGTGAGGCACCTGAAGTTTCAGCGTCAGGTATCTCATCTATTTGCGTGTTCAATCAGCTTCCTAGTTTTCATGCAATATAAAACTATTCCGTGGATATCATGCATGACATACTTGAAGGAATTCTCAACTATGAACTTGCTCTGACCATAAAACACTTTATTTACAATGAAATTTGTTTTGATCTTTGTAGCCTAAACAATCGCATTAGTGTTTTGGACTTTGGTAATACCTACGGTAAAAATAGGCCTCCAGAAATTTCCGAAGAGCATTTGAAGAAAAATAAACTTAAGTATTCTGCATCAGAGGTACTCCTTTTCGCAAAATATTTAGGTTTACTAATCGGTAAATGGGTGCCAGAGAACACTGAGGTATGGGAAATTTTTTCGACTCTTTTGGACGTACTGGACATTTTAATAAAAGATGAGGTATCCGAAAGTATGATTGAACGTTTAGATTTTTTTATACAATTTCATCACGAGCTCCTTCAAGTTAAGTTCAAAATTAACTTAAAACCTAAACACCATCTAATGTGCCATTATGCAATGATAGCTAAGAAAATTGGTCCATTGAAGCACTTGTGGTCGATGCGATTCGAATCAAAACATAAACAGTTGAAAAAAATTGCGAATTCAACAACATCACGCAAAAATTTAACATACACTATTGTTCAAAGATACTTACTAAGTGAGGCTCATAAAATTAAAAATAATTAATTCTACAGCAAAAATATTCAGTATGGAAAATCAGTTAATATTTTCAAGAAAAGCGCTGAAGCTTTAGCAAAACAAACTAAGTATTCTATCCCCTATTGTAAATTTGTAAAGTGGGTAAGAACGTATAATTTTTCATATGCAACAGGCAACATAGTAGTTATAGGAAGTGATGGAGACTATCCTATATTTGGTATAATTGAATATATTGCAATATCTGAAAGTAAAACTTGCGTGATTATTTCTGTTCTTAAAACAATTCTTTTCGACAGGCATAAATATGTTCACTCTGTAGTTAAAACAGATACTTTCATCGAAAAAGAAGTATTAAACAGGTTCTCTCCATCATATTCTTTAGTTAGTATTGATTCAAATCTCTATGTTGTTTAAGTTTGCGTTTCGTATTCCTATATATATTTCATACTGATTTTTTGCAATTAATGAATTTAATCATGAATTACGACGTTGAGAGAGATACGTACAGTAAAGTCAGCAGTTTTTCAGTCATATTTTTATGCAGCTTTTAGTTTTTAAGGCGAACCATCGATAGGGTTAGCTTTTACAAGATTCCATATAGTTGCTCAACGAATAAAGGGTTCATAGTAGAACCTCATTTGGAGGTATTAGTCATATGAATTTGGACTACAGGAACCCTATCAAACAAATTATTTCTCCATATGTTGTATAAATTATTAATTGGATCAAAACCTTCAAAATGTTGGATTGAAAAAGTATGCTTATAACTCAAATTTTTTGTTAAAGCAATGTATTTAAAAAACACCAAATATATCACAAATACTTTGAAGATATGTGAAATATAGAATTCTGAATTTTGTAAGAAAAAACACCAAATGTATCATAAATTATTATATGAAATGTGAAATATATTATTTTGAATTGGAAATCGATTGCCCATTTTTTCCTATCTTTCACTGCATATTTTTGTAAGTTATTGCGCAAATACTTTTTTCGTTTTGTAGATTTTCCAGATACTTATATAGTCTTCATAAAAAGTGTTGACATAGTGCCTGAAAAATTCGATTAGGAAATCATTTCCTGCAAATGAGAAAATTAAACACAAACAAAAAATAGTTGCAACAAACCTAGAAGAAATTGTGCAGAAACTTTTTTCAAAATTGTTGGAAACATAATATTTTAAAATTGACTTGAATCTTTTAAATATTTTTTGATGCTTTTTTTTGCTATTGCTGCAAAGAAGGCTTTGATTATTTTTATTGTTTCCTATATTGATATATGAAGTAATTTTTCCACGATTTGTATACAATTTCTGGAAGTAAATCCAAATAAAACAATCCATTTCAGTAATACAACGTCTAAAATGGTAGCCGATGGTGCCATGAGGCACAGTTCTTGTTAATATGAATATAGTAAGAATGCATATGCTATTCGGTTATAGGTGCTGTAAAATATGGTATTAAACACAGCAGTTTATAGTATTCCAACCAATAATTTAAAGGTGGTTTCATATATTCAATTGTTCAAAGCACTATGACATATACAATATATTCAAATGAACAAAGTGAATGGGCCCGCACTAGACGGCTCCATTTACTATAAAATATAAAAATTACCTATATATATTTTACGTCGCCGGGTTATAAGTTTAGGGTATTCTCAGATATTGCATAACTTAAAATGCAGTACTGTACAGCATTTTACGCATTTTAAAATGGTATAGAGACCTATAATTTACAGAGTCTTTGGCTATAAAATATAGTTGCTACTGTTATTTTATATTGGTTAATGGACTAAAAAGTGTCAAACACCATGTAGACATTATTGGTTCATTGTCTACACTATATAGTACGACATCCTATAATCTATGGTAGGCTTTATTGTGGTGTCCCGCGCCATAATTTATTACTGTCACGAAATCGATTATGCATATGGTACTGGTAATATATAAATTATGGTCTTTTGTGCTAAAATTTTTCTCAGTGCATCCTCGCTCCCCAATTATACAAAGATGTCGAGTTTCCAGTCTATGTTACACCATTCATCCCAACCCGCAATGTGACCGAACACTCAACGATTAAATTTCACCTAAACACCTCGTCTATCGTCCCGACAGCGAATGAATTTACTGCACTTATCAACGAACAAGAAAATCTTCTCTCATCCTTCGAAAGTTCTCATTGGAAGACGATACAACACCATGGGATAACCGCTGGCATCACTGTCACAACCACTTGTTTAGTTCTAGGCTCCGCTCTGATGATCTATCTAATCCGGAAGCGATCATCACGAACCATCAACGCAACAAACATCCCAACGAGCACCAACATCCAGACACGAAACACGTCATCGAAATCAACCTGGTTTGATGAACACCAATTATAAACCGGAAACAACTCGAGGGGCCCGGCAATGTTCATGTCAGTGAACTATTATAGCTTAAGCATCATAAATCCACAAATTCATGTCAGTGAACTACTATAGCTTAAGCATCATAAATTTTACCTTTATTTCATTAACTTAAAGTCATTCAACTGCAGTTCAATAAATTCATTCACTGTAAGCAAATTCCGCTAAAAATATTTATTAAACAAAATTCCGTCCAAACTTGTAACCAATTGAACTTTTCAAAGTTCAATTCAATCTTTCTGCAATCACGCAAAATTCCAATTGAAATTGCACAACACAAATGTTAACAAACTTTAAATCAATCACCTCATGATTATGCTTACTTGTAAATTAAAAATTGTATATATAGATTGTAAGACAATAAAGAAATTACTCCAGTTTTACGAGTTGCGTTCACCTTAAACAGTCGTTGTCTTCAACTTAAACACTATTACTATTGTGTGAAAATACCCAAAATGTTAAAGAAATTTTTGCAAAGAAATCATCAAGACTTAAAAAGATATCATTATTTATCAAAGGACGAAAAGAATGCTCATCGAAGTGAAATCTAGAGACAAGATTTGTCAACTTTGAAAATTTTATTGACTACATCAATCAAGTCCCAGATCACATTCAAAATTGGATCAGATTCTAAGATCTATGGGTCTAAGGGCAATAAATTTTAACCTGGGTCAGTCGATGATAATGAAAACGATCCGACATATTTACTTTTTATATTAACATTATCCAAAAATTAAATACGAGCGAATGAAATCAAGGAAAAACTAACGTCGAGATACTTAAAGACAGCTAGTTTTTATAAACTCAGAGTACTTTTTACTGCGTCGTATTATAAAATTTTTTTTTTTATCTCTAAGAACTGTTCATGAATCGAACCAGACCTGCAAAAAAGGAGTACTTCACAGCATTTTGTGTGCCCCTTATACCGATGTTTTAGCATTGCCTGGAGATACACGTAGGAATCGACGACCTTTGAAGTGCAGATCGCACGAGCGTTGTGCGACGATGCAAGGGTAATGGAGAGAGTTGTAGGGAATGGAGGTATTTAAAAAAACTTGTACTTAACTGAATTTGAGACCCTCTCAAATATTTTCTCCATCACTATCAACAATGTTTATGCATTTAAAATGGCTTCAAAGAGTTCCAACAAGCTTAAATTATAACTACTATCTACAAATTTGAAATTTTCGGTACTTTTGACCCTCTTTAAAATTTGTTAGAAGTCTCTTAATGGTACTACTGCTAGTCAAATGTAGAATAAAGGGCCTTACTGGCTAAAAAGTTTTGTACTTGCGGATTCTAAGGTATTTAATATTTTTTGCTGTTGTTCGAGGTGCCAAGAAGAGCATCTTAAAGGGTACTTATACTTGAAAAAGACTCACTGAGTAGAGAGTCTATACAAGGATCGTTCGAAAATAAACGAAACTTTTGTCAAAAAACTTTTTTGGTGGCGCCATCTGAGATAGTGGGTTGGAAAGCTACATCCCTCCCTGAATTCCAGTGAAAGTTTGACGACATTCGGTTCAGTAGAAGCGAAGTTATTGCGTCTTAAGTGACAGTATTTTGTATCAACGGTACAAAAATGAATTTCGAACAAAGAGCTAATATCAAATTTTGTTTTATAATCGGTAAAACGTTTAATGAAACATTTGAATTGATAATTTGTCATAAGAATCCACTCTTGTGTCTGATTTTTAGGGTTTTGTACTAAAATAAAAAACCGTATTGCACACACGAAGAGTGTCCGTCTGTATGTCATAGCATTTTTTCTCCGAAACTATAGAGGCTAGAGCCATGAAACTTTGTAGAAAGGTTAGAAGTGGTGACTTCTTGAAAGTTCTAGGGTCAAAAAATTTTTCAAATGGGTTTAAGCGGGGTCTCCCCATGTAGGGAGGTGACCCCTCGAAAAAAAATGTTCACCATTGGTATTCGAGTAGGGTGTCATTGGAAAGTTGTCAATGAGATCTTTCCAAAACAAGTCTTAAAATTGCCTTATCTGTACCGAGGGGGGCAGGGAACGGGGAAATGTACAACCTTTTCACGTACCCCCCCTCGCGATTGGACACCTTCCATCCGAATAATCTTAAAAAAATCATGAATGTAGGCCTTAATGAGTACAACAACAACAAATACATGAGAAGTCGAAATTCTCTCAACTTTGTTAGTAATAGTATGAATTATCAATTTTATGTTTTCTTGAATAAAATTCAGCAACGAGACGGTTATTATTAAGATTGATCTTTTCATAAAGATCGAATGGTATTTAAAGAACTTATAGCGATTTGGATTTTCTGTATTACTATGGAACAATATGCGCTGTATTACTATGGAAACATATGGCCATGGAACCATATGCGCTTTTTACCGACTTAGACACTACAGCTTTGCTAGGATTTGCATGAAAATTTCAGGAATGATAGGTATCATGAATATCTTTGAGAATCGGTTCAGTTAGTGGTATCAGTAATCGTAAAATAAAATAGTGGCTGTTTTAAATACGAAGATTAAATATGTAATTTTGAGTTATTTTTCCCAACTTCAACGTTTAAGGTGCATGCTTCAAACACTTGATTCAATTTAATGAATGACTGAAGATGAGTACCCAAAATTAATACTCATATGTGAAACAAGTCGAAGAGGCAGGAGAGAGCTCCTAGCAAAAGGGCTTTGTAACCATTCTAGGATTCGAAAAAATAGACCATGAATCGATGATTACAGTACAGGGGAGTGGCCCCTGAAAAAAATTTCATCAAAGGTAGCCGATATGAATATCAAATGAAAGTTCTTTAAGATAGCTTTTCAAAATTGTTCTTAAACTGTCAGTTTTCGCTTCAGTGGGGCACAGGGGCGGGGGGAAATACATGAAAAATGTGTTTCCTCCCTCGCGAATGGACACCTGTGGTCTAAAAAATTCTGAAAAAATTATCAAGGGAGATATTTATGCATATAACAATAACAAATACCTCAGATGTCAAAATTCGTTCAACTTTGTTAATAATAGTATGATCCTCGAATTTCACATTTTCTCCAATAAAATCGTCTTTGAAATGCTTCTTGATTTTATTCGTTGCTGATTACTGCATTTTGTAAGTTGAGTACAAAACCGTTCTGACATGAGCGTAGGTCTGTCTACCAAACTTGTTTCACATAATATTGTTTTTTGCTTTAATTGTAATAAAGTCCACGTCATCGGGATCGCCTGCAATCCATTTCCAGGTGGTGCCGATAAAGTCTACTGATCTCTTTATTTTGCGTGGTTAAAGGTTATTAATTAGACTTTGAATCTGCTCTAGTTCGAACTCGAAGGACAAATGAGATGAGAAAAAGTAGTGTCTGACTTCCGCAAAATTAAGAATTTGTTCCATGTCTTGGATAAAATTTTCGTATTTGTCAATGTCGATCGTATGTATTAACTTGAAATTTTCATCATGTATTTTGGCTCTTCCATTTGATAAGAATGGCCTTGGCCTTGAAAAGTCCAAAATTTCGATTTTGATGTCGATAATGGATGGCCGAAGCCTGAAACAGAAATGTCAGCTACGTATGTGTCTCTTGTCAATAACTTTCCCGAATTAAGTTAAAACGATTGAGTTATTTCTTATTTATATCACACTGTCAGTTTAGATTAGATTCTGTCAAACGTTTGTCAGGTTGGTATTTTGTTTTTGTTTAAGTCGTTGGATAATTGAATCCTTTCCATTTTGTCTGAGATAGTCTTTGAAGGAGATCCAAAGTATAGCTCAATGGGTTTCCTTCCGGTCATTGTATCAATTGAGAAGTTATATTCATGCAAGGCGTGTTGTAAAAGATTTTCGAAAGATCTAGGGGGTCGATCCTTTTTCAAACATCACATTATTTCTATGAGAGTACTGTGCTTGCGTTCGACTTGCCCATTAACTTCACTTTTGTATGGAGGTGTCTTGTATACCTTAATTTTGAGGTCATCTTCCATCAAGGAGGTTATAGATGCCGATCTCAGTGAACTTTTATTATCAATGAAGACAATTTTGGGTACACAGAAATAAAAGAGCAAGCCGGTGAGTGGCTATTTTATGTCCTCAATGGATTTTGATGCAATAATTTTTGCTTGGCCAAATTTTGAAAACTTGTCTACTGCGGTTAGAATCCGATGTTTTTCGGTGCTGAAAAGGTTGATATGTATTGTGTGATCAGGGTAGGATTCATAACTGGTTTAATAGGATGTGGGTCATATTTGAAAATATTTATTCTCTCCGCATATACAAATCGCTTTCCTACATTTTTAATTTTAGAAGATATTTTTGGGAAATATAAATTTTGAAGTGGTTGTAGGTGGTTTTCTTCGGGGTTTCGATGCACCCTTTTATGGGTATGCAGGATTTCTTCTTCTTGCTTCGCTTCGTTGGAGTTGTCTTCGACTAGTTTTTGTATGTATCGAATGTGATAGCTTGTAAAATGTTGAAGATAAGTTCTCTGTATGCGACCAATTGTTACCTCGTATGTTAAGAAACGATTCAGAGTTTGGAAATTCAGATACCGTTTGAAAATGGTTATAATGTCATTATCAGTATACTGTGGTTTTATAAATATACGATCCATATAATTTGGAAAAGCATTTTGGAGTTGATAACCACCCTCACTTCCAATCTTTAAAATAATTTGATTTCGTAACACGTTTATGGGTGATTCAACGGTGGGAACTAAATTGAGAGATGAGAGAGTTAATCAAATTTTTTTGGGAAGTCGTGATGTTGAAATTCCTTGGCTTATACTTCAGCTTATGATTAAACTTTTCCAAGTCTTTAAGAGCAAGGAATGCTTTGATGGCTTTGGGATGAAGGTGGATAATTTTGTTTCTCGATTGATTTTTGAACACTCGTCCTTGCTTTCTTCTCAAAAAGAATGTCAGAGGTTTCGCAATTTTTGCGTAATTCTGTATAAATCACGGTAGTAGCCCAACATCCCTAAGAAAGATCTTAGATCTTTTAAGGTCGTAGGTTTCGGCATGCTTACTATTACTTTAACCTTTTCGGGGTTAGTTTTTATCCCATCAAGACTTACAACTAGGAACTCTATCTCTCTTTTCAAAAATTCACACTTGTCTGCTTCATTTTCCCCACAGATGATGATATCATCAATGTACAAATAGCAGCGCTGGAATTGACGTCAAGTAAACTCGAATCTTCCGTTGTTTATGGAAAAGGCAGTTTTTGGTATGTCTCTTTCTCTCAGTGGGATCTAATTGAACCTGCTCTTAAGATTGACAATTAAAAAAAAGCTATTTCTACCCAAGTTCACCAAAATCACGCTTGTTTCAGGTTTTGGGTACTTATCTGCAATAGCAACGGTGTTAAGTTTGTGGTTAGCAATTACAATCCGATATTTTTTTTCACCACATGAGTCACTTTTCTTAGGAACGACTCAAACTAGTGAGTTGAAGGGAGACTTTGAGGATCATACAACCCCGTCTTCGAGAAGTTTATTTATTTCTTTCTCGACTTCTCCCTTTTGGCCCATCGGGTAAAGGTGCGCCCTTGAATAGACCGATACATCGCTTGTCGTCCGTATTTCTCCCCTAATAGAAGTAGTATGAGTTAGCTTCTCATCAGATTCACCTACTAACCTAAAACGTTTCTTGAGGATTGTTTTCAATTTGACCGTTTGGTCATAATTCTAATTATTTGATCTGAGATTGATGCTATTGACTACCTGTGAAAGGTGCTGCTTTAAAGGGATGTGTATATTCGGGTAAAGTGTCATGTAATTGTCCTTGGTGTAGATTATGGCTTTTAAATGTTTAAGAGTATCGTTGATGATGATGCCGTCAAACGCTATTAAACTTGGGAGCATGAAAAATTTTATTTAAGGTGTTTGCTGGCCGAGTAGGTTGGCGAATGCATGGTGCGTAATTTTAATGTTTCCTGATACTGAATTAGCATAAAATGGTATGTTATTTGGTATGGGATTAAGGATGTGCCTTGGTTGTATATAATTTTTGTTGGACTTGGTGTCTACTGAGAATCTCAGTAATTCCTCTGTATTTTCCGACATTTGTTAGTAGTTTCCATCTTCTTCGTTGATGTCTTCTTTGTACTGTTCTTCCGTGACGTCGTCTGTCTCTTCTGATTCAGTGTATAAAAATTGTTGGACATTGGGTAGAAGCTGTAATCCTTGAGAGTTTTGCAAAGGGTGTTTCTTCAAAAACCGTTGATTTAATGGATTGATCGACGTCTATAGGCACTGGTCCTCGTGATGGATGGGGAGATCGTCTATCATTTGCATTTTCATTCAGGGGGTGCTGATAATTTTGAACTTAAAACCTTAGTGGTTGTAGAGCATGTGAATTATGTAAAAGTTTCGGGTGAAATGTACGCCTAGGAGCTGGAATAGATGCAGGCCTTGAATAATTCGCTAAGGCCCAGCGGGGAGCAACCGGAGGGGCTACCGTAGTGTGCTTTCCGCGAATTGGGGTTAGAATTGTTTGCATATTGGGTTGTATATTCGATATTCTGTAATTTTTTCCAGAGATGCATAGCCTGCGGCAAATAAGCTGGCTCGCGAATACTTAATAACCCCGGTAAATCACCTCAAAATCCCTTGGCAAATGTGTCTAAAACTTTATCGCAATATGCTTGGGTCATGATATTCATGGCATTTTGACTCATCTCAATTGATCCTAATTTTTTAAAACTTAGTGAGAGATGATTATAAACCTCTTGGTAGAATTAGGATACCAAGTTACCCCCTTGTACCAACGTTATCATCTGGTACTGTAAAATGCCAAGGTCTCTTTTGTGTGCGTTAAACAGCGAGGGACACTTTAAAATTTTGTTCCAGTTCGGTGGAGTGTTATCACGATGCATTTTAAATTCGGGTAACTTTGCGTCGCCTAGGATAAAAACTCTACGAAATATAGGCCAGCCACAGTTTGCATGTTGGGACTGATATAATTTCTAATTATCTGTCCAATTTGCGAGTTTATTGCTATTATCCTTTCACGTGTGCGGATGAAAGTCCCTGCCCAGGGGCCAGTTAATATTCCACGCAAGGTATTAAAATAAAAAAATATTTTTAGGACTTAGTCCGATGTTGCTTTATTAAAGTCCGGTTTACAACTGATTTAATTTTAACATAAAATTTAAAATGGAACTTAATTCTATTTTGTTACATCAGCATAGATGGTTTCTCATGGATTATTGTATTGCTGAAATTCTGGAAACGATGGACTCAGGTGTAGCAGATCTAGACGTAGCATCAGCGTTTTGTTGTAGATTTAGGTAGTAACCACTACTACATTAAATATGTAGTGGTAGTAGTATTATGCAGTTCACGTCATCTTTTATCGAACAACCTAATATTACAGTTCTGATACATATTTCTACCCATGTTTACGAAAAAAAATATGACGAACAAACCTCGAATAACTCATTTGGAACTGAATGTTTTTTAGAAACTGCGAGCATGAAGGCTATAAATTATCAATGATAGTTTCCTAGAAATTCAATAATTGTGTAAAATACAAGGTTAATGAAAAAGTCAAATTTCTTCGCGAGTTAATATCAAGTCATCCTTGAAATGAAAATTCATGCATTATTTATTTATTTATTTATTTATGTTGCCATTAACAGAGTTACCTCTAATACAAATGGTGAAGTATATACTAAGAAACACACAAAATTAACAAATTAGTAAACTAATAAGTTTTTGTTTAAGTAAATAAAGAGAACGAGGAAAAGGACCAATTTGTAGACGATCATGATTGCGAGGTAGCCTTAGCAGTGGAGAATGGAAGTACGGGTTAATCCGAGCAAAGGGTACAAGAAAGATACTAGCATTTCTACCCGAACGCAGATTTAGCCTATAATAAATTCGAGAATCAAGATTTGTATCCGTAAGGCGGTTACATATTTTAAAGAGAAGACATTCATCAAGTATCAATCTGCGAATTTCAAGAGAAGGAATCTGAAGGAAGGACAGGCGATTTTCGTAGGTCGCATAAGGGATTTTGAATTTGAAAAATAGAAAACGGGTGAACTTCCTCTGGACAGATTCAAGGAGAACAATCAGATAATCATTGTGAGGTGACCAAATTTGAGAACAGTATTAAAGAAGGGAACCGTACGATACAGATAAATAGTTTGATAGCAGACTTAGGGTTAGAAAAAATAGAAGTATGCCTAAGAACAAAACCCGAAACACGGGAAGCTCTAGTGACTAAGTTTATAATGTGAAGGTTAAATTTGAGCTTTGGGTCGAAGATAACCCTTAAGTCTTTCACCTGATCCACTACTGTTAGAGGAGTTTGATTCAGTAAATAGGAATGGGATATTGATGAACTTTTCAACGAAAACGACATTTTGTGGCATTTTTGTACATTTAAATTCAAAAGGTTAGCCTTACACCAAGAAGACAGAGATAACAGATCGTTTTGGAGAATATGACAGTCAGCAGGCGAGTTGATTACTCTGTAGATCTTCAAATCATCCGCAAATAAGAAACAGGAAGAGTTAAACACTGATGGGAGATCATTGATAAACATGGTGAAAAGGAACGGACCTAAGATGGAACCTTGTGGAACTCCAGAGCAGGGATGAAATGACTTAGAAACCGAGTCATCAATGACAACTTGGCATGTTCTAGAAGCTAGGTATGAAGTTAACCATGACAAAACGGAGCCACTCACACCATAATGCTGCAATTTGCAAATAAGAATGTCATGGTTGACAGTGTCAAATGCCTTAGAGAAATCAGTGTAGATAGTATCCACTTGAAGACTGTCATTTAAGGCTACCGCCACAGTGTCCATAAGTTCCAAGAGATTGGTTATGGTAGAACGATTTGGCACAAAACCATGCTGCTCAGGAGCTATTTGGGAACAAAGAGAAGAATAGAGCTCTAGGTGAACAATTCGTTCCAAAATTTTAGAAAAGGATGAAAGTTTTGAGATAGGGCGGTAATTCTCCACCATGGTCGGGTCACCACTTTTGTGTATTGGAGTAACATTAGCAATCTTCCAGCAATCTGGCATGTGACCTGTTGTCAAACTTAGATTGAAAAGCAATGAAAGTGGAAAGCTAATGGTAGATGCTAATGCTTTAATAAAGAAATTGGGAGTGCCATCCGGCCCAGGTCCAACGTTAGGATCAATAGAGTTGATAATAAGTTCAACTTGAAGAGGATTCGTGACTATCGAGGTGATAATAGGCGAAGGCAATACGGAAAAAGAGGAAGGTATAGAAGTCTTGTTATATGAAGAAAATGTAGAGGAGAAAAAGGTGGAGAATAAGTTAGAAATTCCAGAAGGGGAAGAAGCAGTCTTGCTATTCCACTGAAAAAAATTTGGAAATGCACTTGAAGATCTTTGAGCTTTAACAAAAGACCAAAAGGGCTTAGTTTGGTTGGAATGAAGAGACTTTTCGATATAGTCATAATATGCTCTTTTGGCTCTCAGAACCTCCATATTGGCAATTGACCGATACCTAACAAGCTCTTGACGATAATCAATTGTTCCATGAGATTTCCACAATTTATGAGCTTTATCCTTATTTTTAATGGCTTCCTTAACATGCCTCGTAAGCCAGAGAGGATTAGCGCCTGCTGAGGAGGCATAAAGTGGAGTGAAGTTATGGATACTAATAAATAGAAAGGAATAGAATTTTGATATTGCTTTTTCACAATCCAAGTCAGCAAAGAAACTTTGCCAGTCAATGGTAGAAATATGCGTGGAAATTGAATGGAAATCGGATTTGTAAAAATTGAACCTAGGCCGCGTACGAGTTTTGCATCGTGCTAGATATTTCAAAGAAAGGACCATAGAGAGGGGAGGGTGAAATGAGTCAGTGTCTACATACGGAACCGCCGACCGAGATACAGAAAGATGTTGATCAGCAACGTTGGAAAGCACTAGATCCAGCAGTTTGTCGTTAACATTATGTACAGAATTAAATTGAGAGAGGGAGCAGTGATTTAAAAAAGAGGAAAGAACGATGGATAGATTATTCGTAGAAGACGGAACTGATGCAGGAAAAGATGACCAAGAAACCGAGGGCGAGTTGAAATCTCCACAAATTAATTAAGGGGAGTCTGGGAAGAAGGAGTCAATGTAAGATGAAAGCTCATCAAAGAACGTTTCATATGTAGGAATTGAAGGGTTACAAGGAACGTAAGTAGAGGCAACAAGAAGAAACTTATTGTGTGAGGTTTGGACTTTTACAAGAATACATTCTATAGGAGAAGATGGAGAGAAATTCGAACAGGCTGAAGCTGACAAAGTCTTCTTAGTAGCTATCAAGACACCCCCGCCATCGATTTTAGATGAAGCTGTGATGTCTCGATCCCATCTAAAGATATTGTGTTCAGTCGAAAGTTCATTATTAAGGATACTTCCATTCAACCACGTCTCTGTAATACAGATGATATCATCCGACGCGGTAAAGCAAGACGTATTAAAAATATTTAATTTGGTCCTTAGTCCCCTAACATTTTGATAATAAATTTTAATGTTATTAAAGCTATTATGTACTATTTTCTTGCGTGAACCGAAGGATTGCGGAAAAAATTTGTCTTTTTAACAGGTCCGAATGGTTTCACTCGTGTACCAGGAAGCCAGAACTCGGGACGACATACAGAATCAATGCTTGGTAGAGCTGTAAGTTTAAAGGAGGATACTACTCGATCCGGCAGATTTTCCTTTGTAATCTTAGTACAGCTTATGATTCCATTTAGATTTCCAAGTTTCGCTTTAATAAAGTTGAGAATGTCGTCTACCAAAGTCTCATATGCTAATCTCGAGATGAAAATTTGATTCGGTGGAGCAACAACACGGTATAGTTGATTATTATTAACACCTGCAGGAGACGTTGAACGACCAGGGTCACTGTTATCGATAATTGGAATTACGATTGGATCGCTTCCAGGACCATCAAAAGCAGGTTTACCAAGAGGAAGAATGTAGTCAGCATGGCTATTGCTTGGGTTATTGGATCCTGCAGGAGATGGATACATATTTTTAGAATATTTCCTGCTTCTGGTTTGAATTGTTGAGATGACTGGTGACGTATTCTGCACGGCATATACAAGCCGAGGGCTCCCCACTCCCCGCCCCCCGTTTATGCCCTTATCAAAAGAGCTGAGAATTACCATTTATTATTCACAGAAACAATAAGTTACATTTAAACAAGTTGAAGTAGCAGGAGAGTGCCCTGCCAGAAGGGTTTTGTAAAACGACTAGGAAATCAAACAATATATTCTGCATATCAAAACTTGACTAATATACAGATTCCATGAATCGAATTCGAAAAATTATTATGGCTATTATGTTTTTAAACTCATCGCCATTTCGCTTCGAGTGTTTCAACCCCGTCGCTTAGTTAGTCATGATAATACATCAATATTATAAACAATTACTAAAAGTTTTATCAAAATTCCTACATGTTTGTAGTGTCTAGGTCCGTTGCAAGCGTGTATCTCCCTAGGATCACGTGTTAATGTTGTTGTAATTATTAAATATTCAATCGGCTGTAACTTAGCTGCTTATGGTTCAATTATTGTCAAATTTCCAGAGTAGATAAAACTGCTTTCAAAAAACTTAAATTATAGCTTTTAGTAAATTTAGGGGTCCCATTTCGATTTCATAGGCAAAAATGCAAAATTTATAAAATGCACTATTATTAACAAAGTTGATCGAATTTTGCCTTCTAAAGTATTTGTTGCCCTTGTACTTGTAAAGTCTCACCTCTGTGTTTTTTCGGGTCAAAAGTGTCCAATCGCAAGGTGGGGGTTGGGATACAAAATTTCCTCTTACCCTGCACCACTCAAAGCAGAACTTATCATTTCAGGACCTGTTTTGGAAAGTTTTCATCAAGACCTTTCATTTGATGCCCATATTGCCTACATGCGATGAAAATTTTTTTTCAGGGGGCCACTTCCCTATATGGGGAGACCCCCCTTAAACACCTTATAAATTTTTTATGGTAAAATTTTGAAGAAGACGTCACTTTGCACCTAACTACAAAATCTTATGATCCTGGCTTATATAGTTTGCGAGAAAAAGTGCTGTGACACCCGGACGGACGGACGAACAGACTGGACGCAATTTCAGTAGGGTATTGTAAAATGATTTTACAAAACCCTAAAAACTATTAAGTTTCATCGAGTAGGATGCAGCAAAAATATCATAATAATAAATTAAAATTTGTAAAATATAAAGCAAAATTCTGATAGACTAGGCTTAGAAGGACAACCTATTCTACCTCTACCAGCATCTACTGATTTCTAAATCATTATTTTCAGCTAAGTGAAGAGCGATGCATACAGAAAGCATTCTGGTGTGGACTGTGCGGATCAAACACATTGACAGCCAAAGTTAATATTCCGATGCGAGGCTATGCACCTGGACAAGATATCCATTTTATCCTGGGCATGGATAATGCCGCGACAATATCTATCACTGACATCATAGTAACATTAGAGAAAAATGCCTGCTATACTAGTCATTATCCAGCCACGGAAACACGTTACGATAACGTAAAGGTTTATGAAAAAAATTTGGGACCAATGCGGCGATCTCATCAAAAAGAATTTCGAGACTACATCACACTGCCAGCCATTCCGCCGACCTTGTTAAATGCGTGCAAAGTTATTCAAGTCACATATCAATTGGTATTTGATATACGAATATCAGGATGCCATAGAAACGCCGAATTATCAGTCCCTATTATTGTTGGAACCATACCAATTATTGATGATAGCATAGGAGTCATACAAACTCAACCCACAGCTCCAAAGCTATCACTGGATGGCCAAGGATCAAGGTTCAATTGGCCGTTCGATTATGGTAAGCTGAGCTGGAGTGCTTTTAATTTCTTAATTCAAAGTTGACAATTTTTCAGTGCCTCCACCATCATACGAAGAAGCTGTTCGAACAGGAACTAGATTTGTGGACGAAGAAGAGGACCGACATTCTATTCACAAAACGTTTATGCCAAAGTATCCAGTGTACTATAATTGTAAGACTCCATCACCTTAACTATTTTAGTTTGGAAAAACAAGCTTTTTTAAAAGATTTTTAATATTTATAATTGTATAAAACAACAATTTTTGTGAAAACACACAATTTTTCAAATAGGCGAAATATATCCATGAATATAAATGCATCGAACAGCTGCACATTTCGTAATTCTTAAAAGTTACAATTAAATAACAAAAACAGTTGGACGGATAAAGTAATACATTAATTATCTTCTTCTACCCCTAATAATTGGCAGAGAAATCTGTTTCTGTTCAGAGTATGGGTACTTAGGAACATAGTTCGCGTTTTTGATGCAGCTACTTTCCTCGTACGAGTTATCAAATTGCGGGAAGAAACATTCCATTGGTTTGTATTTTACATCAGGACCTGAATAATAAAATATTCAATTTGGTTAAGGGAGAAAACATTTTTTTGGTACGTACCACTTTGAATTGCTCCATTTGAAACCGCTAGTAATGGAGGATTATCTCTGAACGGCGCTGTTCCGATTGTTAATGGAATTTTGATTTTCAAATTCTTATGAAGCCCAGCAACGACAACTTTCACTTTTAACCTGTATGATATTTCGATGCATTTGCACGATCCAGCGGAAGTAGGCGGAACAGACAGTACTGGAATAGTTGCAAGGATCTGTCTTCTGCGGAATTTCGGGACTGAACCAAATATTCCTTCTCTTACCGTTGAATGCATCTCTTTTATTTTAGCTTCAGGATATGTACTTATGTACTTAACCATTCTCTGAAGCTTTACTTTCACAGCATTGCAATGAGAAAATGTGAAGTTCTGAACATGAATATGTGCGGTAAGCATTTGACCGGGTACATACGCTCCATGGGGACAATTTACTGTGAGTAGAAGAGGGTTTCGCAAACAAAGAGCACCCATTATACGTTTCGAATCCACCATATTGATGGGTAACTGTAAAGTACAAAAGAGTTATAGTCCATTATTTTACTTATTTGATATGATAGGCCAATATTTTTTTTCTTGAAAAACCGTCGGTCTTCGATTTGTTGACTGAGCAGACGCTGCCTCAAAAAAGCAAGGCACAACGGCTTTTCAGTATTTGAACATGATTCAAAAGAGTCAAAACGCGTTGGTTCACATGAAATCCAAAGCCCGACGGCATTTCAAGAAAAAAAATACAAGCGAATTGGTAAGCATATTTTCCGATATTCGGTAAACACATTATTGAACTTACCTTAAAATTAGAGTTTAAATTTAAATCTATTGGATGAATCACAGTGAAAGGTTCCTTAAATATATTATTGTATTTCCATGGTCGGTCAATGGTTAGCACCACTTCATAACGTATTTGACCGAATTCGCCATTGAAGGAAGTTGGACATGTTTCTGGAAGGTTTGCTTCGAATTTGTAGTAATATGTTTCGGGTAAAAAATCAAACTGTTTCTCTGTTTGCTCTCCTTCCAAATATTTCCGAACAAAGAGATATTGTTCATCAGCACACAATAAATGTTTGTGTTTGTCTGTAGCATCATGATGATCACTTTCTTCGTCGTCTTTGAAGCGAACTTCGGCGAAACCAATGATAGTTACATGAATTCCTGAAATTATTTTTTTAATGAGTGCAATGTTTGATTAGTGAAATTGGAATGATTTCAAGTTTTAACAATGAATAGAGGCATTCAAAAAATTTTACATATTTCAAAATTAAGTGGCCTTCGATATAACGAGCCACCTTAAAAATCTAGTCAAATTTTTTAAAAAGTATAAAACTAATATCTACAATTTTAAAGAGCGTTTAACGATGATTAAAGCAATCATAAACTTAATCTTAAAGAAACATTATCAATAACATAGATATAGAAAGTACTGGATCCGCAACCGGTCGTGAGAGCCGAAGCAATTGGCAATCTTCGCTAAAGTTGTGTGAAGTTGGGGTTTGAGGTGATATGCTTTTAATTTAGCACTCTATTCACGGCGAAACACGTTCACATTTAAAAAGTTTTTAATTTTAAAAATCGCGTGTACGTAATCGGAACTTTAATTCACTGTTTTAATTAAAAATTTACGAAATTTCCATTCGCTTTGACACATGAGTTTTCCCGCGTGTTTCGCGCTCTCTTCGATTTTCTTTTGCTTTGACGTTCCAGTTTTCCGTGAGAGTCGTTTGTTGTTTGTACTCAAACTGTTTTCCGAATGATAACGAAGGCGCGATCGTGTGCACGTGAAATGAAATTTCGTGGGTGTGCGCGGGTGTCAGTGGGGGAAGCGATTCTTCTGAAGAGAGAAAAGAAAAACCTATCTGGAAAAAAAGGGGAAGGAGAAGCAGAGGGAATCATATAGGTTTGAGTACACAGATTCTCGTTGCTCGTCCATTTGTTTATATGTATGTCTTTGATCAATAAGTACAATGGTAACGTTTTGCTCTGTTTTGAATTCTTCTACAGTCGTAGTCGTTAGTCAGCAGCTAGATATTTCGTATCGTTAATTTGGTTTTTGAAGTGAAACTTCTTTATGCACGCTTCACTCGGGGAATAAGCTGACGAGAACGTTACGAAAAGCGTGATGGGGCGAGGCGAACGAACTGCAAATGAAAAACAAAGAAAAGAAAGAGAAAACTTCTTTACGCACCCTTGACTTGGGGAGTAAGCTGGTGAATCCGTGACGAGAGCGTAACGAAAAGTGTGATTGGGTGAAGCAAACGGATTGCAAATGAAAAATATTAGATCAGGAGGAGTGGCAATTTATCAGAAATCAAATGATGTCTCGGCATTGGACATTTTATTACGATATATTCGTGAAATCGGTATTAGTCAGTCCTCAATTGGTGATATGCATGCTGCTCACTGCGTTTCGGACGATGGAATAAACATCATAATGGTAGTTGTTTACATTTCGTCCAATAAGACAGTTAATTATAATACTATAAAGTTTTTATATAAAAGACATGATTTACGGTCGAGTAGGCTCTGAAGAATTAGGAAAAAACCATCATATGTTGCCACTAATTTTAGCAGGAGATTTCAATGTTAATTTCGCGTCCAAAGATGTACAAATCCTGGTGAACTTTCTACAAGATAAATTAGAACTACAAATGAATAATAACCGAAATGAGCCTACCATAAGACATGAAACAATAGTTGATGCAGTTTTCTCTAGATATCTTTCTAATTTTCATTCAAAAACATATTTATCTTATTTTTCATACCATAAGCCTATTGTCTTTGTTTTACAATTTCCGGAGCATACCCGGGCTCGTGAAGCTAATATGCTCAAACTCACCCTTATTGCAAGATCATTACCTGAAAATAAAACCAGATATCTTATCACCAATATTTTGAGTAAAATGAACCACACAAAATACAATTAATTAATGCAGAAACAATGTTAAATTTTGCTCTTCTGACCAACATTGCTAACCAAAGGGAGCAGAAACTGAAATCTTGCTATAACCAGCTGCCCATAGCCAAAATAACCCTTATACCTCTATGGATGACATCCCTCAGAAAGCAGCTCAAGCTGTAGCACTACTTCATTGGTTTTCACAGTAGGGGACGCGTCGCTGGAGGAAACGCAAGGGCTTTGTAAGGGGGGCGTGAGCGGTGGCGATGCATACCAAAAATTATTCAAAACAAGTTGAAGTAGCAGGAGGATGCTCCTGCCAGAAGGGTGTTGTAAAACAATTAGTAAATCAAACGATATATTCTGCATATCAAAACTTAACTAATATACAGAATCCATAAATTGAGTTCGGATAATTATTATGGTTATTATGATTTCAAACTCGCCACCATTTCGTTTCAAGTGTTTTGACCTTGTCGCTTGATTAGTCATGATAACACATCAATACTACAAGCCATTTTTAAAATTTTTGTCAAAATTCCTACATATTTGTAGTGTCTAGGTCCGTTGCAAGCGTGTATCTCCCTAGTACCACGTGTTAATGTTGTTGTAATTGTTAAATATTCAATCGACCGTAACTTAGCTGTTTATTCTTCAATTATTGTGTAATTTTTGAACCATATACAATTACATTTAGAAAACTTAAATTATAGATTTTGGAAAATTTAAGGGTCCCATCTTGAATTTATAGGCAAAAAAGCAAAATTTATAATATGCACTATTATTAACAAAGTTGATCGAAGTTCGACTTCTAAGGTATTTGTTGCCCTTGTGAAGGAAAAATTGTCAGTTTAAGTACTGTTTTGAGAAGCTCTTATAAAGAACTTTCATTTGATATTCATATCGGCTACCTTTGATGATATTTTTTTTCAGCGTCCACTCCCCTGTACTGTAATCATCGATTCATGTCCAATTTTTACGAATCCTAGAATGGTTACAAAGCCCATTTGCTAGGAGCTCTCTCCTACTTCCTTGACTTGTTTCACCTATGAGTATTAATTGTAGGTACTCATCTTCAGTCATTCATTAAATTGAATAAAGTGTTAAAAGCATGCGCCTTAACGTTGAAGTTTTGGGCAAATAACTCAAAATTATTCAATCTTCGCATTTAAAACAGCAACTATTTTGCTTGACGATTACTAATACCACTAGCTGAGCCAATTCTCAAGGATATTCATGATACCTATCATTTCTGAAATTTTCATGCAAATCATAGCAAAGCTGTAGTGCCTAAGTCGGTAAAAAGCGCATATTGTTCCATAGCCATGCTCGTATGTTTCCACAGTAATACAGCGCATATTGTTCCATAGAAATACAGGAAAACTCAAATCGCTATAACTTCATTAAATACCATTCGATCTTTATGAAACTTTCAGGGCAGATTAACCTTATGTGTATTGAATTTCATTTAAGGCCACCGTTAAGATTTTATTCAAGAAAACATGAAATCGATAAATCATACTACTACTAACAAATTTTAGTGAATTTCGACTTCTCATATACTCATAAAGGCCTACATTCATGATTTTTTCAGATTTTTCGGGTCAAAGACGAGGGGGGGGGGCACAAAATTTTCGTACATTTCCCCTTCCCCTGCACCCCTCAAAGCAAAATTTGTCATTTTAAGACCTGTTTTGAAAATTTCTCATTAA
Source organism: Odontomyia ornata (assembly GCA_963969285.1). Lineage (NCBI taxonomy): Eukaryota > Metazoa > Arthropoda > Insecta > Diptera > Stratiomyidae > Odontomyia > Odontomyia ornata. Next base: position 61,669,270 of record OZ017738.1, on the reverse strand, counting down.
GACCTTTCATTTGATTCCCATATTGCCTACATGCGATAAAAACTTTTTCATTTGATACCCATATTGCCTACATGCGATAAAAACTTTTTTTGCAGGGGCAACTTCCCTATATGGGGAGACCCCCCTTAAAGAACTTATAATTTTTTTTTCGTGGTGAAACTTTGAAGAGGGCGTCACTTTGCACCTACTTACAAAATCTTATGTTTCTAGCTTATGTAGTTTGCGAGAAAAAGTTGTGTGACACACGGACGAACGGACGGACAGACGGACAGACGGACAGACAGGATGCGATTTAAGTAGGGTATTGTTAAAATGATTTTACAATACCCTGAAAAACTGGTTTATTTTTAAAAATATTGTTTTCTTTCAAATATGTTATCAAAATTAGCCAAAAGTGGTGACATTTGGCCTTAGAGATGTTTGGATGAACATGAATGTTTGGTTTAAATGAAGTAGTGAAAGATGAAATTCTGTTTTCAGCGTAGTTAGTGACAACTTACAACAAAAGCTTACAGGCGTATGAACATTTCATTTTCTTTTGAGCGTTTCATATCGTCAATATATCTACATATATGTGTTTATACGGAGAGGATTGATACATTAATTTAATATCTACACTGACAGCAGTCATACGGAGTTGGTTTTACCATTTCAACAAATGATTCCTTCATTTTTGTGGGTGAAAGAGTGTATATCGACATGAGTTCGTGTGAAAAACGACATTATAATGAAGAGTACATTAAATATGGTTTTGTTTCTTTGCCAAAAAATGGTCTCGACAATCCGCAGTGCGTTATCTGTTTCGAAGTGTTGAGAAACGATGCCAGGCGAACTTCCCGTCTGGAGTGACGTTCGTCAACAAAACATCGTGCTTTACAAGATAACCCAGAGGTGTATTTCAAGTAGCAATTAATAACTTTAATTGACTTTTCTTCTCGTATTTCGCACCTACAGGAATTTTTTGCTGCAAAGTCCGGAACTTTGAAACGCATGAAATTGGATCGCACTGGATCTTTTGGTTATACATCTGAGAAAGTCCTTGAGGCTTCTTATGAATTATCTCTTTTAATTGCAAAAGTGAAAAAAAATACTGTTGACGGAACACTCATCAAACATTGCATGTGAAAAGCAGCTGATATTGTCCTGGGACAAGAGAGTAGGCAAAAACTATCTCAAATTACACAGTCTGACAATAAGGTCAAACGTTGAATTGATGATATGGCTAAAGATATTAAACTGCAGCTAGTAAAAGCAGTAAAACAATCACCGTTTTTTAGCGTAAACGGTAGCCCACTTGACTTGAATTTGCTCGAAAACATGGTTAGAAAGTATATTAGCACCCTGGAGAATGTTAGTCTTAGTGTTACTCCCAGAAAACTGTATGTATGACAAGGGATCTGTAATGGTCCGGGGTGGCTTCTCCATAACTGCACATACAACGTTAATTTTCGTCAAACTGACGGCCCATGTACGTGGATTGACTTTACACCACTACATCACTGAAACCCTTGCAGACCATGTGGTACCTTAAGCAGAATATTTCAGGCAGGATATGCAGTTGATGCATAATAATGAACGTCCTAGTGCTGCTCGTGTGGTGAACCAATATCTAAGTGCCTTTGGCATTGGATCGATGGACTGGCTCGCTTGAAGTACGGACTTGAATTCGACAGAAAACGTATGGGATGATCTGAAATGTTGGGTTCGAGCCCGGGTATCAGCCCCAACAAGACTCCCAGAGCTACAAATCGCAATTGAAGAGGAGTAAAATTTAATTCCTCAAAATTTCATCGACAGGATGGTAAGGTCTTGGAATAGGTGAATGCAAGCAGTTGTTCGAGGAAAGCGAGTGTGAAGAATGAACATTCGACTGCTGTTTCCCCGTGGACCGCGTCAACATGGACAGGATGGGTGGAGAAGAGTGCCCGAACTATCTCGTCCATCCTTTTCGCATCATGTATGCAAGGGTTTCGTAGGGCATCAAACTTTCACATAACTAGCTTATAGCCAAGGCCTACGAATCCTTGTTCACATTATCCACTAGTCTTGCCAGCCGTAAGGCTTGCTGTTGCTAATCAATATGCGAAGAATTTCCCGGCCAACTTATATGCTGCTACCCGGTTCTATGCCTCGTCTCGGTTCCGTGCTCGGTGAGCCTCAAAGCGAAGCTTCTGATACTTCCTTCATTTTTCAGCGATTTAAATCGACCACTAGGACACTAGCGGCTTGTCGTGCCGAGGGTTTTGACGGAGCATAGAAGCACTGCAAGCAGTCGTGATGATGCTCATAGTTGAGTTCACCACGTCTTGAGCTGCCAGTTTTTTGGTCCCCAGTGATTCATCCTGCAGCAAAGCACCTGCTATGACCACATCGATGAACCTCTCGACGCCCATCTTTCTGATATTCCACCCGGTTGTAGAAAGTCGAGAGCATGGACATCAGGAGACAAGATAACTCAGCTCAAGCAGAATGCCCTGATGATCACTGGCTGTGTATTCTTCTAATATTCTCCAAATGCGTATCCTCCATACTAAGCACTGCGAGGTGAATGTCACATCCAGTATAATGCCTTCGCAGCCAATACGGCGAAAAGATTTTCTTCACTTTACAAATAATTTATACCCTCGTCTCGTTCTTTACAGCATACTCTCATCGTTGCGAAGCAGTCTCCACTCTATTATGCTTGTCGCAAAAATATAAAATTTCATTATAATATAAACGTATTTACTAATTTGTTTATAAAAAATACACATGCATACTGGTACAAATTAACAACGTTATTTCTTTGCTCATATTAGTGCACTGAATACCAGAATAATTGTGATTGATAATACCTTATCCACCACTGAACACAAATCGTTCCTTATTTTGTGCCATTGTTTTGTCAAGCGTCGTAAAATTGATCGAATACATCTAAACAAGCCAAAAGCTCGTGCCAGGAGATGAACTACTGGCAACTGCATAAACTATTAAAAAGCTTATTTCATAGACACTGAAATTTACAACTTGTAATACGACTTGGGTACTTAGTGCTCAGCAGATTGGCGTCAAGTGTTAGGTCCAACACATAGTTAAACAGAAGCATAATTTTACTGGGGTAATAGAAGTTCAAATAAGAAGATGTAGTATTGAAAAGTATCATGATAGATTCAACTATGAGTAAATACAATGAAAAGAGGTTCAGTATTTCAACTCGGGGAGGAGTTAGACATTCAAATAAGAGGCTCTAGTATTGAAGAGTATCACATTAGGCTTATATAGGAGTAAATACAATGAAAATAGGTTAGTTTTTCAACTCAAACTTCTTCAAAGCCCAACTGCAAAGTTTTATATCGTGGATTTTTATTTTCGTGTCATTAATTGCGACTTTGTTTCTATATACAAATCCTTAGGATATGCTGAATAGATTTGAAGATGTGCGATGTTAAACTTATACATTGTTCCCAAAATATACCTTTTGTATTGCTTGGTAGTCTTATAATCACATATTTAGTAGTTAAATAAAATAGCTCTAGTGCAACCTCCAAATTAAAGGAATTCGTCACGTGATGGAGGGGCAGGGAAGAGTTTTCCAGATACAATGGAAGGTGGCAAAGCTCATGTTGATCAGCAAGGGGAAAGGAAATTCTGGATTACTGCTACATACCGCCCGTTATGCAAACTAGATACGGCTGCGAAAGTCCTAGATAAACTCATCAAGGGAAGACCCACTTATACAATTCATGCTCTTGAGGAGCCATCTCTTTAGGAGTACGATTTTGAAGCGGGACGCTCAACCATTGATTTGAGTGCAGAAGTGGTGAGCACGTCTAAAAGGTAAAGGCATACAGCGGCACTAAATGACGGGTCATTCTTTTGGTGTCATTCGGCATTACGAACGCCTATGACTCCCCTAGATGGGTGGATATTCTGGATATCCCTTTTAGGTTCCAGAATAGCTAAATTGGGTTCTGAAGGACTGCCGGAACGATTGAAGCCTAATTTATGACAAGAGACTGGGCCAGCAAAGAATGGATGCTACATCGAGTGTTGCCCAGGGATTTTTCCTTGGTCCAGACCTGTGCAACGTATCTTACGACAGGCAACTGAGATTTGATGCAAATGAGTCATACTTGATCGACTGTGTGGATGAAGTAGCAGTTCTAGTTGCTGAACACACCATTGAACAAGCGCAGCTTAGGCTATGTATGCTGTTGTGCTGACTGAGAGACTGAATGACTGCTCGTGGGTTCAGTCCAGCACTGTAGAAAACCAAAGTGGTCATCTTTACAAAAAAGAGAGTTTCTAGAGCAAAGATGCTCGCTATTGGAGATATACTAATCGACTTTAAGATGAATTGCTCTGAGCAAATCAGGGCGATGGCTGAGAAAACTGCTTCGGTCGTATCAGCTCTGAGTCGACCCATGGTCAACGTAGGGGGACCCAATCCATCTCTTGATAGGATAGGAAGATGTACTGCGTGATTCATCCCAGATCTTAGACCGTAGCTAAATCGGAGGCATGGTGAGACTGACTTCTGTCTGATCCAGTTTTTGAGCGTACATGGACATTTTCAGTCTTACCTACGCAAGGTTGATAGTTCACGCTTCTCCGACTGTCGAAATAGCCCAATAGAGGAAGACAATGCCTGCCACATATTTTTTGCGTGCAAAAATGTGACAAGCCACAATGGAATCTCTACAGGGAGACAAGAGAGCTTACTCTGGGTAGTATACTAGTGGTGATGGCTGGATCGGTTGACAAATGGAACCATGTTGCACATTATGTTAAGGCATTCCTAAAAGATAAAGAGGACTCACAGTATCTGGGAGCGTCAGGGCTGAGGGATCACTGTCTGGCGATGCCTCTTCCTCTTTTTCCTCCCACTGGAGGAGGGACCCCTAGCTTGAAGGCACCTCGAGGCATAGCAAAACGAGCCCTGGCCTAAAGTAATGTGTCAAATGGCTCCAGGCTATGTTCTCATGTTAGCCGGGAAGGTGTTTAGTGGGTATTCCAGTCGCTCGCGAGCATGGAAGCCTCACACTCCATGCGTGAATGACATCCACATAGCTACGACAAACAAAAAGACTTTTCACTGTTGATACGTGCGGATTTCCCAGTAAATTTTACAAATTGTGTGTAACATTGACGTTACCAAAAAGAAAATGGCAAGGAATTCAAACATATATTCACCCCATTTTATTTTCTTATTTTTGTACACAGCTTAAAGAGTCTATATATGAGCCGAAATTTCGATATTCAGAACATCTTGGATCGCTTAATAATTTCTTTAAAAAATTCTGCTAGCCGGAGTACTCTCTTGCTCCTTCTAGTTGTTAACTATAGTTTTTGAATAATTTATTCTACGTAGAAATAGAAATTTTATCTTATCGCATAAATTTTACGCTCATTTTACATTAATTTTGTTCTATTTTTAATAAATAATCAACTATCGTCCACGAATAATTTTTTAAATGAATCAGAAGTTTAATTCAACATTCATGCAAGATTTTCATCTTACTTCCTTGCCTTGTCGTAAAAATGCATCATAGTGCTATATTTAAATCTACGAATGAGACAGTTTTCCATTCAAGAAACAATAAAAAGCAATTTTCTAGCATACGAAAAGTTACCGCAAAATTGTATGTAGGTATGCTATTTTACGTTCTTTCATCAGCCGTTAAATTATTAGCGCGAAAGATTTATATTTTCTTATAATAGATTCATTACCCCTCTTTCTCATTTAATATACAATTTTTAAATCTAGTATAAAATTTTACAAGCAATAGTCTCCACATAATCAATTGATAGTCAAATGCGAAATCTTTTAAGCACAGATGACATCATACATATTATAATTACAGACAGGTCCATGAAGTTTTCCTACAACACAGTCAACAAATTGTATAAATTTGTTATTTTATATTCACAACATATCTTGATTCTATTGACCTAAAGTTCTTTATCTATATCATTTCAAAAAAGGACACTAAAACGAAAATATATTTGGGTTTCATCTAAGATGTGAAAAACATGTACATAACTGCCGCATTTTGTTTCTCTCAACACAGTTAGAGCAATTATCTTACAATTAAAATAATGTGTGCCAGCACTAGTAGAGCACTAGAAAAGATATTCATCGTTCCTCTGCACACGCAAGTGCGGCTAGATCAGTTATTATGGTCGATGTAGTACCCGCCCCCACGTGACATTTTGCACACTTGAGATCATCTTCCACCAGCAATTGATCAACTTTGCATATTGATACTAAATTGTAATAAATTTGAACAAATTGCGAACTCACATAGTTAACTAATAGACTTCCAATTGGCCTTGAAAGCTATAAAACCGAATTTAACTTAACAGAGAAGCTACGCCAAACTTTTGGAAACACCTTGCACTAATTTCATTGTAGAGTACTCACCACGAATTACTTTGGCTTTCTTCGTTGTGAGTTTAATTTCGCCCGAAACTGTTTGCCCAGCATAGTACACTCCATCGGGATTGCTTTCGAAAGTTACCTCACAAATCGATGACATATGGTGGGAAATTGGAAAATGTAATCAAATTCACTATACACTGCGTAAAATATCTCGACCGACACGCACCTTCCCAAATAGAATTTTTCAGAACACATTCGACTAACTAACCTACAGTTACTAAAGCTAGCAAGAAAGCTGTATTGAAGTTAACATATTCAAAGAGAAGATTCTTAGTTACTTAAGAGAGCAAAATCAGATGCTATCTTAAGATATTGAGCGCATTTGAATTAAAAATAAACACAAAAAGGTTATTGTCCCGGAAGATTACTCGAATCTGAGAAGTCAGAAGTAGATTGTACGAAGTGAGTCTAGAATTAAGAGCATATACTTTTGCTTTCAGATAGAATACGAGCATTAAGTGCGAAGATACTCTTACATTTAAAATGAGGGTGATGACGTTATAGTGTGAGCTTTGAGTATTGTTTTTAGTATGCTAACATTAGATAGACTTTGCTTGGCTGGAAACACCTTACTGGCTGATAATGATTGCATTGAATCATACATAATGACAGCTCTATCTCAGTTATTCGTCAGAACTTGGTGCTCATTGCGGTAAAATTGTAATGATTGAGCTGATTTGGTTGATAGTGGAAAGAAGCTTTGCATGACCTGGTTAATAAATGTTCCAGCAGCAGAAGAGTGCCCCAACCAGAACTTGTAACCAACATTCTGGAAAGGTAAAAAAGACGACCTGGTGAATGTTTCATTGCGAATTTATTTAGAGAGTTTCAAGAGGAGTGTCCCTACAATAGGGACGGCCCATAATTTTTTCATCATAGTCAAATTAAGTGTCACGAAAGGTTTTGGAGCGATAATTTTAGAACAGGGGTTCAAATTGCCTTATAATTAAGTGTCGAGGTTTGCACGAGAACAGGAAATTTAAAAATCGCTGTAGGACATTTTCGATCAGGACTACTGAAAAAAACATGGAAATTGGTTTTTATAAGCATAGCAGCCAATACTCCAAGAATCAGAATTTACTTAACTTTGTTACTGAAGGAATGATTTATCAAATTTTCATGTTCCTGGGTAATGTTGGAAGGGTTCAATTGAATTCAAAGAAGCTGAAAAAGGTAATCATAGGTAACCAAGATTAAGGTTTCTTAAAAATTTCAATAGGATCTGACAATATTTAATAAAATAATAGTAAATTTAGTTGTCTTGCAACAACAACAGCACAAAGCTACATAAACATACGTTTTTTGTTAGGATTTCAGGCAATTTTCAGAATTTTTTTGAGGATTCGTTCAATAAACCATTTATTAGCAATACAACCAGATGGAGAGACAGGACTACGCTCATGTCAAAAGAGTTCTGTACTTAACCCACTGTAGGGTATTATACATTATTTATAAAATAAATTCCACATTTTCATAAAACCCACACAAAAAGAAATAGTAGCCGTAGATAAATTGTCAATTGTCAAGTAGGAAAAAATAAAAAAATATTTTTCAGTTAATAAAACGATGTCAAATAGTAAAGTTGAGTTTCAATTGTAACTCGAAGTTTTATTTGTCTTTCAAACAAACAGGAGTTTTCCTTAGTACAAGAAAGTTTATCTTCTTCTTGCTGTTGAAAACAAATTGTGTGTTTTATTGTATATTCGAATTTCGTTTACGGAATAGAAATTATATAAAAAATATCTGTGTAGTGGAATAAGGACTTCCAACTACCCCCAAAATATATGGACAAATATAATGATTTAATTCAAGAAAAACTTTTATGACATGCACAACAAATATATTGTTGCTTTGAAAGCACACCATTTTAACCAGCCAACATTTTGTTCCAATATAACTCAAACCGTTGACTGATCTGAACTTTAAATGTATTTTTGTTAATCAGTTTATCTGAAAATTCGGAGAAGATTCAATGAAAGTGTGGTGTCTGGTTCGATGGAAAGCCCATATAGTAGAAAAATCGTGTATGATTATTGTAATCGGAGGAAACTCAAATTGCTATAACGTAGGTAAATTTTATTGAATGCACGAACACTGTTTATGTCTGCTTCCGACACGGTTGGACAGCTTTGAGTCGAAAATCTGAAAAAAATCACTAAGGTAGGTCTTTATGGGTCCAAGAGCAACATATACCCCAGAAATGTGAGTATCGACTCGTGAGTGACGGACGTTATTTGAACATTGTGCTACTTCAATTTCGATTTTTATATTTGCTTTGATAATAAAGTTTAAGACTCTCTTCTCGATTACCTGTTTAGCTATTTTGGATTTTTATATTGTGACTTTGTTCAAAATATTCATAACAATTTGTGAAAATGCATTGCACAAAGTGTAGTGATTCTGTTTTCAATACGGTTCTGTGCAGTAAATGCGGGAGAAACTACCACTATTACTGTGCTGGTTTGTCCGAGGCAAGTTATACTAAAATGGGGCTAGAAACGAAAACCACCTGCCGTTGCATTTCTTGTTGTTCTCCCCAATCGGCTGAATCAAGCATGCCTTCTCTAGCTGACATCTTTAACGAGATCAAAGGTTCCCGCGATGATTTTGGCTGTATGAAAAGTGACTTCGATAACATGAAATCCGAAATTCAGAGTGCTACGCGTTTCATTCAAGAAGAAAGAAAGAAAGAAAGTAAGTTCATTGACTTTGATAATAGACTAGTTCTACTAGAGTGAAAGCTGTCTTTGCTGCCAACTCTGCAAAAGGAGCTATCACTAGCCAATGAAACGGTTCGAGAATTGAAAATCAAAAGCAACAACCAGGACAAGACAAAATAATATTGAAATTTCCGGCATAGCTACAAACTAGTTGGGTAGACAGACCTATGCTCATGTCAGAAGGGTTTTGTACTCAACTTACAAAATGCAGTAACCAGTAACGAATAAAATCAAGAAACATGTCATGTTTGAGGATCATACTATTATTAGCAGAGTTGAAAGAATTTTGACTTCTGAGGTATTTGTTATAGTTATACCCACAAATATCTCCCTTGATAATTATTTCAGATTTTTTAAGATCACGGGTGTCCATTCGCGAGGGAGGAAACACATTTTTCATGTATTTCCCCCCCCCCCCCCCCCCCTACCTATGCCCCCACAGAAGCAAAAACTGTCAGTTTAAGAACTGTTTTGAAGAGCTCTCATAGAGAACTTTCAGTTGATACTAATATCGACTACCTTTCATGAAATTTTTTTTCAGGGGCCACTCCTCTGTACTGTAACCATCGATTCATGGCCTGTTTTTTAGAATCTTAGAATGGTTACAAAGCCCTTTTGCTAGGTGCTCTCTCCTGCCTTTCCGACTTGTTTCAATTGTATGTACTCATCTTCATGATACCTACCATTCCTGAAATTTTCATGCAAATCCTAGCAAAGCTGTAGTTTCTAAGTTGGTAAAAAGCGCATATGGCTCCATAGTCATATGTTTCCATAGTACTACAGGGCATATTGTTCCATAGTACTACAGGAAAATTCAAATCGCTATGACTTCGTTAAATACTATTCGATCTTTATGAAACTTTCAGGAAAAGTCAATCTTATAAATAGTCATCTGTTTGCTATTGAGTTTAAGGGTACCACTTAGATTTTATTCAAGAAAACATAAAATCGATAAATCATACTATTACTAACAAAGTTGAGTGAATTTCGACTTCTCATGTTGTTGTTGTACTCATTAAGGCCTACATTCATGATTTTTTTCAGATTTTTCGGATGGAAGGTGTCCAATCGCGAGGGGGGGGGGGAAGTTCGTACATTTCCCCTTCCCCTGCCCCCCTCGGTACTCGTAAGGCAATTTTAAGACTTGTTTTGAAAAGATCTCGTTGAGACCTTTCCAATGACACCCTACTCGACTACCAATGGTGAAATTGTTTTTTTGGGGGTCACTTCCCTATATGGGGAGACCCCCTTAAACCCCTTTGAAAATTTTTTCCACCATTGAACATTCAAGAGGTCACCACTTCTGACCTTTCCACAAAGTTTCATGGCTGTAACTTCTATAGTTTCGGAGAAAAAGTGCTGTGACATACAGACGGACGGACGGACGGACGGACGGACAGACGGACAGACGGACACAGGTCGTGATTGCAATAGGGTTTTGTATTTTAGTACAAAACCCTTAAAAGGAGAGAACCTATCATCTATATTGTTCGATCTATGTGTAACCGTTGGATTCAAATTGAATGATTTCGATATAGACACATTACATCGAGTGCGCCCATATCCACCAAATTCAAATAGTGCAGCAAGCAATACTCCAGCGACCCGTCCGCTGTCGATTATTGGGCGTTTTACACAGCGGCATTGCAAAGATAAATCGATTACTGCAGGGCGAGCACGGCACGGACTTACCGCTGCTGATATTGGTTTACTGGGCGCAGCTTCAATCATTTATGTTGGTGATCATCTCACACTCGCAAACAAACTATTATTCAAGCAAGTACGCCGATTCAAGGCAGAGCAAAATTATACATTCCTATGGGTGAAAGAAGGTAAAATTTTTGTTTGCAAGAATGAAGTATCCAAAATCATACGGATCGCTTCTGAGAACGATTTAGCGAAAATTATATGGCTTATAATTCTCCACATTAAAATTTTTTTTTTCTTTCATACATTTTACGGCTAATATTGGATTTCATTTTAAATTTTTTAATATTTATTTGTTATATGGTCAAATCAAAATTTTACTTTAAAAAATATTTTTAAACTATTTATTAAATTTTATTAATTTTCTATATTATTGGTAATTTTGTATGATTAGCCCGAGAACGATATTTGGCTGCACGCTGTATCTCGCTATCAAACTTTTTTATTTCGTATGTTCCAAATGATTTGGTCTAGTTGCTTATCAATTTATTATCAGCCCGTGAGGGGACTACGCACAAAGTCTCACTCATTCTTATTTAATGTTTTACTGTATAATTATGACATAGTGTTCTTAACAGAAACTTAGCTGACTCCTGATTTCTATGATGCTGAATACTTTAGCACTAATTTTAATGTTTTTAGAAAAGATATGTTAGAATCAGACGGACGAGTATTGCGTACTGGGCGGGTGCTTATTGCAGTGCAGCGTGAGCTGAATGCACGGTGCCTTGAATACTTGGATTCAGGCCAAGAGACTGAAAAGCTGTGTACATCTTTTGAACGTAGCGTATCATATAAGCCCTTCTCCTGGTGGCACAGTGCTTCTCACACTAAACTGAACTTAGTTTGTTGCTATTTTCCCCATGGCAATACCATTCAAAATCATTGCAAGCCTTCTACGACAAAGCATTTGACTGCATTCAAATTAATCAGGGTGATAGATTTTTAATCATTGGAGATTTTAATATATCCGAAACAATCTGGCAAAACACGAACAACACCGACCAATCGTTAGACCTATACACCAACGATGACCATGTCGTGGCCGATTTACATGACTTCATGGACCTGGCAAAATTGAAGCAATTCAACTCTTGCACCAACCTTGATCTTGTTCTTTGTATACTTGATCTTGTTCTTTGCAATGATACGTGCACCGTATCTAGTTCCACAATACCATTGACAAAAGAAGATCAGCATCATAAGGCACTAGATATCACCCTTAATTTTGATTGTAACAACTATATGCAAGCCTTTAGAGAGCAATTTAAATTCATTTAACCATGCAGCTGATTTTGAAGAAATGAGCCGAGAATTGTTAAACGTCAATTGGTTGGAAATTATGACCAACCTTAATACCGAGGAATGCGTAACGCACTTTTTTCAGTTCTTCAACAATTTAATGAACAATTATATTCCCCGGAGATTTGTGAAATTTAAATCACACTATCCGCCGTGTTCTCGAAATTTGATAAAACTGATTAAGCAGAAAAAAGAGCATTCTAAGTGGAAGAGATGTCGAAATGCTCGAGATTATCAGCTCTTTTCTGATTTGCGATCCCTCGTTAAACACCTTCAATGAGAGTGTTATAGAAAATATATTAATTTCTCCGAAGATAGCATTGCTGTCACTCCTAATTTCTTTTGGAGTTTCATCAAAACAAAGACATCCCACTGGGAAATTGGAACATCCAAAAATAATATTGGAGCGCCCCGATGGAGCAATGATTGCTCCAGGAGTGCTCCCTCTTAATGTTGTTTTGCCATAAGCATGTCCGCTCAGATCAGCAACCTAAGGGAGCTGAAAAGGAGATTTGAAAAAGTCTCTAGAATTACCACCATAGGAGTGCAAAAGGAGGTTTTAAAAGCTTATGGAATTTCGAGAAGCTTTTATAAATCTCCAAATAGACTCCATTGGATTGATCGTTCGAGCGGATATGGTTATGAGAAAAGGAGATATATATGAGCAGTACCGGAGTAGTCATTACTCCTATCGAAGCGCCCCTAGATTATGTTAGGATGATTTTGTTCCAAGAATGCGAATAGATAAATTAAATTTAAATAAATATAATAATAACAATAATATTTTAAGTAAACTCAAATGATACTTGGTATTAAAATTTGGTGAGCACAATCTCATGATCAAGATGACTAGAGCTAAATTATCCAGGAGGCCAAGCACCGATATCGGGCTATGGCACCATAAAACAAATAGTAGACTAATGAATCTACAAGCAATGAAATCAAATATGATAACATGATTTGTGAAAGTATAAATTTAGCATACCGGGAATTATGCAGTATATACATGTAATATATGTATATATATATATATATATATATATATATATATATATATATATATATATATATATATATAATGCATGTGTTATATATATTTATAGTGTTTATACATTTAAAGAAAAAAAAGAAGAACAAAATTAAATTTCATCCTTTTATTGAATTAGAATTTGAATTTAATGTACAATATATCTTTTCATAAAACAAACGACATATTTCAAATACAAGTACATAGCTAGTTTAATATTATATGCACACAAATTTATTATTTTTAATATGAATGAATTCCTTAAATTACAATTGTAGTATACTATATTTCATTACTTCAGAAGGGCAAAGAAAAATAGAGAATATAATTAATTTTCATTATTTCATTGAATTTAAATTCGATTTGAACTTAATGACTCTCTTTTCATAAATAGATAAACTTATTATGTCTTCTTGCTATTGTATTTTTTTCTATAAACGCAAGATTTCGCCATCCGGAACCCGCATTTCATGTCGATATTCAATTGCTGGAATCCATTTTCAGGACTACTAACTGCCTCTATCAGGAAATGCATATGAAACAAGTTGGGTAAACAGACCTACGCTCATGTCAGAAGGGTTTTGTATTCACTTTACAAAATGCAGTCACCAGATCGAATCAAATCAAGAAACATGTCAAAGACGATTTCATTGGAGAAAATATGAAATACGAAGATCATACTATTATAAACAAAGTTGAACGAATCTCGACTTCTGAGGTTTTTGGTATTGTTATATTCATAAATATCTCCCTTGATAATTATTTCAAATGTCCATCCGCAGCGGAGGAAACACATTTTTCAGGTTTTTCCCCCCTGTGCCCCCACTGAAGCAAAAACTGACAGTCTAACAACAGTTTTGAAAAGCTCACATGAAAACATTCATTTTATACTCATATCGGCTACGTTTGATGAATTTTTTTTTCAGGGGCCACTCTCCTGTACTGTTATCATCGATTAACGCCCAATTTTTTTGAATCCTAGAATGGTTACAAAACCCTGTTGCTAGGAGCTCCCTCCCACCTCCTTGACTTGTTTCACTTATGAGCATTTATTGTAGGTACTCATCTTCAGTCATTCATTCAATTGAATCAAGTGTTCAAAGCATGCACTTTAAACGTTGAAGTTGGGAAAAAATAACTCCAAATTATTCAATCTTCGCATTTAAAACAGCCACTATTTTGTTTTACGATTACTGATACCACTAGCTGAACCGATTCTCAAAGATATTCATGACACCTATCATTTCTGAAATGTTCATGCAAATCCTAGCAAAACTGTAGTGTCTGAGTCGGTAAAAAGCGCATGTTGTTCCATAGCCATATGTTGCCATAGTAATACATGCAGCGCATATTGTTCCATAGTAATACAGGAAAATTCAAACCGCTATAACTTCGCTAAATATGATGCAATCTTTATGAAACTTGCAGGGTTGATCAATCTTATAAATAGACATCTGTGTACAGAATTTCATTGAATTTCAGGGTACCGTTAAGATTTTATTCAAGAAAACATAAAATCGATAAATCATACTATTACTAACAAAGTTGAGTGAATTGCGACTTCTCACGTATTTGTTGTTGTTGTACGCACTAAGGCCTATATCCCTGATTTTTTTCAGATTTTTCGGATCACAGGTGTCCAATCGCGAGGGGGGGGGGACACAAATTTTTCGTGTATTTCCCCTCCCTGTGCGCCCCTCGAAGCAAATTTTGCCAAACTAAGACCTGTTTTGAAAAGTTCTCATCAAAACCTTTCATTTGATACCCATATCGGCTACCTTCAATGAAATTTTTTTTTCGGGGGGTCACTCTCCGATATGGGGAGACCCCCCTTAAATACCTTATAAAATTTTTTTGTAGCTGAACTTTAAAAAAATCACCACTTTACACCTACACACAAAATTTGATGTTTCTAGCTTAAGTAGTTTCCGAGAAAAACTGCTGTGACACACGGACGGACGGACGGATGGACGGACGGACGGACGGACAGACGGACAGACGGACAGACTGGTCGCGAAACTAGTAGGGTTTTGTAAAATTATTTTACAAAACCCTAAAAAGCAAATTACTAAAAATTAAATGTGGTTACCAAACAAATAATCACTAAATAAGCTTTATGCTTTTAGATCAACTTTTTTCGTTGTCGAACCCCAACTTATACCTAATATTAGATTATCCGCTATTAGCTTTGATGTAATGTTTCTGACATTAGTTATGCCGATCATTCTTTTTATGTAATATATCTGTAAGTAAAATCAGTAAATAAATAAACATGATTCGCAAAATACAGGTTACTTACAATGTCTTCTCTGTTTTCATTTTTTATCATGTCCTCTGCGGCTTGTAGCTCTTCCATACTTTTGATGGGGAAAAGTCTTGTGCTCACGAAATAACTTTTCGGTAATTTTTTATTGTGCTTGCATAACATTGTTCTCATATCGTCCAATTTTTCGTCCATATTTTTCAATATTTTTAAAATATCAGCTGTATCTGATATTAATATAATTAAAAAACAATGATATATATTATTTCCCCGAATAGAATACTATTTATTCTGGGGATATTCTCCTGTCCCAAAAGTGCATGTGATCTAAAAACGGGTGTTGGTTGATATGGTGCTGGTTCGAAAAATTTTTTTGCACTCTCCATAGCTCTGAAAGTATCATTTAATTTTTCAGCTGTCCATGTTATATTACACAATGATGTAATAGCGGCATAAAAACTAGATAGTCATCTTGTAAGGCGCAAAAAAGTTTACAAAATATTTGATCTAGTTCGACTTTTTCATCCCTTTCATCAATTTTGGTTCCTTTGAAAATGCCTAAAGACGTTTTGGAATTAAAAGGTAAATCAAATAAACTTTGAGCATCAATGCATCTTGGGCCAACTATAAATGTTTTATCATTTTCGATAGAAAATCCTTTAATTTTGAGGGGAATCATGTCCCTTGTGTGCACAAAATTGTCAGGGGATTTTCTCGATAGTATAAAGCTAACAAATTTTAATTTCATGGGCTGTAAATTTAAAGTTTTCTCAGTTTTTGGATATTTATTTTGAGTAATCCTTGCCATCGTTCTATTGTGTATTTGCTGTAAAATCTTGCTTGGCTTCTTGCAATCTTTCTTCAGAACATGTAAATAGTTTTCAAATTTAAAGGCAGTAAAGCCATTAACGTTGCCATAGTTTCTAACACATTCAGTTGGATGCATTAAGTTATGAACGTTATAGCTCATCTCCATAAAGTGTTGCAAAATCTGCTACAAACGTTTCAAGCATCTCCTGAACGCATTGTAAATTGCTCATGCGATTAACTGGACAAAATAACAGCCGATATGCAGTGTGTAAAAGCAGAAAGTTGTAATAAATGTCTTCATCGACTATATCCTTCAATATTAAAATGACACTGTATAAAATAAATTGACGGAATTCAGTGGCTTTCCAGCGATGTACTTCATTTAATGTCCTTGGCTTACGACTGAATTCTTTTGGTATAAATTTTCTCATTAAAATCAATCGTTTATCTAACTCCTTTTTCCTTTCATTTGTTAGATTCACCTTACTATTACGTTTGGCTCCTAAAATTGTCAGCATAATTTTTTTTTTACAACACCCAAATCAATTTGATGCATGACATCTAAAGGAAATTGCGAAACCATATTTATATCTATTTCCTCTAATGGGTGAGTTTTATCACGAACATTTTGAAAGTGGAACTCCTTGTCAACACGGCGTTGAAAATTGTCGTCGGTCCTCAAAGTCTCACTTTTTAGACTATAGCTCAAACGATTATTAAGTCGACGTTCATCTTGTTGGCACTTCCCGCAACCATGAGATGCAGAAACGCATTTCACATATCATTTTCCTCCGATAGAACAAATTCGAAGAATTAAAAATTTTTCCTCGTGAATAACTCCAACAGGAGCTATTCCCGAGACGGAAATATTTTTCTCCACTACTGCTCTTATCAGAGCTACTATGGAGGCCTCCATATTTCATCCATAAAGAATCGCTCCAAATTTCCCTGGTGGGATGTCATAATAATATACCAACACAAATGAAACTCAATAACATTGTTTCAAGTGACGTGAAAATTATTTGCACTATGTTTGTTGAGTAAACATTCCTCAGTCGGATACTGAAATGAACTTCACTCTAGTTCATAAAGATAATTTTCCCCTAGCAGATATTTCATCCATAATCATCACGCAGGACAAAGTTGTGAAACAGTTTGAGCTATTAGATGTAAAAAGGACCCTGGCTGTGATGGTATGCATCCTTTCTCTAATAAAAAGATTTAGTAAAGAGCTTTCTATCCCCATCACTATAATATACCAAAAGTCTGTATCTGAAAGTTATTTTCCTAGTATTTGGAAAAAAGCAATCATAACTCCGATTCCAAAAAGGAACGATAAGCAAGATATCAAACAATACAGACCGATTTCTAAGCAAAACATTTTCGGCAAAATATTAGAGAAATCGTTGTTGATAATCTTAACTCACCAATGGATAATATTTTTAAGCGGCCGGAGTGTCAATACTAATTTAGCGCTGTACATCGACTTTTTACTTAATGCTCCAGTTTCTGGGTACTAAGTTGACGCCGTCTATACAGATTTTTCAAAGGCCTTTGACAAAATTAACCATGCTATTCTTATGAAGAAGCTCTCGAAAATTGGTATACATGGTGATCTATAAAGATGGATCTGTTCGTACATAAGTAATTGAAGTCAAGCGGTTGCATTTAGAGGTTATTGTTCAAACTTCTTGGAGTTAGCCTCAGGAATTCCTCAAGGATCACACGTTGGTCCGTTTTTTTTCAACTTAAACGTTAATGACATTGGTATTGTTTTTCAACTCTCATCATTTACTGTATGCGGATGACACAAAAATTTACGAAATAATCACGACATTGGACGATTATAAGACATTGCAACCTGATCTCAGAAAGTTTGAACAGTACTGTAATAACTTTCTCAAGAAAGCGTCTTATAATAACTTATGCATATACGATCTCGGAAGTGATTTTAGATTCAAGGCTCTTCTTTAATCTGCATTTTGACAACATGGTATCTAAGGCCTTTAAACATCTAGGACTGATTCTTCAATTAAGTAAGCCCTTTTCAAGAGCCGACATATTGAAAATTCTATATAATAAATAGCTCGTAGTATCTTTGAATTTGGAAGTGTTAGTTGGTCACCGCAATATGATACTAATATTCAGCAAATTGAGAAAGTGCAAAAACAGTTTCTGAAATCTCTTGATTACCACATGGGTTATGCTTATACAAACTACGAAGAGAATGCATCTAGGCGCAATCTACAGCTCTTATCCTCTAGACATAATAATTTGGATTCCGTTTTCTTACATAAAATTATCAATAGTCATATAAACTGCTCTGAATTACTTTTTATGGAATTGTTTGCAGCTACATATAAATGAGTTGCATATTTTGAATAATAATTTTTCTGAAAAATTATTAGAGAAGAAAAATGTTAGAAGAAGGTGGTTTTGATGTGTGCACTAATTCTCCTCAGGCCATCACTCTTAGATACACACCGGTGATGGCGACCACCATGCTCAGAGGTGAGGGAGCTAATTTTTAATTTTTCTACTTATGCAAACTCAATAGGTTTTTGTATCTGCAAGTTATATTCAAGGTAAATTTCTCTTGTAAGTAATTGTATTAGCTAAACTTTTTTTTTTACTATTTCTTCTCTAATAATTTTTCAGAAAAATTATTATTCAAAATATGCAACTCATTTATATGTAGCTGCAAACAATTCCATAAAAAGTAATTTAAAAAGCTATCGGAGCCATCCGAAAGAGTGATCGATATCCGCGCGACGTAAGAGAAGCTTCAAATGTAGAGCAAATTTGTCGTTTAGATTTACATTAAGTTGATGTGAAAAGGGTGAAGTGATCCAATTAAAAAAAAAAGTTTAGCTAATGCTCTGAATTGTTAAATTCGATTTAGATAAAAATCCCGGGTTCTATTTCATCTCGTTCTAATGACACTTTTTACTTGCCTTTCTGTGGCACGAATTATACTAAGAATACCTTCCTCAGGTATTTATGTACTTTTTATAATGACAAACTAAATGAAGTCGATATTTTTCATGTAATTAAAATATGTATAAAAAAAGTGAGTGAATTGATCCTTGTTCCTTTTATGAAATATCGATAATGACTGAATATTCACATTCTTAATTTTGTAGTGTTTTCTTTTTCTACTGTTAATTCGATAATGTCTGTAACTTTCGTCAGTTTTGAATTTTTGATAAAGGATTTGTATATAGTTACGGTAAGACTAAGTCTGTTTGTGCTTTAAGTTCGTATATAAATTGTAAATGATTATTAATTACCTCAATAAATAAATAAATAAATAAATAAGAATAAATCAAAATTTACTCAACTCTGTTAATAGTGGTATGATTTGTAAGTTTTACATTTTCCCCCAAAAATTTAAACAGTGCCCTTAAACGTCTTAAGGTCTTACAATAATGTAGGCTGATATAAGACTCTTATACCTACAAAAATTCATGGAAATCAAATCGTAACTACGTGAGTTATTTTCAATTGTGGGGAATTACAAAAACAATAACACATGTTGATAGTTGATATATATTTCAAATTGACCAAGGCACTCTTATTTTCTTCGTGTTTTCATGAAAATGTTAGGAATAGTGGTTTACTTGAATACGACCCAAGCATTCAGAAAAATTATTCAACATGGAACGAAATTGCGGCTGTTATGTGCTTATGAACGAAACTCTCCATCTTTTCGATAAATTTGAACGATTTCTTAAACAAGTATTGGGTGAATAACTCAAAGCATCGATTCATGGGCTAGAATGGTTACAAAGCCCTTCTGTTAGGAGCTCTCTCCTGCCTGCTCGACTTGTTTTGCCTATGAGTATTAATTGTTGGCACTCATCTTTAGTCATTTATTAAATTGAATCAAGTGTTAATATTACGATTACTGATACCACTAGCTGAACCAATTCTCAAAGATATTCATGATACCTATCATTCCTAAAACTTTCAATTACAATTTCAAACCTGAGTCGGTAAAAAGCGCATATTGTTCCACAGCCATATGTTTCCTTTCCCATAGTAATACGAGTACAGCGCATATTGTTCCATAGTAATACTGCAAAATCCAAACCGCTATAACTACGTTAAATACCATTTGATCTTTCTAGAATTTTCAAGACACGTCAATCTTATAGTCATTTATGTACTGAATTTTTATTCAATTTAAGAGTACCGTGACGATTTTATTCAAGAAAATGTAAAGTCGATAAATCATACTGTTACTAACAAAGTTGAGTGAATTTCGACTTCTCACGTATTTGTTGTTGTTGTGCACATAAAGGCCTACATTCATATTTTCTTCAGATTTTTCGGATGAAAGGTGTCCAATGACGGGGTGGGGGGGGGTTACGCGAAAATTTCGTACATTTCCCCTTCCCCTGATCACGATTGTACTAATAAGGCTATTTTAAGACGTGTTTTGAAAAGATCTCATTAAGATCTTTCCAATAACATTCTACTCGACTAAAAATGGTGAAAATTTTTTTTTTGAAAAGTCATCTCCCTATATCGGGAGACCCCCTTAAACTCCTTTAAAAATTTGTCCACCCCCAACACTTTCAAGAAGTCAACACTTCTAACCTTCCTACAAAGTTTCATGGCTATAGCTTCTATAGTTCGGAGGAATACAGACGGACGGACACGGACGGATGTGATTGCAATATGGATTCGTATTTTAGTATAAAAGCCTTAAAAACTAAATGAGGCCTTCTTTTCAGGGCAAATATTGAGTAAGCTTCGGCTATGATACCCCAAATGAAGTACTTGCACATGCTGTTAACATAAACTCTTCCCTGGAGTGGTTTTAGTTGGAGCTGGTGCAATAGAATATCCAAGCTCCCTTCTATCTTTGAGCAATTATTTCCTCGACGTAATTAGCAAGATCATACAATTTTGTTCTTGTTAAAATTTTATTTATTCAAAATAACCGCGGATAGTTAGAAAGGTTTCGTTTTGGAGTTTTTGACATCTTAGGATTCCCAGAGTAGGTGTTAGGATGTTTGTCTACAGTGTCAAGGAGTTTAACTGCTTTATCGCGACTGTATTTTTCTACTGTTTTGATCCTGAAGTCCTCATATGTATCCGTATTTCTAACAAACCATGAAATTTTAAAGATGTGTCTGATGGCTTTGTTTTATATGGGTTGTAGTGCCTTCTTGATGATCCATATCGTCTTGTAGGAGGCGCTACTACCGTACAGTAGCGTCGGTCGTATTATTTAGCAAACGGTTCTTAAAATTGAGTCCTTTGGCCTTAAGGAGTGAGTAAAGTTGACATAAGATACTATAGCAATGGCCTCGTTTGTTATATATGCGGTAGGTCCAGGCTAGTTTATTTGTTGAATGTCAGTCCTAAGTGTTTGGCTGTTCTTAACTAGGCAATATTTTCGTTGCCAACGGTTAGAGTAATCAGTTGTTGTCGTCTTTTTCTAGTTATTAATAATGCCTGGGTCTTATTTGGGCTCAACCAAATCTTCCACTCTAAAAGCATGTCTATGGGGAGTTCGAGCTTAATGGTGATAACTCTTGCTTGTCCAGGCGAGTAACAAATACATGTTTCGTCGGAGACTTTTGAACGTTGAATGCTAGTTGAAGTTGGTCTGCAGTCAACATTTTGTATGCGGATGAGCCATCTTTGTGGGACTCTAGCTACATATGGCTGTCAATTTTAACATGAAATGATCTGCCTTTTCGGAAGTAGCCAAAGATTTAGATGAGCTGTAGTGGCATTTGAAATGTGTGGAATTTGCATGCCAGACCTCATCAAAGTCCTTGGCTATATCAAACATAGCCAAACCCGTTGAATTTCTGCTGTTTAGCCCTATTTTTATAAATTGGGCTACCCTAGTAAGCCGAAACTCTGTGGAATAGACTGTCTTGAAGTCAAATTATTCTTCTGGAACTATTTCCTCTTCGTTAATAGCCTTGGTTAGTTGGTTTATTTGCATGCGCACTACTATTTTTGAAAGAGAAGAAAATAGACTAATAGATTGCCAGTTTTGTGGAAGCAGCAGGTTTTTACTAGGTTGTTGGAAGAACAATAAGAATTGCCGATTTCCATATTTCGGGGTATTTTTGCAAGCGAAAAATCGCTTTTATACAGCGGCAGATTATACTTGGAGCATTGGCCCGGGGCTCCCACAAAATTTATTCATTTTTTTTAATTTTTCCCCAAAATATATCCGAGCATTATCGGCGTTTATCGGCGAAAAACTTGGCCAAGTGATTTTCACAGTACCTTTTTGAATTAAATTTGTTTTCATTAAGGAAATTTTGTAGAGACCGAAACAAATAATAGTTTGATGCTGCAAGGTCTGGACTATATGGTGGATGCATCAAAACTTCCTAACTATGCTCCGTCAATTTTTGCCGGGTCATCAAAGAATGTGTGTGGTTTGACATTGACATCCGTAATGATTTGCTTCCTAAATGGCTCGATTACGTTGCGTATTATTAGCATTTCGCAAATGGAAATTGTGTTAGTTCACGCGACACCCAAACGTCGAGCTTCTTCGTGTATCCAGCCTTACGCAAATGGTTCAAAACTGTTTGATGATGAATATTCAGTTCCTTAGCAATGTCGTGGCTGCTTATATGCCGGTCATCTTCAATTTTTTATAAGATTTCAACGAGTTTTACAGTGATCGGTCGACCTGAGCGAGGTGCATCTTCGATATCAAAATTTCCAGAACGAAAGCGTTGGCTGTGGCTTTTGAAAGAGTAGCTTGACTGTAGACACCATAAATTTTTTTACGAGCCTGCGATGCATTCTCACCTTGATCGTAGTGATATTGTAAAATATAACGATTTTTTTCAGAAATTTCACCCATTTTTAAATGAATACAACTTTTGACACAAATGACGAAATACAAAACTGTCCGTATAAAAATTGTAGACTGGAATGCCATCTTTCAAACGCATGCCAGTTTGTCTTAATCTGATTAGTTTTGCTCGATATATGACAACAAACACCATCTAGTGATAAAAAAGGCTCAATACTTGTTAGATTAGCCAATATATATTGTAATTTATTAATTAATTCATTATGCGCGGTAGTTGAACTATTCTGTACAGTTCTATACAGTTTGTTTACATACGACGGCACTACTGGCTCGCACAGGTTGATGCAAGTTCGAGACGAACCTGTAAAGCTCTCGCGACCGCGTAAATTCAAAACAAAGACGCTCCGAGATTCAACGTTTGTTGTTCTTCTTGTTTTATTTGTTCGCAAATAAGTCCGAAATTTATTGTAAAATGAATGACCGACTTAGATGAAAACTTTTAATGAATTCTGGAAGGCAAAAGCGACAGGCTGCACTGCAGCTAAAAAACAAAAGAAAATAGATGAGGTGATGCCACAGACTCGCAACACAACTGATTTTGGTGTAGTAAGTTGTTGATAATTTTTTATTTTATATTCTATGCCAATCGTAGTAGGGAGAAGGAAGTTTTGACGTTCAGATTGTTTCGAACATTGAACTGATTGATGGAGAAACTGAAAAATATAAAGAAAATAAAAACGTAGGCGTTTTGCACTAGCTAATATTAATATAATACGAGCTCATTCAGCTCGTCAAAAACGGAAATGCTTCGATTTTAGATAAATCTGTGTTTCATTATTCTATATATTCATGCATATACATATTTTAGGGGTCAGATCGAAAGGTTCTGAATGATGGATTATCAAACGATATAGGATTGTGGCCAGAAAATATGCAAGAAAATGTAGCTCACTGGGTTAAGAATAATCTAAAGAAATGCAAAATTGTGACGATCAACTGCTGAAACTATATACCTCTAAGCAACAAGATGGTTAGTAAGTTCAAAAAATGCAATTTAAAAATGTTTGAACATGAAACGCAAGCAGATAAGTTATAAAGCGCTCTTGGCTTTGTTTCTCACCAATTACTGGTCACGTATACTATTTTTTTGGAAGTTATTTGACCGTCAAGATAGCCCGTTTACAGGAAAAGTATTATTCTACGTCTAGCACTCGTAGCGTGTAGACGTGTTTTTAATCGCTCCTGTCATTAATTTTAAAAATTAATTAATTTTTTGCAAAAGTCAGTTTCAAACAATTGCAATATTTTTTTACGAGCCAGTCAAAAGCAAATTTTGATTTTATTGGGAAAACTATCACCGTCGATATTATTCGAGCATTTATCGAATACCTGAAATTCATTTCCTGAAGAAATATCAAAAGTGGAAATACGTTCAAGGGAAGTCCCGGTCTGAGAACATTCCCTCCAGTCTCGCTGCGAAAGCGACGAGATGGAGGAGCCCGATGGCTTCAGCCATCAATCAGGATCATGCCCACTGCCAATGATGATGGGCGAAAAAAAACTAAAAAGAAGTCACGAGAATAAAGCAGAAAAACCGACAATCCTATCGGTTACGGAAATCGAACAGCTTATCCACGAAAAAGATAGAGCTGAAAAAATCGAAAAAGAAAATGAAGAACTCAAGCTGCGAGTTAAATCTTTGGAAGCACTTGTTAGAACGTTAACGTTCAACAAGGATAACGAAAGCAAGAAAGGCCGACAAACAAACCCAAAAACCGAAGAAAAGAAAATTAAGAAGCCACAGGAAGCCCATCAAGAGGATGTCCTCAGCGCAGGAGGCGCAAACGAAAGCAAGAATTATTATGCAGCGCTAGCTGGTCTGGAAGAAACAATGGACGTTGAAGAGGATACAGGTAAAACGTCAAAATTAGATAGTGATTTCATTGAATATCTTAGAGTTAAAAACCGGGAGAAAAAACCAAAAGGTTTGTCTGCTGGTCCGTCTGCTGGTCCGTCCGTTAACATTAATGAAAAAAAAGAGAAAGTCCCACCAATCAATGTGTTTGGGCAAACGGGAAAAGATATGGTTCGGCTTTTGGCAGCCGAAAATAAACTAAAAGATTTTCAGATAAAAAGAGTCAATGCCGATAAGTTGACAATAAGGACAAAGTCGCTGGTTGATTTCGAGGCAACAAAAAGTGCCTTAAATTCTGGAGATGTTCCACATTTCACGTACACCCCGAAAAGCGAGAAGAACCAAACCTTTTTATTGAAGGGTCTGGACTGTGGTGAGGACACAATCGATCTCCTTCAGGTGCTGCAAGAAGCTGCACCAGAAATACAGTTTATTTCAGTTAAAAATTTTGCAACGAGAAGATCGATTGTGGAGCGCAAAAACTTGCCTCACTACTTAGTCCAAATTTCCAGCAAAAGTAGTTCGAGTGCGCTGCAGAAAATACGGTACTTGAACTTCCGCGTGGTGAGGTGGGAACGCCTCCAGAAAAGTGAGGTCAACCAGTGCTACAGGTGTCAAAGATTCGGGCATTCGGCTGCCAATTGCGCTATGAAATATAGGTGTGTGAAATGCAAAGACATCCATGCTCCCGGCGAGTGCAAATTGGCTCAGGCGGAGCCAAAAGAAAAACTATATTGTGTGAACTGCGGTGCCTTTGGTCATCCAGCATCATATCGAGGATGCCCCCGGTATCAAGATGCAAAGGTTAAAGTCACATCAAAACAAATTCAAGCACACCGCAGTTCGATACCTACCAACTTCGTCAAGCCCGGGGGGTCATTTGCACTTGCTGCGAGAGGACCAGCAGACAATGTAAATAAAATAAATAATGTAAGTAGCAATAATGAGCTGCTCCTTAAAATTTATCAACAACTAAATTCCTTATCGGAGCGAATCGATAAACAAGATTCGAAAATTAACATTGTTTTTCAGCGTTTAGGACTTTCAAATGCCTCAAAATAAGTTGTCATCCAGCCACATTCCCACGGATAGGATTCGTCTCATCTCGATCAACGTCAACTCCATTGTTACTTTACATCGGCGTGATTATCTCCTTGAATTCATTGCCAGACAAAAGCCTGACATCCTGCTTCTAACCGAAACCCACCTCAATTCATGGCACTTCATGACATTCAAGGATTTTGAATTCGTAAGAAACGAAAGGGTAATAGGTGATGGGGGAGGTGGCACCGGGATATTGGTTCGAAGACCCTATCGCTTCCAAAATATTGAAAAAGTCGAATTCAAAAGCTTTGAATCTCTTGAAGTGTCCGTTATCAAAATCTCACTGCCAGGTGGGGATAACCTCTTCGTTATCTCTGCCTATGCAACTGGTGGAACTGTTCTCAAGCTCAAGGAGGAACTCAATTCCTTGTTTGAAATACTCGAATTGAACAGGCTGCATAGCTATTATATTCTTGCTGGTGACCTCAACGCCAAGCATACATCATGGCTGAACGCCACCAATAATCCAAGAGGTGTATTCCTGAAATCATGGATAACAGAGAACCAAATTGAATACAGGTGCAATCTTTATGGGTCGGAGTTCCCAACATACCCTAGGACAAATTCATATTTGGACCTTTGCATTGCTGACGCAAGACTCGAATTCAACTTTAATAGTCCTCAACGGAAACTGCAGGTGCTTCCTTATGATAGCGACCATAACGCAATCGTAATGGAAATCAATCATCACAGGGATGATTTCTTCCTCATCCCAGTTCAACATGAAAATCATCGGTTGAATTTCAAAAAAACAGACTGGGGAAAGTTTCAAAAGAAGTTTAATCGGGAGTACCAGAAGCAATGTCCCCCTTCTGATGGCGGCAACTCTTGCTCAATGGTTCCTAATGACAGGAATCTAACTAACGATGAAATAGATGTCTATTTGTCGAAGTTAGAGAAGCTGACGTTGGAAACGATTGAGAAAGTAGTTCCCAAGATTAAACATCGAAACAATATGGAAGGATATGAAACACCAACCATCGCAAGGTTGAAAAGATTGAAAAGCCTCCTTCTCACACGCGTCAACAATATTTATCGACGAATTTTGGACTACAACCATCCCTCGTTGTCTTTGTTGAAATTACATCTGAAGAATGTCCGGAACTTAATCCGGTCATACTTCAGGAGTGAGGCCAGCAATCAATGGGCGGAAAAATTGAGGGGTATTAGCCCACAGGACCCAGACGGCGTGTTCGCGAAAGTGAATAGCATATTCCGCAAGAAGTCTCGAGTGAAGGTATCGAATCTTGAAGTCACTAGTGATGAGATAAATCTTCTCGATAGGGCTGGTATCGAAATTGATAGTACGACTCCGGATAGAAATGGAAACAGGATTATTTGTGAAGGATTGGATAAACTTGCCCTGATTGGAACACATTTTGAATTGGTTCATCTACCAAACCCTGAGAGAGGGAACGAAATTTTTTCAGAGGTCGTTGAAACAAAAGTTTCCGACTTCAAATCAAGCCTGAACGGCCAATCAATTCTTCATTTCAATGAAACATTAACATCTGACCTCATACCGAGCTTGAATCTTATTGATTATTTTGTCAGCTATGAAGACTTGTGTTTCATATTTCGCAAGATAAACAACAAGAAATCATGTGGTAATGATGGTATTCCAAATGTAGTTCTCCGACATTTGCCTGAGGTTGCTATTAGGAACTATTGCATATTGTTCAACAACATGTTGAGCAATTCATATTTCCCAAATGAGTGGAAAAAGGCTAAGGTATTTCCGATCTTGAAGAAAGGAAAAGAATCTTCATGCCCGAAAAGCTATCGCCCAATCAGCTTGCTGCCTAACATCAGCAAGGTGTTTGAAGTGATACTCAACAGAGCATTAAACGCCCACATTGAGGAAAATGAGTTGATGCCGAATTGCCAATTTGGTTTTCGTGCCAGGCATTCGACCACACATGCAATAACGAAAGTAACCTCAGACATCTGTTGGAAACTAAATGATACACAATGTGTTGGAGCATGTCTCATTGATATGGAGAAAGCCTTTGATACGGTATGGTTAGATGGACTTATTTTTAAACTTCTTCAGGACAAGTTCCCCAGACACCTTGTCGCCATGATGTGTAATATGTTATACGGGAAATCGTTTGATGTAACCGATGGAAATCTGACAACAAGGCGCGATTTCAAGGTCTTGAATGGTCTACAGCAGGGAACAGTTACTGCGCCTCTGCTCTTCTCAATCTTTATTCGCAAGCTATTGAACGGCTTTGATTTTAACGTCTCGCCAACGCGATCATTGGTAGCGTTTGCTGATGATCTGATCATCTGCACGGCAGACCGAAAAGCTACAATAGTTCAGAGCAATCTCCAAAAAATGTTCAATGATGTACAGCTGTACACTGACAATTGGCGAATGAAAATCAATGCGCAAAAGTGTGAAACAATCTTGTTTCGGACAACGCTGCAGGGGGTCAGTCAAGACCTGAAACGTAATTGGAAAGATTTCCACATCATGGCTGGCGAGGGTAGTTTAGAACGAATTCCACATAAATCCTGTGTTCGATACCTCGGTGTTTATCTCGATCAGTATCTGTACTATACTGAACATGTGAAAATCATGCTCAGTAAAGCACTTAAAGTAGTCATGGCCCTTCGAAAACTCTTTCATTCCAGATACATTGATCAAAAGGTCAAAATTATCTGTTACAAGACACTGGTTAGACCAGTTTTGACCTATGGATGTCAGATCTGGTACAACCAGAGTGCTAGTACTATGGAAAAATTAAGAGTTTTTCGAAAGGAAATGTCTTCGTGCATGTACTGGTTTGTACAGAAAGCCTGAGACGGATTGGAAACATTATATATCGAATAGAAGAATTTATCAAACTGCTGAAGTGACTAGAGTCGATATCTTCATATTGAAGCTTCTTCGGAATCATATCGCAAGATCTGTGACTGTGAGTGAAAACCCTTGGATTTCACAGCCGTTCCACCCTACAGACGGGTATATAGCGACTTGCCTCGCTACTGGCTTCATTCCTCCAGAAGCATTCGTGTATTTGGACATGAATGGATATGTTTTTGATTCTGACGGCGTCCCAGTCATATATCACATATATCGACGGGCCACCGATAAGAAGATAAAATATCCTCCGAATTTGAGTTCACGAGACCAACGATTTCAATGGAGATACTCATTTGCTAGATTCGTTGAAGCTGATCGAGTTGAGACGGCGCAATCCAGGTATTGGTGGCTGAATGACAATGTCTAAATTTTTCGTGTTTGTTTTCAGTTTTGGTGTTTTTCGTTATTTAGTTTTTGAGTTTCAGCTCATTATTGCTACATTTAGTATTGTTATATATTTTTGTTAAAAACAGGTATAGGTTAGGTATATGTAATGTTTACTATATTCCGTTAGAGATAAGATTAAACACTTAGGTTAGGAACATTGTTATAGTATTTTTAGTATAAGATAAAGTTTTTTTGATTGTATTTTATTAGAAATAAGTTACAACATATTAGGTGTAGGATCAAAGTTTCACTGTTGTGTATTAATTATAAATAATTTTTGGATAGTGTTGGTTGGTTTTTTCTCCTTTTTCCAATTGAATTGTAAAAATATGTAATAATCGTAATTAATTGCATTTGCTATAGTTTTTTTTTTGATGAAATGAGTTTATGATAACGTACAAATTTAGAGAGCCATTTGGGCCATTAAGTTTTTTGATTGTTATTATTTGGAATTTGCTTTATATTCTTTTAAAATTTATAACGATGAGTATTAAATAAAGCGCTTTTGACTTTGACTTTGACAGGAAAAGTATTTTGTGATTGGAAGTACGCTAATGAGCGATTGATAAAACATGAAACTTCGAAGGCTCATTTAGAAGCATAAGTTAATTTTTATAAGTATGGAAAACATTCACGCATTGACAAAGAACTTGAAAAAAAAATAGAAAATCCTACACAATATTGGCGTTAAGTTTTGAAGCGCGTGATCGATGTCATTTTATTTTTAAGTGAGTGAAGCTTACCATTTAGAGGAAAAGATGAAAAATAGGTTCTCCAAATAACGCCAATTTTTACTTGCTAAATATGATCCTTTTCTGCGAGAACACATTGAGAGATACAGAGAATGTGGACGTGGAAATAAAAATTATCTTTCTTCTACAATTTACAAGTCTCTGATAGAAGTTATTCGTGAATCAGTATTTCAAGAAATCTACTCAATTTGATTGGACGGAACGAGAATATCCTGTCGAACGGTGTCTTTTTTTTTTACTAAACGTAGGACACAAAAGCCAAGATATGAAAGATAGTTTGCGAACATTTTTAGATAAAAATGAAGTCCGTCGCAGTCAATCGCAAGCAAGCTCTAGTCCGAACAGATAATGAGTTGTCTATTTGGGTTCCATGTTTCGGTCACTCAATAAATCTCACCGGCAACAAAGCTTCAGATGCATCATGTGCCTCAACTCACTATTTCATAACATTGCAAAATGTTTATGTTTTCTTTGTAGCTTCGGATTCACTTTGGGCTATACTTGTTAATATATCAGAGACTAATAAGACAGAAAATGCTAGAATACTTGTCCCTCAAAGAGTTAAGAGCACTCGATGGTCTAGTCGAGGAATTGCTAATCGTGCATTTGTTCGAAGTTACAAATCAATTCGAGAAGTTCTTTCTGAAAATAGGAAGTACGATATGAAAAATTGCTGTGAAGCGTCAGGGCTTTACAAGAAATGTTGTCTATTAAGCCCGGTCCAGACGCTACGTCTTTCACAATATTTTACCTGCGCAAACCAAAACGTTGCAGACAAAATGTTGCGTGTGGACGGGAAAAATGCAACATTTTAGAACTGTGCAGTTGCAACGATATTTGAGCTGGTTGGGCTTAAATATCCGTGAGCTGCGCAAAGAAGTTTGTAAGATGAGCACCGTCTGGACGCTCTTTCAATTTTGCTACGTTTTGACTGCGCAGGCAAAACGTTGTGCAAGACGTAGCGTCGGGACCGGGCTTTAGAAACCGGTATCATGGTGATGGTTGGAAAAATTTTGCATAATTTTTTTTCGGATCACAGGTGTCCAATCGCGAAGGGGGCGAACAAAAATTTCTCTGTCAGTTTAAGAATTGTTTTGAAAAACACTATGATGAAATTTTTTTTTGAGTGCCAATCCCTTATATGGAGAGACCCCCTTAAATCCCTCATAAAATTTTTTCGTAGTTGAACTTTGAGGAGAGCACTACTTTACACCTACATACAAAATTTGATATTTCCAGCTAAATAGTTTGCGAGGAAAATTATGGTAGCACACGGGCGGAAGGACAGACGGGTCGCGATTGTAATAGGGTTTTGAAAATAATTTTACAAAACCCTAAGAACATGAAAAAACGGTATTAATTATCAAACAACCCAATACGTTTGTATGAATTGTCTGCCTTGTTTTTCTCACTTGTACTTTTCGTTTATTCATTAAAGAAACCAAAGTTAAACATTTGTTTTATTGCCATTAAAATATTGCAAATCGCAATCCCGACGACTTAATAATGCGCCAATAGCCTTATTTTTACATAACGATCCAGAAATCCCTACTTTTTATGTAATTTCCATCAGGTCAGATGATCCAGTTTAGTGGCGCTTTCACGAAAATTTTTAAACGAACGTAACTCATGAATATATGTTAAAATCATTGTTTAGGTAGACTTATCAGCAATACAACAACAAAGTGGCATCCACATTAAATAGAATATGAGTTTGTATCCTTTTCCTTGAATTGAAGTATTTAATGTAGAACAAACAGCTAATAAACTCTGTATCGAATGTTATCATGAATGCCTTAAGATAAATATCTAAATTTCATAGATTGAAGGCAAAACCTTTCTGTTAGGGGCATATTCCTGTCGACAAAAACTATTTATTTCCATTCAATAGTTTTCAAGCTTCAGTTATATACGCCATGCCCAGTATACTTTTGCTGCGTAATGCGACCCAATTAAGTATTAAGTACTCTCGACTGAAGCGTCAACCATCACCAGCATAGCTTCAAAATTACTACTCGATTTCCTAACTAATTTGCGTCCAAAGAATCAACGTATCATTCTGGTAATTTTGTTTGTCATCATCATCGCATGTATGTATGTAATATGTAAGAGAACAAAGCCAATTTCAAAAATATAAAAGCTTAGCATAAGCCAAAGGAAAAAACGTGACCTTCAACACTTGAAAGACGTGGTTCGTATTTATGGAAAAAAATTTGAATCAATTTAGTTTTTACTTATATGTTAGATGAAGATTTAAAAAAATATGAACGATGAATATAATCGCATATGTTTTATTTTTATTTTGACCACTATACTTCTTAGGTATATTATTTATTTCAGTGTTTCGACTAGAGAGTCAATTCGATGTACATGCACAATATAATAAATTATAGTTCAGTAATATCAACACTCGTTGATCTCATATAACTTTTAACAATTCCTAAAATTGGAAGAGGGTCGGCACTAGATTCCGACTTAAAGCTAGTTTCATCAAAGTTTTGGACTTTTTCAAATGATATTTTCCTAAGTGAGTATGTGCCAATTGTAATTGGTGATAATACATACGCATTTTTATGTAAATGGGGAGTAACAGCTTCAATACGTATACAATATGAAATTTGAATAAGTTTCGAAAACGAAGAATTACTGGACGAAGGAACAATGGGTACTACAAACTCGTCTTTTATTAATACATTACTATTTTTAGGTACTGGATCACAGGTTTTGTAAGCTAAGTCTCTAATTTCTTGTCTACAATCCAATTCTGGAGAATCTGCTTGATATGATATCAGAGTTTGAAGCACAATTC
Source organism: Odontomyia ornata (assembly GCA_963969285.1). Lineage (NCBI taxonomy): Eukaryota > Metazoa > Arthropoda > Insecta > Diptera > Stratiomyidae > Odontomyia > Odontomyia ornata. Next base: position 61,636,379 of record OZ017738.1, on the reverse strand, counting down.
GTAATTGCTTGACGTCCACGTTGCTGCCATTAACTACTTCCGCTTCGAAAGGTATAATATCGCCAGGTATGAATCCTGTTCGAGGTAGCCTCCCTTTCAAATGAATTGCTTTTGACGCACATAATCCGCACCAAAACTGGTGGTATACTTCGACTTCACTGGGGTCCTAGAGATAATAATTTTAAGACAGGGCAATTAATACTGTAAAAGGGTAAACAGTACTACTTACACGTATATGAGGTGGCTCTGAATTTAAATCCAATGGCTTGATGACTCTGAAGGGTTCCGAGTAAGTCTCATCGAGTGTCCATGGCTTGTCAAATGTTACTTCCGCCAAATACCGTATGTGACCGTAAGTTCCTTCAAAAGACGATGGCAACCTATCAGGTAATGCGCAAGAAAAGTGATAAGTGTATGATCCTGGTTGAATGTCTCTTGGAGAATCTACCATAATTACAAAGTTAATGGAAACGAAAAAGTATAAACTTGGTAACTTACCTAAATCAGAACCAACTAAATACTTCTTTGAAGAAATGTAATTTTCACAGCCATCATAAACGTATTTCGTTGATTTAGTACTACTCCAATGGGTTTTTGCAAAACCTTTCACATGAAAGCAAATTCCTGAAATTTATCTTAAATTGATAAAACTCTTTTTTAAATACTAAAGACATGTACATAAAATAGTTGTATATGATTCTTCAAAAACAATAACAAATTAGATTTTATATTTTTGAAAAAAAAATTTTAAATATCAGATGCGGCTAATAAGTTTGCAGCCTAAGGTATTAAGCGATGACTCAGCATCTGATTATTGATTATAGAAATTATTTTATTCATTGATAGTATGAATAAAATTCTTTGTTTTATTTTGATCATCAAAACTTCATTCCTAAAACAAGCATCAACACAATTTCAACGGAAAGTGGAAATTCTCGCAACTCGCAGCACTGCGCTCTAATAAAATTCCTTCATAAACAAGGAAATACACTAGAAGAATATTTAGACAAGCAAGAAAGAACTATGAAGATGACGAGGTACTTCATATAGGGTGTTCCAATAGGGACATAACAATTTCGTATCTTTATACGTACGCATCAACTTTTTTAATCAACTGTTATTGTCGAAAAGTTAGTTAAAGTCAACATTTTCATCATGGTAAAGTTCAAGAACCAGCAACGTTTAGAAATTATTAAAAATTACTACCGAAATTCTGAGTCGGTGGTCGTAACTTACTCCAAGAAGCTGTTCATGCTATGATGGATAATTTCGAGTCCAAATTTTCACATTGGACGTCTCGATGCCAAAAAACGCCATACCACTCAAAGTGAAGGAAATATCGCAGGCGTAAGTGCTGGCATCACGCGAAACAAGAGAATCCTTGATCTTATGAAAGGCTTCCATTGCATCTTGAGATAGTTTGATGGGTATTTTGCCAGACATGTGTCTAGAGATGCGTCCTTCTTCTCAACATAGAAGTGATGTTAATGGCCTGGCCAGCTTGGCGAAGTCATCGATGAATTACTCTTCTTCAGAGATGACGAAAACCAAAAATTTCACCGAATTTTTTTAGAAATTCGCATTTATCTTTTATTTTTTACTATAAATATAAATTTATAGTGTTTTGTTTATTACATTTAACGTAAATTTTTTCTTTGCATCGATATCCGTTATAATATTAATCTTTTATTGTGATTTAAATTTTCAATCTAACATTCTATTAGTTTTATTAACTTAATTACGCGAATCTGCAAATTGAAATTTCGGACATGGGAGCACTGATTTAGAGCATCATATCCATGCATGGCATTGGTGGATGTAATTTAACTCAGCTAAGCTAGCAGCGGATTCGGATTTACAAGTGTGGCAGAAAAATCAATGCGGATTTTTGGACGGATCGGAGAGTCTGGTTTGAGATTGCGAACAAGCACGTCAGATGAAACCGCGGGCTGTATGTGCGAGTCCCGCGCCGTGAACAATTAAGGAGTGAAAGGAAAGCTTGCAAGACCCATCGGAGTGATATTGTAGTTGGTTAGCGGAAAATTAGCAAATTCGTGCGTTAATCTCGATACAAGTGCAGTGCAGATATCTTTTCTCGCGATATTTCCGCGGCTTTTTTTTTAGCGGCGATTCTTAATAGCATACTTGATTGTTATTAGCATCGTGATCGATTTGATTCTAGTGTGGCCTAGAAAGCGGTCAAATTGCATCTTTGATTGGTCGATCGTCGTCAAATCTTTATCCTTTTTTACGGATCAAATTGAGCCAAAAAAAACTTTTCTGCGTCTGGTTGCATCACGGCTTCAGCAAAAAACGTTATCTGCACAAGATAAGTCAAGCCACAGAAATAAAAATCGACCGCAGCATATGACAAAAGCTCATAACGATCTCCTTGCAAGCAAGATCTGCATACAAGCACTACTTTTCTGAGAACAGACACAAACGCGGCCTCGAGAGTGTTCGCGGGTTTCCTCGGCATGGGTTATCTCAGCTCCCTGTTCAGTTCTTGGAGGGATTATTTATATGACATTTGATTACAACTAAATCATAGAACTGACGCGGAGACATCGCCTCGCGATCATCTTGGTCGCGATTAGCCACATAAGTGACGATCGCGCTTATCTAGTCATCAAACAGTGACGCGGTGTGGAACGGCCCATTAGCAATTGTGTAACGTATGAACAACGTGGAGCTCTAAAGCACCGTTTCAGCCTGACAACAAAACGTTAATTCGCCGGTAGTTTATATGTAGCACGAAGCGTTCATTTAATTCGTTGAATCGGGTTAACAGCTGCTTGAATTCGAAGCAATAAGCTGTAAAAGGACGATCTGTAATACTGTTTCGCGCCTATGAGTTACGCGCGTTTAACGAAAATTAGTGGCTTTGGGGGAATAGATTAACAGATTCTATGCCTGCGCGGGCATCTTGACGCTGTTTCAAAACGAACGCTGAATGCATTTCGCAATATTGCCTGCTTGGGATATCAGTTTTAGCAAATAAAATGTGATTAATTGGTTGGTTGTTTTCTATGCAATCCGCTAGACAATGGTACTCGGTGTGGTTATGTACTGATTTGCGAGCATGAATCGCGTAAATTAGATGCAAACAATGTTTCAAGGACCCAATTGGATCAACATGTTGTATATCGGCATATTGGAGTATATTTTGTTGGAATTGCATCTTTATTGATATTATGAAAGAATTCGACAATTTACTTAGTTTAACGTTGGATAAACTGAAATTCAGTATTTTTTTCTTCAAATTGGATGTGTAATTTCGTTGGTAGTTTGTAGAAAATGATGTTGTAATGTAGTGTGAGATTGATAGAGTAGGAAAGAAAAGCTTTAATGCAATGGTCAACATCGTCATTTTCACTAACAGTTTGTAGAGATATAGTCAATCACCACATCATCAGCGGGCGCCCAGCGGGGATGGAGGTGAGTACACCGTTTGTCTTTATTTCATTAATGTTTTCCATATTTATATCAAAATTATTTCAAATGATATTATTTTTTTGAATTATAATTGAACAATTATGACATGAAAATATCAAATACAGTAAACTTTGCATCATGTTAAATTAAGTAAACTATATAACGGATGGTCCAACACAAACGCACAATTTTAATTATAAATAAAACAAAAGGTTTTCAGAGAATTATGTTAATATTTTTAATTATAATAGAAAGATCTATGACAATTATGGGTGTAACAAAATATTGTCCAAATGCTTGCCATGGCTACGATGGCATACTTCTGTCCAATGGTCCACATTTTCAATGACTCTGAGACATAATTGTGGTTCAATATGGTTAATGTGCTGAATCATCCCATCCTTTAGCTCTTAAATTTTTTTTGGCTTATTGACGTACACTTTTTCTTTTAAATATCCCCAGAGAAAGAAGTCCGACGGTGTCAAATTACATAATTGTAGCGGCCAATTAACATCACTACAATGTGAGATAAGACGGCCATTGGATGTCTCGCGCAAAAGAGTCGTTGTTTCGTTGGTTGGGTGGCAAGTGGCACCATCCTGTTAAAACCACATATTGTCCAGGTACATAACCTCAATTTCTGATCCCACGAAGTCCGTTATGATCTCGCAATAGCGAACACCATTCACGGTAACTGCTTGGCCATCCTCATTTTCAAAGAAGTGCAGCCCAATGACACTGCCAGCCCATAAACCGCACCAAACAGCCACTCTTTGTGGATGCATCGGCTTTTTAACAATCACTCGTGGATCCTCAATTCTGCTTGTTAACGAAACCACTGAGGTAAAAGTGTGCCTCGTTGTTGAAGATGATTTTCTTTATAAAGTTACTATTCCCCTTTGTCTGTTCAACTAACCATTTGGCATATTGCCGACGCTTGAAATGGTCAGTAGGCTTCAGTTCTTGAGTCAATTGAACCTTAACAGCGCGTGAGCTTAAATCTTTATTCAAAACCACATCAATGATGTTCGTGAGATGTTCAATTGTTGGACACGAAGACGAGTCGAGGCTGATGGCTCTTCTGCCACACCATCGTGAAGAACAGCAATGTTTTCCACAGAACAAACTAGGCAAGCGCGCATAGATGATTTTACATTTCCTACAGACCCAGTTTGCTGAAATTTGCGTACGATTCTCCCGATTGTGAACACATTTGGTCGATTATACTGACCAAAAAAAATTATGAATTGCACGAAATGCATTTTGATTTGAACGCTCATTTTCGTAAAAGGTTTCAACAACCTTAACGCATCGTTTAATTGTGTACCTCTTTATTATTGCACTTGTCGAACTCTGAAACAAAGAAATATTAAGTTAGTTTGGGCAAAAGATTTGACATTAAAGTGTAACTCACAATTAACATCGTGTATTATGCTCGGACCACCCTTTATATGCGATTCTGTCAGGAAGATGTCTATATGTATGATGTGGCCAGGATATTCTAGGAATGGAGTGTTATCAAGTAAAGGGCTATTTGGTTGCCTATTATACCTATGTTCCTTGCATATGACGCATTGTTTTACTATTTTCTTGATTTTGAAATCAAATTTTTGGAATATAGTATCTTTCTAAAATTTGTTTTCTGTTTTTTTTTTGCACTTCTATGTGCCCTTTTATGAATTTTCAATATTTTAACGTCTTGCTCTGTTTCGCCATGGATGCTTTCGACTTGTTTATTTTGACTCACTGAAATAAAGAACGTAAAGATTCTGGATCTTTCCCATTGTATCTTCGGTAGCCATGATGCTATTGATGATGTTTGGATTCAGATATCTTTTCAGTATACCAAAAAGTCTCACATGTGTATACTGGCTTAAGAAAAACATGTTTTCAGGAATTCGGAAACGTTCTTTCACATGTATAATTTAAGTCCCACCAATTTTAAAAAGAAGCTGTGTTCGGAATGCATTAATGGGAGTCTCAATTGATGGTATAGGATTTTGGCCTGAGGCATCATCGCTTTGGGCTACAGTTAAAAGTGCTACTACATTTGCTTTTCCGGGTTTGTATTTTAATTCATATTGAAACTCTTCGAGGATGGCTTTCCGTCTCTTTATTTTCGTTTTACAATTTTTATTGCTTAGGACATAAGCTAAAGGCTGGTGATCAGTGAAGATATGGATTTTTCTCGAGCCATAAAGATAATTACGCAACAATTTCAGCGCTCATATTATCGCCAGCGTTTCTTTTTGATTTTTTGCATAATTTTCTTCTTCCATGCTTAATGTTCTCGAGAGAAATGCAATTAGCCTATTTTCCTGAGACAGAAGCGTGCCGATAGCATATTGGGAGGCGTCTTTCGTGAGATTAAATAGCATTTGGAAATCTGGAAAACAGAGGATGGCATCACGCGGAATAAGAAAATCCTTGATCTTATGAAAGGCTTCCATTGCATCTTGAGATAGTTTGATGGGTATTTGGCAGATATGTGTCTAGAGATGCGTCCTTCTTCTCCTCGTAGAAGTGTTGTTAATGGCCTGGCCAGCTTGGCGAAGTCATCGATGAATTACTCTTCTTCAGAGATGACAAAAACCAAAAATTCCACCGACTTTTTTTAGAAATTCGCATTTATCAAGCTGTACTTTGATATTAGCTGGCTCTAGAGATTTGACCATCCGGCCAATGTTTTTCACGTGCTCTTTCCCATCGGCGAAAAATATGACAATGTTGTCCATGTAGGTCTAGCATCTAACACCGTTGTTTTCACGTAAAACGTCATCAAGTACTCTTTGAAATATGGATGTGGCATTTTTTAGCACAAACGGCTAACTAGTGAACTCATCTTTACCATTGTTCACTAAAAAAGCAGTCTTCTCTATACCCACTTGCTTCAAAGGTATCTGTGGGAACCTGCTCTTTAGATCGATTACAGTGAACAATTTACTATTAACGAGGTTCGCGAGAACTTCGCTAATCTCCGGTATAGGGTGCCTGTCAGGTATTGTTACAGAATTCAATTTCCACGGAATTGTTATTCCGTACTTCTGTTCTCCTAATGCATCCAATTTCTTGTTTGCGTCCCACATTGGGGCATTATATGGTGATCTAGACAGCCGTATGATGCGATAATCTAGCAGCTTCTGGATCTCCCTTTCGACCACTGGCTTGAGAGAGTAGAAATAAGGGGAAGATTTAGAATAAACAGAGTTATTATCTGATTTGTGGATTTCCGCTATAAATGTGGTGAAAGAAGTAAATTTAGCATTAGGCTCTGAAAATAGTTTTAGATGTTGTTTTATCAAGAACAATAGATTAGAGTTTTGCTGTCTTGACAGAATTAAATTACAAGTTTCGAGATTATTACAGATTCTGACAGACTTTGTTCGATTGCGATTTGTACATTGTTCTTGAGCAAGATAACGTTTTTTAGGGTTTTGTACTAAAATACAAAACCCTATTGCAATCACGAACTGTGTCCGTCTGTCCGTCCATCCGTCCGTCCGTCCGTCCGTCCGTCCGTCCGTCTGTATGTCACAGGACTTTTTCTCCGAAACTATAGAAGCTACAGCCATGAAACTTTGTGAAATGGTCAGAAGTGGTGACTTCTCGAAAGTTCAAGGGTGAAAATTTTTTCAAAGGGGTTTAAGGGGGTCTCTCCATATAAGGAGGTGACCCCTCAAAAAAAAATTTCACCGTTGGTAGTCGAATAGGGTGTCATTGGAAAGGTCTCTATGAGATCTTTTCAAAACAAGTCTTAAAATTGCCTTTTCAGTACCAAGGGGGGCAAGGGAAGGGGAAATGTACGTTTTTGAACCTGTGTCTATGTGTCTTCACTACAAATTCAAAATATGGTTGTGAAGAGCAAATCATTATAAAAAAATAATGTTTTGATAGTCTTGGTATCCTGTAGAGGCTTCGATTTAATTGCTATCGTGTCTCCAGAGATTTCGATCAGAAAGATTTGGGTTGGTTTCTATATTTTGAATACCAGTTTCCTCTGAATGCCATGCGTTGTCCCATATATTATCATCGTTTACTTCCTTTTTGTACTCAAGCGTCCAAAAGTCTGGGTCGTACTCTTCGATTAGATGAATGCGTTATTGCTTCCTTGGAAATTGCAATTGTTCTGGAGGCGGTCTCTTTGTAGTTTGGGGTTCCTGCTCTGATAGTTAATCATAGGAGAGTATATAGTTTGATCGATATCAATGGGCTCCGGCTGAGGTTGGGGCTTTGGAGGTAGTTGATACCTATTTGGTGATTGCAAGTTACTTGCAAAAGGAAAATTTGACTGTAGATTTTTGGATTAAAATTTTGTTGGCGGTATGGCTGTCGAGTTTGTGGTTGTTGACGTATGACATCAAGGAATAATGTCAATTGAGGTGCTGAAATTGGCTCTTAGAGGAACAGGTGGTGGTGCTTGGAGCAGTGAGTATCTAAGGTTGTTTTTGCTGGTATGTGCGTTTTGTTGCCGATAATTGATGTTTACTAATTTTATGCAGAAACGAGGAACCTGTGGCAGGTTAGCAGATTCCCTTATACTGAGAAGCCTGGGCAAATCTCCATTCAGACCACATATAAATGTTGCCAGCGCCTTGTCTTTATATGTGCGGATTAACCTCTACGGGGCGACGGGAGTGCTCACCTTTTATAATATAGTCGCGGTGATGCTGAAATCGGTTGATAAATAGTCCTGAAAGATAAAAGGGACTCACAACACCCGGGGGCATTGGGCTGGGGGATCGCTTGTCTGGCACTTCCTCTTCCCCTCTCACTAGGAGAGGGATCCCCGGGCTTGAAGGTGACTCAAGGCGTAACAAAACGACATCTGGCCCAAAGTAATGTGTCAAACGGTTCCAGGCTACGTTCTCGGGGTAAAAGGGGAGATGTTTAGTGGTTAGTCCAATCGTCTTCTTGTGGACATGGCATCCCACACTTTGTGCGTAAATGGCATTCACCTCCTAAGCACAAAAAAACAGGTTCATAGATTCAGTACTCAGATCCATGCTTAATATTTTGCTTAGGATTATAGATAAATTTTGGTATATTTTCTGGTAAAACCCTTGAATGGTATCGTTTTTATATTAAGCAAGTGAACAGATATTCCAGGGTGCTAAAATCCCACTTATCGCCGTAATGCATTGCTGAACACTTCAAAATACCGTCCCAGTCAAGAAGAGTATCGTACGATTCCAGGGCCGTGTGGGTATTTCTGGTGATCTTGTTCTTTAATAGATGCAATATTCTGTAGTAAAGAGGCGTACCCTTTTGGGAATTATAAAACCGAAGAATTCGGTCCACGCTATTTTTTCATGACCCGAATACTCCTGCGTGACTCGAAAACTATCGAAGGCTCTTCACCACTTCAGGGATGCGGTCTATTTCTGAAATATTTACCTAGTTGGCTAGTAGGATACACTGGTCAATATCTTGATTTGCATCATCTTGTGGATTTAGATAAGATACGATAAAAATAGGACATTCTCTAATGAGCAGATTCCTAATTAGTGCGTCTATTGCCTGTACAGTGGTAGTACTTGCAGATGGAGCATTGTGGGATCCCTGAGGAGGGGATTCTTGAGTAGGTGGGTAGAAAACGTCTGACAAGATTGCAGGTCTAATTATGTCGTTTTTGTTTCGAGACATGATTACGTTTTTAAACTTTCCAAAATGTTCCATAAATTTTCAAAGAATTGATAGGTAATTAACGGGAAAAATAGAATAATCAGCGCTGAAAAAGCGTACAAATTAAATATTGAATGGAAATTCCACTTTGAGTTATTTCTTTTTGTAAAGGTTCGCAAAAAATGGATATGAAAGGAAACATTACTTACATAAAGTGGATGTATAATTGCTTTATCATTTTTACTAATAGGGTCCACAAACTCAAAAACACTTGTCACGATTTAATTTTCTTAGTCTTGACTCTAACACTTTAATTTTAAATTAATTTTTATGTCGGCAATTACAATAAACTCAAATGGTTTTGCTCTCTTATAGTGAGGATGTACTTTTCACAATAATCTAATGACTTCCTAAAGGGATATTTTACTTCTTTTGCACTGGCATAATTCAATTACTATTCTCCTTTTAAGGTAGCTGTCGGTTTTAGCTGACTCCTTTTTGCTCCTCAGCTGCTCGGGGGCCTCTTTCCCTGGATGGGTTTTCGTATTGTTGAGACCCAAAATACGGGGCAAGTTTTTGAACTTGTCGACTATTGCGTTACTCGTGTCCTCTGTACCGAAATTTTGCGAGCCCTTTCTCATAGGATACTTTTGAGCGATAGGTAACGCGTTTGGTCTTTCCGTATGTCCTTTTATCTCCTCTTCAGGTCCCTGCTCGGGCACCGGTTACACAACTCGTTAGGTTTTCTTTAAAAAAAATTTCTTCTGCTTTATTTGGACACAAGTCAAAGATTAATCATAATTTTGTACTTAAAACGAAGTCGCCTCGTTTTGATGATGCTAGTGGAACGTGACTGGCAGATTCCCAGACAGGTATCGGATGCGCATAGTGGTGACAATGTCTGGTTTTTAGACAGGTGTCAAGTTTGAGTGTTTGGAATGTTGTGTTGCTGGACGGATTGTTGGAGCGTCAGGTGGCAAAATGAATGTGGGAAATCAAGAGCCTGTAATGTTAGTTATATCAAGTCATGTTTGGAACGTACATGTTTTGCTGTGTGGTAAAATTTTATATCGCGGTAATACAATTGGCCCAGCTATACATCCTACTAACGAACACTGTTTGGAACCAACATTTTAAACATAGTCAAGATGTTTGTGGTTTTCAGTTTCCAAGTTTTTTTCTTTTTTAGCAGCTTATCCTATAATTCCTTATTCAGTCAAATGGCTAGAGACAATATTTCAAAGACGGATGATAATTATTTGAATGAGGAAAATATGACTACTAATAAGTTGTTTTCACTAATTTACTTTTAGAGAATGTATTTTAAAGTTGCCCGTAAAATTTCACCAGAAATTGTAGCAATAAAAGAACAAGAATACAAAATGGTACAGAGCTTCATAAAGCTGAATTCAAGGTCAGACGCAATTACTATGAGCTCAAAATCTTCCTATAAAAGCAAAAGCGCATAAAACAAGTGCATCAAATTTCGAATTTTGGACTAAATTTCGTAAATATATAGCGCAAGATAAAAAATCTAGCCACCTTGGTTGTAAGGTATGGAGAAATTTTAAATAACCATAATCTTACAATTTTCTAGAAAATGTGAGATAATTCAGATGATATATGTAGATATAACTTTAAAATATGTGACTGGAATTTATTTGTTGGTGATTAGCTTTCCTCGCGTTATATACAAATTTTATACACTGTATGTATATCGAGCTTTCAAAATTTCATATAAACTTTATTCGACTCGGGAACGTTTGATCTTTTTCGGATCAACTCGCCAAGAATATAATTCTTAGATGGAAAAATTAATTGAATTGTATAAAACAAAACTCGAAATTACATTCTCCCAACTCCCGTGGTCGTATCAGTTAATGCAAAACGCATGAGCTGGTATCTGATGAAAATCTGGATGCACCTCGAATTCACAACATGACTACCGGTGAGTTTCCTACTAGTTACTCCTGGTCTAGAGATCGGAAATGGAAACAATGTCTCGTTATCAATTCTGTCCTCTAATAAAGTGTTTATCTATAATTGGCTCAGTATATCTTACTAACGAATAAGCTTTAGATTGTTTTAGATAAGCGCAGCTACCTTAGCTGCAAATGTAATAACCGCTTTGAATTGATTCCTAGTAACACCTTTAGGTGATGTTTTTACATAAGATTTTCAAACATTTGTTTCTAAAGAATAAGCCAATGAACCTTTTAATTATTACGCAGATGAACAATCACTCTAGTCTGAAACTACAATAATATATGAACTACAATAAAATTCACAAATAACATTTTCAACCTAGCAATAGTAGATAATCTCGCTAACCTCTTAATTTTTTGACTTTGGTCAATTTAATTTCTACAGTTCCTGAAACTGTTTCACCAGCATGGTAGATTTTCACATGAGGTACCACTGAACTATCCACCCGAGTTTCATCAAAATTAATTTTAACGGATGCACTCATCGTTGTCTTTGAGCCACCTTAAATTTAACGTTAAAAACTATAACATTGAATTATACTTAATTGTCTTCACGAATCAATCGATGGAGCGGAACTGATTATGAATACCTGTTTAAGGTATTTTGCTATTCGTTAAAGATTTCAAAAGTTAAGATAATATTTATCGATAATTTTGCAAAAATATTGTCCTAATATCTTATCTTTACTTTGTACATAAAGAATTTGTAAAAATTGTTGGAAGCTAAAATTTAATCTGTTACGTGTGCCGTAAGTAATTTTAATTGAGAATATTTTTGACTGATACTAAAATAATATTGTTTGGAGTGAGATATATTGTGTTTGTAGTAAGAACTCTGTTATTTGTAGCAGAACAGGGAATTTTCTCATATCGCAAGATAATTGTGCTTCCGTCAGATGGCTTTGATGTCAGCCGCTCGTATAGATGGGGTATTTGTAGTATTTTTTCATTTATTAGACAAGTCATATAAATCAGAACAGCAGAAACTTTTTCTTTACTCAATAAAAATAAAGGTCAGTTGCCAACTTTGCAATTTACCATGTCATCATAACGAAGAATTTTTTACCTAAAACAAAGTCCCTACCCTACCAAAAAGTTAGTCTGAAACGCGCTCACAGGTGAAATTTAATCATAACTACAAAATATAAAAGTAAAGAAGGCAAGCTATGAACAAACTCCCAGTATTTAGCAAATCGTTTTTAGATCTCTGAATTTTCGCATTCGTTGTTCTCGAATATAGTAATTCACAGAAAATTTATACAGATAATTGATCTGTATCATCCTTGACTGTGTGATGAATACCTGAATGCTGAAGGAATTCTGTTGTAACGACTCAGGAGCAAAATAATCAAGGCTGAAATTTAAAGATACTAAAATAAATATCATGATGCAGTTGAGGAAAACATCCCAAATAGATAAGGTCTCATGATTGTCAACTACAATATTGTAAACGAGGATGAATTTACGAATTTCTCAAATTAATGATGAATGGCAATAAAACGCTTTAAATAAAGTGACAAAATCAGCTACATATACGGGATACTAAAGATGGTAATGAAACAAGTCAAGTAGACAGGAGAGGTCTCCTACCAAATGAACTTTGTAACCATCATAGCGTTCGAAACAAATTTTTTGATGAAATGAACCGATGACTTGAATTATTCGTCTAATTACAAGAGCTCATTTAAATGTTTCTAAAACGATGATTTTCTTACAAACATACACGAGGTTTGACAATTAATTAATGAGACTGATTCCATGAAAACCGTATATTTAAAAATTACTCTACAACTCTGCCATCCCCTTCCAAGTAACCGCCTTGGGCAACTATACAACGATTTCAGCGCGTTTTCCATGTTTCTTAACATTTCTGAAACGCTTCGACTGGGATGTCTGCAAATGCTCTCGGCACGGCCACCTAGATGTCCATAATTGACCCCAAATGGGTTCCTTTCACTACCGATTTTGTTCTAGGGAACAAAAAAAGTCACTGGATGATATATCGGGGGAATAAGGTGGCTGTTGCAACACGGTGATCCCTTTAGAGGCCAAAAACTGGGACACGCTGAGGACGGTGTGGCATGGCGCGTTGTTGTGACGAAGGATCTAGTTACGAGCAATGTCTGGGCACACCCTGTTGACTCGTTTTCGCAACATTTCGAGTACTTGGCGATAACAGACTTAATTTGCGGCAATTTACGCTGATCTTCACGGATTAGGGGGTGCACACGCTGCGCATTCACGTCAGTCTGCACCTTGACTGGCCTTCCACGCTTTCACGCCCTTCCTTAAACTCTTTACGCCATTGAAACACCTGGCCACGACTAAGAGCACTATCATCATGCACTTTTACAATTTTAGCGTACGTTTCCGAAGCTGTTTTGACCAATCTGGCGCAAAATTTTATCGCGACGTGTTGCTCTTGATTTCGTTTCTCCATTTTCGTGACGAGCACTACCAACTCTAGACGATACAGCAGGCGAACTAAACAAGTTAGAGCAATGATGTATATATCAATAAAAAGGGAAAGGATGCCAAAGAAGGGAAAGGGCATTTCAAGGTCGCAGGTTTGTCATAAGCGTGGCAATAAAATTAGTCTCACTACTTATCTGTCACATCTCTAACATTTTTCTAGCTGAAATTATATTTCTGAATGATTTGTCTACTGAACTTATACATATAAATATTATACACTATTCGAAATTGTAGTGCTTAGTTCGATTCAAAACGTGTATCAATCATCAACACATGTTATTGTTGTTCTTATTATATACAAATGAAGAGATTACATGTCACTTGATCATGATCCAATTTCTGCTCTATATATCTGTAAAATTTCAAAAAGCTTAAGAGTATAATAATTCGTGCTTCTCATATAATCCTCCATCTATTTGTTCCGTACTGTGATAGAACCTTGAATTAGTTTAGTTGACTTGGAATATTTTTAATTTCTCACTTAACCAAGCGCTTATGCCGTAAAGAATTTTGGCGAGGATTATTAAAGTCCACGAACGCCATGGCTTCTAAATATTCGTTTTAGTTTAACAAATTTTTACAATCGCTACAAATCGCAGCGGTTTCGCAGCAAAACACTTTGGCTGCACGTCTGGTGAAAATTGTATATTCCTCCATATTTGGTATTTATACATACAATTTCTTACAACCTGATGCACGTGCTATATCGTTCAACGAGATGGTACATCACACACGATTATTTGCCGGGCCAAAAACATTTTACGATGAAATGATAAATATTTTACTAACGAATTGAAAGCCTTATGGCTCCTACCTTTAATTGCGCACCTTTAAATGTTATCGTCCACTTTAAACAAATTAAAACTTCACTACTCTTTGTTTTACTTCACTTTACACTTTTATTAATATATTATATATTCTATATTTTTTAATGTTTCTCTATTGACTGCTTCTATGCGACTGACTTTCAGTTAGGAGTTAACATTTAGTTAGCAACTAACCGGTACTTTTCTCTATTTCCAATTCAATTTTAACTAAAAATAATTTATTCAAATTGCCCATTATGTTTCCAATTCAATTTTAACTAAAAAATAATCTATTACAATTACACATTATGTTTCCAATTCAATTTTAACTAATAAATAATCTATTACAATTACACATTATGTTTGCTATTACATTTCTATTGGTGCAACCCATTAAACGAGAATTGTCAGATTGACAATAATAATAAACAAGTATGACGGTTCTTGTCATAAGTAAGTGCAATCATTTAATCTCATAAAGCTTAGGTTGATGCTGCATCGCTCCCGTCAGATAAGTACAAATATACATTTCTATTAAAAATTTGATTCTTTGTGTTTCCTTTTCCTCGTTTGCAGGTCTTGCAGCGTACAGCCGGCGGAAACAATCAATTGTTATCACATTCATTTTCAACGAACGATGCTTCACTTGGTGAATATAAGTATACAGTGAATGTTGGTCAGGATTTAATCAAGATTCAGGAAGAGAAATCCACCGTACGACATGCAACATACTCCCCCGGATGAGATGTGTCAGGACATCTCATAAAGCTTATGTTGGTAGTTTAATAGGTATCTGTAAATATAGCGATTAGTATAAGTTAATGATAAATATATTATTTTTAGCCATGGTTGAGTCCGATTCGCAATGTTATGTCAGCAAGTTGATTGATTTTCTTTCTTCATGTACTGTGACCATTTGAAGCTACTTCGTTTTGATTGAGATGGTGGTGTCGATAGGGTGAAGTTATCCCACCTTATGCTGGGCGTTCCCCTCTATCTTCACGCATCTCTTGTGTTCTGTTTAATGTATGACGTCGTTTACTAAGTTTTGGATCTTGTGATCTTATGTTTTGCTTACTATGTGACATCGTTTAGTCAATTTTGGGCATTGTGATACGCTCAGTGAAGGTGAGAGAAAGGGACGGATAATTTTCTTTTCTAATTTCGATCATAGGGTGAGATATTTGGTAGGCGGATAGCATTTTTTACGCGCAACTCGTTAAATATTATCAATATCTGGTGAATTTTGTGTCGGTAGTGGAGCAATGTTTGATATGGCTCTTTTGTAAATTTTTCCATTTATTAGTACAGATACTACGCGTACTATACAATCTTTACCTGGATGCACGTCAACAATTTTTGCTAATGCCCATCGGTAGGATGGTAATCTTTCGTCTTTCAGAAGGCACAAATCTCCGATCTTCACATTATTTTCTATACTAAGCCATTTTGATCTTCGTTGTAGTCGACTTGAGTATTCACCTTTCCACCGCTTCCAAAAATCTTGTGACATCTTTTGCACTAGTTGCCATCGATTCAATCTGCCAATATTTACATCTTGTAATTCCATTTCTGGCGGTGCGATTAACGTGTCTCCAATTAGAAAATGTGCTGGCGTTAAGGCTGTAGCATCTGTGGGGTCATTAGTGAGTGGACACAGTGGGCGCGAATTAAGGCAAGCTTCAATTCTAATAAGGACAGTGGCTAGTTCTTCATATGTTAGTGATGCGCTTCCGATTACTCGCCGTAGATGGGATTTTATCGATTTAACTCCCGCCTCCCAGAGCCCGCCAAAATGGGGTGAAGCCGGGGGGTTAAAATGCCATGTGATTCCTTCGTTTGCAAAACTCTGAGCAGCATCGTTGTTTAAGTTGATCATTCTTTTGAGCTCCGCATTAGCCCCTACAAAATTCGTACCGCAATCTGTGTAAATGTGGGAACTAAACCCTCTGCGTCCTATGAACCGACGCAAAGCTGCAATGAATGCTTGGGTGGACAGATCGCTGACTACCTCTATATGTATAGCTTTAACAGTTAGACAAATGAATATGGCAACATATCCCTTTGTAATTCTGCTTCCTCTGCCTCGTTTGTCCTTTACATCAAAGGGTCCACAAAAATCAATGCCAGTGTGAGTGAAAGGACGTGAAATAGTCACCCGTGCCGTTGGTAGGTCTCCCATGAGCTGAGTTGCAACTTTGGCCTTCTCTCTGAAACATCGAATACATTTATGTACGAAATATTTTATTGCATTGCGCCCATCTATTAGCCAATAAGTTTTACGCAATGTAGTTAACATCAACTGTGTCTGTCCGTGTAGGGTTAATTGGTGGATTTGCTGTAGGATCAATTGAGTAAACTTTCCAACTCGTGGTAAAATTATGGGATGTTTCTCATCTAAAGGTAAGGATGCGTTATGCAAACGTCCACCTACACGGATTATGCCTTTGTTGTCGAGAAAAGGATGCAGACTGTCCAATTTGCTTTTCTTCTCCACAGACCTGTCTTTTTTCAAACAGTCAAGCTCGGATTGAAATTCTTTTCCTTGTGCATATTTTATCCAAAATTCTAATGATTCGCGTAACTCTGTAACACTCAAATAGGTTTGGTTTGTTCTATGATTTGTTCTCCATCGGATAAAACGAAAACAATATGCAGTAACCCTAAGCAGTTTCGTGAGTGTCGAATATTTTCCGATAAGGTGGTCTAACAGAGATGTTGCGTTAAGTCCAATGTTAACTGGTACACATTTCCTTTGCTCGGTTTCTACTAGTGATACATCCTTCATCTTAGGCCAAGCATCAAATTCTTGAGTTAACCAGCTAGGCCCATGCGACCAGAGATTACAATTGATTAAATCTTGAGCTTTGATTCCCCGTGACGCAAGGTCCGCTGGGTTGGATTTTGAGGGCACGTAACGCCATGGTATGTTTTCCGTTTTTTCGATGATAAAAGATGTTCGATTTGCGACAAAAATGCTCCAGCGTGTTGGGTGTCCCTTCAACCATGCGAGTACAATTTCGGAGTCCGTCCATAGCCAAGTAGGTACATTCTGAATCTTTAGCGCTTCGTTAATTTCATGTAGTAGTCGTGCAAGCAAAACTGCTCCGCATAACTCCAAGCATGGTATGGTGACTGGTTTTACAGGTGCTACTTTAGTTTTGGCCATGATTAAGTGACTATTAACTGTCAGCTCAGTACGTACGACTATATAAATTACTGCTGCGTAGGCTCGTTGGGATGCATCACAGAAACCGTGAATTTCGATGTTTGAATTTGGCTTGTATGTGATCCAACTAGGAATTCTGATTGTTTCTATTACACGGAGTTGTTTTTGGAATAATTCCCATTCCTTGTTGATTGTGCTTGTCATTCTTTCATCCCAGTCTTGACCATGTAACCATAAACTTTGAAGCAGTACTTTGGCTGAAACAATAATAGGTGCTAACCAACCTAAAGGGTCATATAATCGGGCCACTTCGGAAAGAATTGAGCGTTTAGTCTGCCATTCCTTAATTGCTTGGGTCTTCAGACGATATGTGAAAAAATCTTGCACTGGATACCATACGATGCCTAACGACTTATGTCCACTTTCCGTGTCGAAATTAATCCTTTCACGCATCTCAATGTCTTCATTGGCAAGGTCCTCCAAAAGTCTCTTATCGTTGGTTATCCATTTTCTTAATTTGAAACCACCAGATTTCAACAATGCTATCAATTGGTTTCTTTTGGTAATTGCATTGTCTACACTATGTTCACCAGATAGCAAGTCACCGACGTAGAATTCCCCTAATATTGCCTTGGAAGCTTCAGGATATGTTGCGCTTTCATCTCTTGCCAATTGATGCAGGGTTCTAATTGCTAGGAACGGTGCTGACGTCATCCCAAATGTTACCGTATTAAGGCAATAATCTTTTACTGGCTGACTAGCGTGCTGCCTCCAAACAATTTTTTGATAGTTTGCATCATCTGGGTGAATTGCTACCTGTCTGTACATTTTTGCAATATCGGCCATCATACCAAATTTGTATAATCTCCATCGCATGATAATGTAAGTCATGCGGTCTTGTATGGTAGGCCCTGTCATCAGAACGTCATTCAATGATATTCCCGTACTTGTCTTCCTAGATGCATCAAACACGACACGCAGCTTTGTTGTGGTACTTTCTTTGTAAACCGCATGATGCGGTAAAAAAGTGGCAGTACTAATTGTTTTTCCAGCGATGTTCTTTACTTCATTTTCTTGTGCTGCCTCGGTCATGTGTCCTAGACCAAGATATTCCTGAATGCACATCGTATATTCTTGTTGTAGTTTTGCGTCTTTGGCGAATCGCTTCTCCAAATGCAACAAACTATGGATGGCATTAGTTCTGGAGTAACCTAAAATGTCTTTGGCTTTGTCGTTCTTGAATGGTAGTCGAACTTGGTAACAACCATTCTGCTTCCGGATTGTGTTCATTTTGTAATGCTCCTCACAATCCACTTCTTGTTGTGTCGTTCCGCTGGAGATTCCGATTTCTTCCAGTTCCCAAAATTTCTTTAGTTGATCATTTAACTGCGCATTTTCATTTACTTCAATTTTATGTGTGTATACTATTGGATCCTTAGCATCATACAATCTGCCTGATATGATCCAACCTAATTTTGTGTTTTGCAGCATTGGGCCTATTTTCAATTTTTGTACTTCGCCGAGCAATATCTGAGCATACACATCCGCTCCTAATAACAAATCGATCTTTTCAGGTTGATCGAAATTTGGATCAGCCAATTCTACATTTTTTAGATGTTCCCAAATTATTGGTAAGACTGTTTGAGATGGGAGAAAGTTTGTTATTTTTGCCAGAATAATTGTATCCATTGTTAGGTATTCTTTGTCCTTTGTCAAAATTCTAATTTCTAAGTTTCCATTTGCGATTATCCCTTTTGTCCTCCCAATTCCTGTCACTGTAACATTGGTCGATTTCCTTTCTATTCCAAGTCTTTGAGCTGCATGTTCCGTAATGATTGACGCTTGCGATCCCTGATCCAATACAGCTCGTAAAATGATGTATCCATTCGATGATTCTACTTGTACAAGAGCTGTTGCCAATAACACCGCTTGCGTTGAGAAAGTTAAAGAGTTGACGTTTGTAGTCGTGGCTGATGAAGTCGAAGGCCTAGATTCGAAGAGTGTCGAAGGTCGAGAAATGTTCGCACAAGAAGTCGAATGCGGGTTTCTGAATGACGAAGTAGCTGGTGATTGTTGACTAACATTTTCACGATTGACAGAATCAGGTTTGTGAAGAAGCGTATGATGCGTCTTTTTACATTTGAAACATCTTGATATGCTGGGACATGCTCCTACTAAATGTCCTTTGCCTAAACAATTCAGGCACAAACCGTTCCTTTTAATAATTCCAAATCTCGTTATATGATCTGCGCCTAGAAAATCCGAACAGTGCCTCAGATGGTGAGTTCCTTTGCACATACTGCAGGAAAGCTGTTTGTTCTGTATCACGTTCACATGTTGAATCGATCTCGGATTCCTGGCTCTTTCCACCCCAGCAGCTTCTAGAGCTCTAAACCGACACTGTAAAAATTCCTTTAAGGCTTGAAATGATGTAACTTTACTCGTGCCTGACTGCTGTTGTTCCCAGATTTACCTCGTTTCTGTTGGAAGCCGTTGTGTGGTTATGTGTACCAGCATTGCATCCCAAGTGTTTTCTATTTTTAAGTTTTCAATGGCTTGTACGCAGTCCACCGTTCTATCTAATAATGTCCTAATTGCTGACGCGGATTCGCTAGCGCTGTTGAGTGAAAGTAATTTCTTAAATTGAGAACCTAACAAGACATGTTTGTCATCATAACGTTCTACCAATAAATTCCAAGCGGCTTCATAATTGGAATCAGTGATCGAATAATGTCGTAACAATTGTTCCGCATCACCCACCAAACTTCTCTTTAAATAGTGCAACTTCTCTACTCGAGACAAATGAGATTTTGTATGAATAAGTGACACATACAAATCCTTAAAAGCAGTCCACTCACTGTATGTCCCATTGAATTTCGGAAGGTTTATTCGAGGCAATCGTACATCTCTCTCCTCAGTAGGTCGGGAGGAAGGATTTGAAAAACTTTCCTCTACTATTTGTGCCTTCAACTCATTCTGGAGATCCGCTAATTCGATCTCAAAATTCAAATCCAACTCTTCAAACAGTGAATGAGTATTTTTCATAAAATATTCATGCCCTAACTCCTCTTCCCCTTTCACTAAGCCGAGTATCACTTGATGCCTTGCCATGAAATCTTGGCGGATTTCTTGCACCCGTTGTAGCAATTTGGTGGCATATGCCGAAGTTTTCCGTACCTTCGAATCTTTGCGGAAATTCGAATACATGCGGTTAAGTTGTTCATTCAACAGCCGCTGTTGTACCGCTAATGCTTCCATTATATGTATCGTATGTCAGATCACGGTACGTTATTATTAAGAGATTACACAACAGATATACGACAAAATTCTTTAATGCTTCAAATATTGCCGTATGTGAGTATAAATTGCGATATATGAATATAAATTGCTATCCCTCTGTATAATTCTTATGTTGAAGGACCCCAAAAAATCGATACGCGGAATGTGTGTTTAAAATTGCCACAATTGCGGCGTTACGAGAATTTTATACGGATATATCGAATGTTGTTATAATTACGCAGTACTTGCCGCAACTGTACATGAAAAATTGCCGTATATTTTTAACGGACCAACAATGTTCACTTTGTCACATGTATGCAATTTGTACAGTTTATTATTAACACGTACGTAATTTATGTGCCCTTTCACGAATGTTTGCGCATTACAACACCAATCTGTACGTAATTTATATCCGGCTCGACGGACCAAAAAATGTATGATGCACGTGCTATCTCGTTCGACGAGATGGTACATCACACACGATTATTTGCCGGACCAAAAACGTTTTACGATGAAATGATATATATTTTATTAACGAATTGAAAGCCTTATGGCTCCTACCTTTAATTGCGCACCTTTAAATGTTATCGTCCACTTTAAACAAATTAAAACTTCACTACTCTTTGTTTTACTTCACTTTACACTTTTATTAATATATTATATATTCTATATTTTTTAATGTTTCTCTATTGACTGCTTCTATGCGACTGACTTTCAGTTAGCAGTTAACATTTAGTTAGCAACTAACCGGTACTTTTCTCTATTTCCAATTCAATTTTAACTAATAAATAATCTATTACAATTACACATTATGTTTGCTATTACATTTCTATTGGTGCAACCCATTAAACGAGAATTGTCAGATTGACAATAATAATAAACAAGTATGACGGTTCTTGTCATAAGTAAGTGCAATCATTTAATCTCATAAAGCTTAGGTTGATGCTGCATCGCTCCCGTCAGATAAGTACAAATATACATTTCTATTAAAAATTTGATTCTTTGTGTTTCCTTTTCCTCTTTTGCAGGTCTTGCAGCGTACAGCCGGCGGAAACAATCAATTGTTATCACATTCATTTTCAACGAACGATGCTTCACTTGGTGAATATAAGTATACAGTGAATGTTGGTCAGCATTTAATCAAGATTCAGGAAGAGAAATCCACCGTACGACATGCAACACAACCTAAACATAAAATATATGAATTTATTATCATTTAGTCCGCTTTTGAAGACGGTTAACGCATATGTATCATTCATTTGCGTTATTATCTTCTTCTCACTAGCCGAGACTTGACTGCCCAATTCTTGAATCTGTAGCTGATTAAGTTCATCAATCAAATTCAGAATCCTGTCCCTGTAAGAGTTCACAGAAGATGTTTTCTGGTAAGTGCCGCTCAGAACCGTATGGGTGTGAGGGATGGTTTTCATATTTTTGAAACGATTCTGTGACTCTGATTTGAAAAAGCCAAAAGCTGAAATGGAATCATTGGCCAAAGAATGCCTGACCGTCAGTTTCAAATCCACAACAAAGTTTATCAAGCTAATTTTTGCATTAGTTGACATGGTCGTATGCAAAATTTTTAAAATCTTAAGGAACGGATCTGATTACTTATATTTGCCCTCGAAAGCAAGGATCAACTTCATAGCCGTTTCTAGATTAAAATCAGCCATAGTTAAGTTTTCCTCAAGAAATGGTACACTCAACTCTAAATCCTCTCTTATTGATTCTTCTTTGTGGGTTTCTATGAAGTAGCGTTGTTTGCTCAGCCGTAACCGAATTTCTCCTTCTAAAATTGAAGATTATGCCCTGAATTTCAACTTAAGATCTAGAACCCTAGAGTCTCTTTCACTACAACTCTTAAGCGCATTATTGAATTTTTCTCTCCTAACTTTTAATTCCTCTAACTTTGTCTGAAGGGTTTCAGAAACGATTTGCTTTAAGGGCCCCATAAATCAATAGAGAACAAGATACCAAAATTAATTATTCGACCAAACAATTCTAATATATAACGCAGTCAAAGCACAATATAACATTCTCAACAAGGATAAAAAGTAAGGACAATTTAATACTATCAATACAATTTATATAACATAATATACTCGTATATACCAAGTCAAACATTCATGTTCCTATTGATCCTTTTCACAACATAATTTTTACTATGCTTATTAAAAATAGAACATAACTAACGCTACCACAAATACGCCAGTTGTTACCAATGGCTACTGGTAATGCTCCACAAAAGTATTCTCCACTGAGCAGCTATTCCCCATTTTTACTCCAAAATCTAGGCTTCGGTTTAGAGTCCAACAATTTCTGCTGCAACTACCTTTTTTTTATCTCCAACCGAGATCTGGATAACCAGGGCAGTTCTGCTCGTTGGTGCTTCAGTTTCGTCCTTGGACCTCTCCTTGGTCGACGCTTCTTCAGGGTTGTTGCTTCGATGTCCTACTGCTTGGTGAGTTTCTTCAAATACTACTCAATATTACGTGGCTCAGGTCCTCGAAGGTCTGGTGTACCTATCTCCCGTGGTACATAAGGTGGTGGAAGTTGGTCTGGTACTCGTCTCGGCACAAGCACATATTCTTCCGCACACTTTAATAGTCTTTCGAACGCCTCGTTGATACATTGTTTGACTTTTTCGCTAAATCCTGTGATAATAGTAACTTCATCTTCAGAAAATTCTTGATTTGAGACGGCAGGATCCCCATATAATAATTCGTGATTGTCATATAATTCTCCATCTATTTATTCCGTACTGTGATAGAACCATGAATTAGTTTAGTTGACTTGGAATATTTTTAATTTCTCACTTAACCAAGCGGCTGGGCCGCAACGAATTTTAGCGATTTTCACAATCGCTACAAATCGCAGCGGTTCCGTAGCAAAACACTTTGGTTGCAGGTCTGGTAAAAACTGTATATTCTTTCACATTTTACATTGGTATTTATACATAAAATTTTTTCCAAGCTAACATAGAATCTATGAATTTATTAGTCATAAGTTGTACTTGTATAGATTTTCAAAAATGACCCAATTCATCATTGGATATTTGATATATTCTTTGAGCTAGAGTGGAATTTATTTCTATTGTTTTATTGCTATGGTTTAGGATTGCAGTAAATTAGTACTGCGTGATAATCATTACATTAATTGAGTTATTAACGTGATGCTTCTCATTTAACAATTTGATGTAAAAATGGATATCATGACAAGGGTACCTTTTCGGTTTTATGGGGTAAAATTATAAAATTCACTAATTACACTGTTATTAACAAAATTGACTGAATTTTCATTCCTGATGTATTTGCTGTTACTGTACTCATAAAGGTCTATCACAATCGTGAGGTTAGGGGACATAAATCTTTCTTACATTTTGCCTCCAACTGGACCCCTGATGTACAAACTAACTTTTTAATATCAGAGTCTAAAAATTATAATCAAGACCTTGCATCTGAGTCTCCACTTGACTACCTTTAATGAGTTTGGAATGAAGAAGACGCTCCATATGACGGGACAACTGAAAAATATCTATTTTCTTAGTAATTATAAAGCCTCTAGGCACATTTATAATTTAGGCGTTTAACGCCGGATAAATGAGCAAAAGTCAGAGGCAAACTTGCCAGTTCAAAGTCTGCCTGAAATATATTTCTTTTCACACTGAGCTCACCATATTTATACAAATTCACTGAACTAAAGATTTAATAATACATACTAAATCTTAATAATATTTTTTTTACTCAAAATTTATGCAAAAAAAAAATACTCTACCCTAACTGCACATTCTTTATAATTTTTTAAAATGGAAATCTATGCATTTGATTGCATTCATTTGGAAATCTTGTTTACGGATGATCATGTATGTTTTATTAATATTTTGTGGATATTAATATAATATTTTGTTATTTTATAAATTTACGTACTTAGTGGTATGATTCCGTAAAGAAGGTTAGTTGAATAATTTATATTAACATGTTTAACAGTTTAATTTTTACAATATTTAATATGTTATTGTTAAATGTATTACACCCTTAACATCTTATGAAATTTCGATATGACAAGATTTTCAAAAAACTATCATTTTTGACTTTCCCATAAAGTTTAAGAACGGTAACTTTTGTCATTATATATTATATTTCCGACCGGACGCAAAACTAGTGAGCCTTTGTTAAATTTGCGAACATACTGAAGACCTTTGAAAGGTGGGTCCGGAAACAAATAATTAAAGCAAAACAAGAAAAAAATCGATTGGGAGCAAGATGCTCTACTAGCATTTGGCGCGAATTTGTCTTTAAAATAAAAACTTGGCCTGCATTACCGATCCGCAAGCAAGCTACATGCAGCTAGTCGTGGGGCAGAAATATCGAACCTTAAGTCAACCTCAGCTGCCTTTGAGCTCCCTGGGACTTGTTTAAAATTATTATGAAGCAAATGGCGACTGAATATTGTACGTGTTATCCGCCGTTACATACACCATGCACCTTTTGCAATCGTCTTCAATCACTTGATATCATCCTTCAATGTCTGCAATTGTTTGCTACCTACTATAAGCCGCTATCTGTTGCCGGCCACCAACCACTATCATCAGTGGTTATACGCCATCATATGCCTTCATTAGCTATCCTCCGATATAATGTGCAATCATCATTCTTCAACCACCCTTATCAGCTACGAGCATCATTCGAAGTCATCAGTTATCATTTGCCATCATCAGCAACCACCGCCATTAAAACACAATCCATCACTATCAGCGATTACCCACCTTTACCGATGATCAGCAACAATAACCCACCATCTTCCACCCCCAACCAGCCATTCTCTCTCACCATCAGCTACCATCACTCGTCATCATCTTCCCTCATCGGACATAGTCAACAATTATATACCATCTTCCACCCTCATTCGCTATCATTCACCATTACCCGCCCATCATCAGCCATTATTTACCATCATCAGCATACTTCTGCCATCAACGACAATCACCGGCTATCATCCGCAATTATTCGCTTTAATATCAGCTGAAATGCCTTTTGTGTCATTCTTTGCATTCACTATATTTACCAGAACGGCCTATTAGATCTATTTCTTCAACAGATTACAGGTTGAGAAGACAGAACCACGCTCATCTCAGAAGAGTTTGAACGCAACTTATGATACGCAGACACCATAAGCGAATAAACTTCAGAGAATCTTTAACGATATCTGCAATAAATATATACTCGCTTTTAAAGAAAAACCTCTGTTACTCCATTTACCTACCACCATTTTGGTGCAATATTAATAATATCTTTTACTGAATGAAATGTTCAAGATTTTTTTGTTCTCATCTCATCAGAAAATTTTGAGAAGGTCTAATCAAAAGTGTAGTCTCTGGTTCAATGGAAAGATAGAAAAACTGTAGATTGTTTTTGTAGTGATTGGGAAAACTTCAAATGGCTATAATTTCCGTAAATATGATTTTATTTTATTATTCAAACTTACAAAGTATAAGGTCCTTATATTGGACTGCTTAAAAATAAAATTTCGGTGAATATAAGGATGCCCATACAAATTTAGTGGGAAAAATGTTGGGGTGGATTTCAACTTCAAATGCGTTTGTTATTTTTAAACCTATTACCATGATTTTATTACCAATAAATTGTATGCTTTCATTCAGAGTCAATCGCCTGCACTTTTAATGTTGAAGATGGGAAAAAAACAAAAATTTATTCGATATTCACATTTGAAACGGCCATCGTTTCATTAAACCATTACTGAAATCGCTCGTTGAATGAGTGCTCAAAGATATTAATTATATATAAACTTTCTGAATTCTTAAGCAAATTCTAGCAAGCCCGTAGTATCTAAGTCTATTGAAAGCGCATATCGTTCTAGTCGTCGTGTTTTGTTGTTGCTCAGTGATGTGCGACGTAGACTACGTGATGTCGACTACACGGTTATCGACATGTCGTCAATGTCATGTCGTTAACTGGTAATTAACGACACTTATCGACACAAGGACACAACCTGGAAACAATATGCAATGTAGACAATACGATACCCAAAACATAAATATTGACCTCATAGACTGAGATGGAATCTCGAAAAATTCACCTTTGAGTTAAAAGGAAGTTGATTGTCCAATTGTTGGTAATCAGTTTTCTATAGCTGACGTGTCACTACTGAAATGTTATTCAGTGTGAAATGAAGAGATTGAAGTAGGTGCTGAAAGTACAAAAACCTTTACAAAAGAAATCAAACAATGTTATTAAAACATTTTATTAATAACTTTTCTCATACACAAAAAAATGTTAGATGTACTTAATATTCAATGTCATCTTCATTTTCTAAACGAGTTAGATCTTTTATTCTTAGTGTATAATAAATATATAACAGTTTTTTTGATCGCTGGAATGTTAAACGATTTCTTGCTGAAGAGTGGACATGAGCCCAGCTCGAGAAAACTCTTTCAATTTGGGCAGAAGAAGCTGGTATCTGCAACAATCTTATAGCAATTTTAGCTAAATTTGAATATTTGATTTCTGCCATGCTCCAGAAAACAAGTGGATTTTTTATGTCTTTTTCATAAAGTCGTTGAAAAAATCCTGATTTATGGCGAAAACTATCCCACTCTTCAATGCCAGGGCCATGAAGATTTTTAAAAAGGAACTCAAAAATGGTTTGATCGTGTTCTTTGCTGAGCTTTGCATTGTCCAAAAATGGATGCAAGTAATACGCCGTCAAGGCATAAGTGTTCAAAGCCAGTTCCTGTCGTGATTTCAACTGCCTTTTAAATTCTTCAGGCAACTTCAGGTCGAGCCACATTTCAACTGCCTCTGCTGCAGAACAATTAGAAGACTGACATTTGTTGATCAAATCAAAAATAGGATCCAATAAACTTATTTGGTTTTTGATATCATCCATGAATTGTGAGTCAAAAAGTAAAGCAACTATGTTGGGTTTTACTTTTGATTCCGCTGCTACCAGTTTCATGTATTGTTCATTTTTTCTAAAGCAATAATACGCATCGCGGTGCGAGCACCACCGTGTTTCACATGGCAATTTCATTCTGCTTCCACCTTTCTCAATAATTTTCTTTTCCAAATCTGGCTGTTTGAACTCTTTCAAGACGGATGAGACTTTTTGATTTAATTCTTTATTCAGAACGGTTTCCTGTATGGCTGCTGCAGTTACTTTTCCATACAAAATGCTTGGTAATCTTACCCATTTTGGTCATCGCACTAGCGTTATCAGACACAACTGCATATGCATGAGAATCATACATTTTTTCGGCCAAATCAACTGATTCTGATACAATCTCAGCAAGTCTTTCGGCGGTTTCGCTTTCTCCCGTAACATCCCATGCTTCTAAAAAGGCCTGTTCGCCGTTAGCGTTATGAAGCATTGAAACTACTGTTTTTGTATTACTTGAAGAATTTTTCCAGCCATCAATTAACAAAACAGAGTCAGAGTTCATTTTTTCTTTTGCTGAAGATAAACATTTTTCATATGCGTTATCCAGTAACTTTGTTGATAACGCTTTCCGTCCTGGAATTTTGTCCACATATGCCGGTCTCATTTTTTGACAAAATTTTTAAAATAAATTGAGTCCACAACACTCAGAGGAATGTTGCATCCAAAAAAAAATTCTGCCAATGATTCATTAATCTCCTCTTCTTCCTTTGGAGTCAATCTGTCAGCAAAGGCGGCAATAGACGAGGAACTTTGCTTTGAGTTTTGCCGCTTTCTGTTTTTGCTAGAAGATATGGATGAGTTTAATGGCAGTTGATCGCTGTTTGAATATGAGCCATATTCAAATGACGATACTGATGAGCCTGGTCTTGTTGAAGGCAAATCTGAGCTGCATGCATCAACGTTTCTGCTACCTGTATCCAATTGATTACCATTGATTCCATCTATAAGCGATTAAATACTTGGCCTTTTTTCAAGTAGTAAGCTAAATTTAATACTTACATAAACCTACGTTAATCTCGCCTGCTTCTATAAGTGAAATGTTTTCATTTTCGTTAACGTAAAAAACGATATTTTCTTCATTTAGATTGGATGGACTCGTTTCATTTGAGATTTTGCACACATTTCTTACAAAGAGAATCAAAACCTAAGGACAATTTGCGAGAAGGAATAAAAATAGTTTCACCTGTGTGCTCTTAATCTAGCTTCCGCAGTATTCAACAAATTTTTGCAGCATATGAGGCAGTATGCTGCATGTTTATTATTAACTTTCGCTATTTTATAGTTCAGCTCATCATAAGCTTTACTTTTAGGGCGGCCAGCCATTTTAAATCCTTTTTAATCCACGAATAATAAAAATTTACTTCACTTCACAATGCAAGTCAGAAGTCACACACCCACTGACATTTTGATTTGATAGATTAAAATGACATTGAAGACCAATTCTTGACATTGATGACATTAACGACGTAATTGAAGACATTAACGACACCATCATGTCGAAAATTAAAAACGACACGTAAAGGAACATCGTAAACGAACAATGTTGCTATAATACAATTAGAGGAAAATTCAGAATACCATAAATTCCTTAAATACTCTTTGACCTTTCAGGAAGTTTGGATCTTACAAGTAGCCATCTGGATATGAAATTCAATTGAATTTAAGGGTACGCTTTCGATTTTATTTAAGGGAATGTGAAATTGATAAATCTTACTATTACAAACAAACTTTAGTGAATTTTGACTCATAAAGAACTGTCTCTATGATTTTTTGTTCATCATGTGTACAATCGTGAGAGTGTTACATAACCAGTATACCCTATGTATATTGGCATGAGCTGGAGTCCTATATACACCATCAAGGCTCCCGAGGAGATAGATCTTCCTGCATAAGACTTACTGGCTTCTATAATCATCTAAACTAAATCAACCAAGGCAAGAGTTAACTTTGGAGAGTTATTTTCATTTCGTTGTTAATTCCGTTGTTCTTTTAAACATTATTTGAGTTTTAATGGTTACATTTTTTGGGAGTTGTTTGTACTCTTCGAGAACTTAAAATGATATAAATTAAATAAGTCACCTTTGACTTCCGATTTGATTTGGAGTCTCCTGATGTCGGCGGGACTTATCACGCTTCCTATGTAAGCGTTAGCCCGTAGAGTGAATTAGAGAAGATGAGTAAAGACCGATTGAGGTCCGAAGCTCAAGCCAACGCCTCACTCCTCACCATTTGGTTGAACACTATCACAATACCTCGGTCTAAAACTTGACTCGTGTAATTCCTCGTACGTTTTAATTACTGTACTGGGTAGCAGCATGCTTCCTCCTAGATACGAGGACAATCTGCCTTACCAAACTTTGTCCAAGAACTTTAATACCGTTCTTTCGTGAGCTTTCAGCCTGAATTCTCTTGAAAAGCGCGGAGTAGCCGAACATGTGCATTCTCGTCCCACGAAAGCTTTCCCTCGTCACTCCGTCTCGCTTGCTCGGATGGTGGTAATTAGTTGGGAATTCGCGAAACTGGGAAAATTTAGCGAAGGAGTCCTTTTCGCTTAAACTTTCGGCTTTACCACCATCTTTTGGGATATTGAGCGAGGGAGCGTTTTCGCCTGAACTTTTGGCGTTCTCTCTAGCTTTACGCTTTTGGAAGCGCACCCAAAGCTTGTCGTTCATGATGTGATAATTCGTGTGAAGCGCATTGTGGATTAATCTTTTTTAATTTACTTTTTCGCTTGCTTATTTACTTTTCCGCTTCGATAACAATGGGCGTATGTGCTTACTTTCCTAATTAACTTGGCGAAGGGCGAGTATATAGGCAATGTTTGCTCGCTCACAACCACTTCAGTGATGAAGCGTAAGTACATATGTTGCATTTGTTCGCTCACAACAAGGGTGGGGGCATTAATTTGATCGTGTTCTTCCGCTTTTCCCACCTACCCAAATATCAGTTTTGATATCTTAATAACGGATATTTAAAGGTTCTAGCAAGACCGTTCATTTGATACCCTATTGGATTATGTTGGGTGAAAAAAAATGTTTTAGGGTTGCATCCTTATGTTGGGAGATCCTGCTTAAAATTCTTTGAAATTTTTCCGAACATGGAACTTTCATTAACAAGAAACTTCTGATCAGGTCACAAGATTTAATGAGTGTAGCTTCTCTAGTTGCTGAGAAAACTTGTTGTGATGTACTGACGAACGGACAGACAGGTACGGATATGAATATGGTATTGTTAAAAGAAATTTTTTACATAACTCTAAACAATTTTGAAGCAGGTAAACCATGAGCAGTTTTAAGTGTTTTGCCTTTTAGGGTTTTGTCACAGCACCTTTTCTCGCAAACCGTATAAGCTACAAATATTGCACATAAGTGTTAAATGGTGCCTTCTTCAAAGTTCCACAACAAGAAAAATTTTACAGGGTTCTTAAGGGAGGGGCCCCTGAAAAAAAACCGATATTGGTGTCAAATGAAAGGTCTTGATGAGAACTTTTCAAAACAACTCTTAAACTGGCGTTTTTTGTTTCGAGGGGCGCACGGAGAGGGGAAATACACGAAAAATGTGTGTGTGTGCGTGTGTATGTGTGTGTGTGTCCCCTCGCGATTGGGCATCTGTGATCTGAAAATAAATACGGAGGTGGGTGTTTATGAGTAAAACAACAAAAAATACGGCACAAGATGAAATTCACTTAACTTTGTTAATAATAGTATGATCTTCAAATATTACATTTTTCCCAATAACATCGTACTGATAAACTCAACAAAATGTAATATTTAAGAAATCTTACAAATCCTCATACCATGTAAGTTTGATGAAAATTTAAGCATATTCTCGGAAGTTATAGCCATTTGAAGTTTCCCTAATTACAACAACAATAACCCACAATTTTGGTACATTAGGGACTCTCCATCGAATCAGACACTGCAGTTTTGATTTGATCTTCTTAATATTTTCAGATAAGGTCAATAAAATAAACGTCCTCCGGAATTCATTATATGAGTGCTTTTGTTACTTTGACCGTTGAAAATGGAGAAACAATGGATTTAAGCGTGCAAATCTTTTTGACGTGTTTCTTGACTTTATTCGTTGTTGGTGACTACAGATCGTAAGTTGGGTGCAAAACCCTTCTGACATGAGCGTAGGTCTGTCTATCCAACTTTTTTGACCATTTAAGACAAGATTTTGCAGAAGAATGCATCTTCAAAATTTCAAATCAATGGCTTTTATAGTTTCGGCTCTGTATTGATCTGCCAGTCAGTCACAATATTGCCTTTTATATATTGTGTGTAGATTTGGGGAGCCTGTAATCTAAAATACATAAATATATTCGCAAGTTGAGATTTCACCCATGCACAGTGGAATGCCACCAAGAAGCGGACTCTGAGGCGAACAAATGGATCGAGGCTAAAAGGGGATCAATAGCGAATGCTAAACAAGTACGAGATATACGATGATAAGGATGCGAAAGCTAGAATGGGCTAGCCACATGACGCTTGCTGGAATATACTGGGAAACTCAGAAGGCATCATGATATACTACAGTCTGATCGAATTCAAAAGCAAAGCGAAGGCAGCTCGAATCTTCTTCTTCAAAACTATCATCATCGCCATTTATATTCTTTTTGGATTGTTTTGTTTCTTAATATTTATTTTGCTTGTTTTATTGTTTGTTTTTGTAAAATTTTTCATTCCCATTAGCTTATTCTTTTGCACTTTTCGTCTTGTTTACCGCTTTCTGTAACTCAGTCTTCTACGGAGATACTGTCAAAATCGCAGTTTTCTCTCTTTTCACTTTTTAAGGTTTTGTGAAATCATTTTACAAAGCCCTCATAAAATCGCGTCCTGTCTGTCCGACCGTCCGTCCATTCATCCGTGTGTCACACCACTTTTCCTCGCAAACTGCATATGCTAGCATCATAAGATTTTGTAGGTAGATGCAAAGTGACGCCGTCTTCAAAATTTCATTACAATAAGAAATTTGTAAGGTATTTAAGGGGGTCTCCCCATATAAGGGAGTGGCCCCCGAAAAAAAATTTCATCAAAAGTAGCCGATATGGGTATCAAATGAAAGGCATTGGCGAGACCTTCTCAAAACAGGTCTTAATTTGACACATTTTGCTTCGAGGGATGCACAGGAAGGGGAAATACACGAGTAATTGTGTCCCCCCCTCTCGCGATTTTACACCTGTGATCCAAAAGATCTGGAAAAAATTAGCGAGGTAGGTGTTTATGATTACAGCAACAACAAATACCTTGGAAGTCAAAATTCGCTCAACTTTGTTAATAATTGCATGATATTCGAATTTCACATTTTCCCCAATAAAATCGTACATGTACCCCTAAACTGAACCTTGTAAGTTTGATGAAAATCTAATGATATACGTGGAAGTTATTGCCATTTGAAATTTCTCCTATTGCAACAACAATAACACATGATTTGGTATTTTGTGGACTTTCCATCGAATCAGTCACTGCAGTTTTTATTTGATCTTCTTGAAATTTTCAAATAAGGACAGTAATATAAATATTCTTGGGAATTCATGATTTGAGTGATTTTTATTGGTTTGCAGCAAAATGGTGACCGTTGAAAGTAGAAACACAATGGATTTTCTATTAAACGTGCACATCCCTTTCACATATTACTTGACTTTATTCGTTGCTGGTGGCTGCATTCCTGAGAAGTTGAATACAAAACCCTGCTGACATGAGGGTAGGTATGTCTACCCAACTTGTTTTATTTGTAAAAGGTATTAAATAACGCCAAGCTTATGTGAAACATCATATTCTGGGAGCTTTATGACCACAAGGTGCTTGGTTTGAAACGCTTATTTTGGTATGGCAGCTCTATTGGGGTGGGTACTTAAATTTGGGTAAGACATGGGACTGAGAATGGCCCACAGGGTTTCAGTGCATTGAAAGACAAGCTATGGGAATTGAATAAGGATTTCATATTTTTTAATCTTTAAAAAGAAAATACCAGCCACAACTTACCTGCACCAAAGCCATCAACATTCAAAGAAAATTCAATAGAACTTTTAGAGATGAAGAATGCCAGCCATACTACCCAACATCCGGAAAATGCAACAAAAATCTCCTCTTCTATTCTTACCAAGAACTAGGATTGAAGTGGCGGATGCTACTCAGATATAGAAAGAGCTTTCAATTATAGCCATTTGGAGCCATTCAAGAGTCTCTCATCCAAGTAGGGGTGGGGAGATGTCTGATTGATTGATTAGCTTCGATGCTGCGAGCTATAGTCGTTCTGTTAGATCTTACTGAGCTCCACATGACAAGATCATCCAGTGAGCGCGAAACTCACAGAGGAGTAATATTTTCGCACTGAATACACGTGATGAATAAAATTCTTTTGATAGTAGATAGGGAGGACATGAAGCTGGTATTATATGCTGCCAATCTGATAATATCGGTGTTGGGTACATTGCGTTTTATAATCAACAAAGTCATGGAATTTACCCTAAGGAATGGGAATGTGTATACTACAAGTTGTTGCCTAGGTAAATGTTTAAGCTCAGAGAAAATAGAACTGATACTTTTCACCATGAAAACCAAAATACCAAACTTTAATCTTCTATGGCTTAACGGCACCAAATCTGTTAAAATTATTCCAGATCAGAGGCTCAACTGGGCAGTCAATGTAGAAAATCACATCAAGAATTTATTTTATTTAAAAATGAGGTCTTCAACCTAAAATTGCGTTTAAGATATACACAACCGTAGTGCATCCAATAATCACCTATAGGTCACAATATTAATGGCTATATAATAACAAATCTTGCCATCAAGAAGTCGCCTCTTGATGAGCTCTGTAGGCTCAGTGCTACTGTAAGGAGCAGAAATATGGGACGACACTCTCAGTCAGGAGGTATACCGAAAATGCCTGGCACAGGTAAAGAGAAGATGACGACGTATCCGTCAGTCTCCTATTCGGTGGTGAGAGTTATTGCAGGTGTGATACCTGCTGCCTTCCTTGCTAGGGAGGTGGTTGTTCACGAGGAGAGACAGTGCTCACTCAACGATTGGCAGCAGTCTTGGGTGGATTGTACGATGGGAAGATGCACTGCATGCCTCATTTCGGATGTGGACACCATGGCTTAATCAAAGGCATGGTGAGACTGGCTTCTATCTGACCCGGCTTTTGAGTGGGCATGGGTGTTTTTTTAGTCTTACCTGCACAAGATTGATAAGTCACAGTCCACCGATTGTCGGGTTTGCCCAAGAGGGGAAGAAAATGCCTGCCACACCCTTTTTCGCGTTCATAAAATGAGACAGGCTGCGAAGAGACCAGACATAGCTGCGGTGATGCTCGAATCAGTTGACAAATGTTGGAGGTGTCACATTATGTTCAGGCAGTCCTGAAAGATAAAAGAGGCTCACAGCAGCAGGAGGTGTTGCAGCTGAAGGATCACTTGTCTAGCATTCCCCTTTCCCCTCCCGCTAGAAGAGGGATCCCTCATTTGAAGGCGTCTCACGGCATAACAAAACAAGACCTGGCCCGAAGTAATGAGTCAAACGGTTCCAGGCTAGGTTCTCAGGATGACAGGGGAGGTGTTTGGTTGATAGTCTAGTCCTCAAAGTCAAAGTCAAAGTCAAAAGCGCTTTATTTAATACTAATCGTTATAAATTTTAAAAGAATATAAAGCAAATACCAAACAATAACAATCAAAAAACTTAATGGCCCAAATGGCTCTCTAAATTTGTACGTTATCGTTGACTCATATCATCAAAAAAAAAAAAAACTATAGCAAATTGAATTAATTACGATTATTACATATTTTTAAAATTTAATTGGAAAAAGGAGAAAAAACCAACCAACACTATCCTAAAATTATTTATAATCAAAACACAACAGTGAAACTTTGATCCTACACCTAATATGTTGTAACTTATTTCTAATAAAATACAATCAAAAACTTTAACTTATACTATAAAAATCAATAACAATGTTCCTAGCCTAAGTGTTTAATCTTATCTCTAACGGAATATAGTAAACATTACATATACCTAACCTATACCTATTTTTTAACAAAAATAAACAACAACACTAAATGTAGCAATAATGAGCTGAAACTCAAAAACTAAATAACGAAGAACACCAAAACTGAAAATGAACACGAATAATTTAGACATTGTCATTCAGCCACCAATACCTAGATTGCCCCGTCTCAACTCGATCAGCTTCAACGAATCTAGCAAATGAGTATCTCCATTGAAATCGATGGTCTCGTGAACTCAAATTCGGAGGATATTTTATCTTCTTATCGGTGGCCCGTCGATATATGTGATATATGACTGGGACACCGTCAGAATCAAAACATATTGATTCATGTCCAAATACACGAATGCTTCTGGAGGAATGAAGCCAGTAGCGAGGCAAGTCGCAATATACCCGTCTGTAGGGTGGAACGGCTGTGAAATCCAAGGGTTTTCACTCACAGTCACAGATCTTGCGAAATGATTCCGAAGAAGTTTCAATATGAAGATATCGACCCTCGTCACTTCAGCAGTTTGATAAATTCTTCTATTCGATATATAATGTTTCCAATCCGTCTCAGGCTTTCTGTACAAACCAGTACATGCACGAAGACATTTCCTTTCGAAAACTCTTAATTTTTCCATAGTACTAGCGCTCTGGTTGTACCAGATCTGACATCCATATGTCAAAACTGGTCTAACCAGTGTTTTGTAACAGATAATTTTGACCTTTTGATCAATGTATCTGGAATGAAAGAGCTTTCGAAGGGCCATGACTACTTTAAGTGCCTTACTGAGCATGATTTTCACATGTTCAGTATAGTACAGATACTGATCGAGATAAACACCGAGGTATCGTACACAGGATTTATGTGGAACCCGTTCAAGACTACCCTCACCAGCCATGATATGGAAATCTTTCCAATTACGTTTCAGGTCTTGACTGACCCCCTGCAGCGTTGTCCGAAACAAGATTGTTTCACACTTCTGCGCATTGATTTTCGTTCGCCAATTGTCAGTGTACACCTGTACATCATTGAACATTTTTTGGAGATTGCTCTGAACTATTGTAGCTTTTCGGTCTGCCGTATAGATGATCAGATCATCAGCAAACGGTACCAATGATCGCGTTGGCGAGACGTTAAAATCAAAGCCGTTCAATAGCTTGCGAATGAAGATTGAAAAGAGCAGAGGCGCAGTAACTGTTCCCTGCTGTAGACCATTCAAGACCTTGAACTCGCGCATTGTGGTCAGATTTCCATCAGTTACAACAAATGATTTCCCGTATAACATATTACACATCATGGCGACAAGGTGTCTGGGGAACTTGTCCTGAAGGAGTTTAAAAACTAGTCCATCTAACCATACCGTATCAGAGGCTTTCTCCATATCAATGAGACATGCTCCAACACATTGTCTATCATTTAGTTACCAACAGATGTCTGAGGTTACTTTCGTTATTGCATGTGTGGTCGAATGCCTGGCACGAAAACCAAATTGGCAATTCGGCATCAACTCATTTTCCTCAATGTGGGCGTTTAATGCTCTGTTGAGTATCACTTCAAACACCTTGCTGATGTTAGGCAGCAAGCTGATTGGGCGATAGCTTTTGGGGCATGAAGATTCTTTTCCTTTCTTCAAGATCGGAAATACCTTAGCCTTTTTCCACTCATTTGGGAAATATGAATTGCTCAACATGTTGTTGAACAATATGCAATAGTTCCTAATAGCAACCTCAGGCAAATGTCGGAGAACTACATTTGGAATACCATCAGTACCACATGATTTCTTGTTGTTTATCTTGCGAAATATGAAACACAAGTCTTCATAGCTGACAAAATAATCAATAAGATTCAAGCTCGGTATGAGGTCAGATGTTAATGTTTCATTGAAATGAAGAATTGATTGGCCGTTCAGGCTTGATTTGAAGTCGGAAACTTTTGCTTCAACGACCTCTGAAAAAATTTCGTTCCCTCTCTCAGGGTTTGGTAGATAAACCAATTCAAAATGTGTTCCAATCAGGGCAAGTTTATCCAATCCTTCACAAATAATCCTGTTTCCATTTCTATCCGGAGTCGTACTATCAATTTCGATACCAGCCCTATCGAGAAGATTTATCTCATCACTAGTGACTTCAAGATTCGATACCTTCACTCGAGACTTCTTGCGGAATATGCTATTCACTTTCGCGAACACGCCGTCTGGGTCCCGTGGGCTAATACCCCTCAATTTTTCCGCCCATTGATTGCTGACCGCACTCCTGAAGTATGACCGGATTAAGTTCCGGACATTCTTCAGATGTAATTTCAACAAAGACAACGAGGGATGGTTGTAGTCCAAAAATCGTCGATAAATATTGTTGACGCGTGTGAGAAGGAGGCTTTTCAATCTTTTCAACCTTGCGATGGTTGGTGTCTCATACCCTTCCATATTGTTGCGATGTTTAATCTTTGGAACTACGTTCTCAATCGTTTCCAACGTCAGCTTCTCTAACTTCGACAAATAGACATCTATTTCATCGTTAGTTAGATTCCTGTCATTAGGAACCATTGAGCAAGAGTTGCCACCATCAGAAGGGGGACATTGCTTCTGGTACTCGCGATTAAACTTCTTTTGAAACTTTCCCCAGTCTGTTTTTTTGAAATTCAACCGATGATTTTCATGTTGAACTGGAATGAGGAAGAAATCATCCCTGTGATGATTGATTTCCATTATGATTGCCTTATGGTCGCTATCATAAGGAAGCACCTGCAATTTCCGTTGAGGACTATTAAAGCTGAATTCAAGTCTTGCGTCAGCAATGCAAAGGTCCAAATATGAATTTGTCCTATGGTATGTTGGGAACTCCGACCCATATAGATTGCACCTGTATTCAATTTGGTTCTCTGTTATCCACGATTTCAGGAATACACCTCTTGGATTATTGGTGGCGTTCAGCCCTGATGTATGCTTGGCGTTCAGGTCACCAGCAAGAATATAATAGTTATGCAGCCTGTTCAATTCGAGTATTTCAAACAAGGAATTGAGTTCCTCCTTGAGCTTGAGAACAGTTCCACCAGTTGCATAGGCAGAGATAACGAAGAGGTTATCCCCACCTGGCAGTGAGATTTTGATAACGGACACTTCAAGAGATTCAAAGGTTTTGAATTCGACTTTTTCAATATTTTGGAAACGATAGGGTCTTCGAACCAATATCCCGGTGCCACCTCCCCCATCACCTATTACCCTATCGTTTCTTACGAATTCGAAATCCTTGAATGTCATGAAGTGCCATGAATTGAGGTGGGTTTCGGTTAGAAGCAGGATATCAGGCTTTTGTCTGGCAATGAATTCAAGGAGATAATCACGCCGATGTATAGTAACAATGGAATTGACGTTGATCGAGATGAGACGAATCCTATCCATGGGAATGTGGCTGGATGACAAATTATTTTGAGGCATTTGAAACCCCTAGACGATGAAAAACAAGATTAATTTTTGTATCTTGCTTATCGATTCTTTCCGATAGCGAATTAAGTTGCTGTAAAATTTTGAGAAGCAGCTCATTATTGCCACTTACATTATTTACACTATTTTCCTTATTTTCTACTGGTCCTCTAGCGGCTTGTGCAAATGATACTCCGGGCTTGACGAAGTTCGGAGCTAAGACACTGCGGTGTATTTGTGTTTGCTTTGGGGCAGATTTCAATCTTGTATCCTGATATCGGGAGCATCCTCGATATGATGCCGGGTGACCAAAAACACCGCAGTTCACACAATATAACTTCTCTTTTGGCTCCGTCTGAGCCAATTTGCACTCACCGGGAGCATGCACGTCTTTGCATTTAACGCATCGGTAATGCATGGCGCAGTTGGCAGCCGAATGCCCAAATCGTTGGCAGCGATAGCACTGGTTAATTTCTCGCTTCTGGAGGCGTTCCCACCTCACCACTCGAAAATTTAAATACCTGTTTTGCTGAAGAGCGCTTGGACTGCTCTTATTTGTTATTTGTACCAAATAAAGTGGTAAGTTTTTCTTTTCTACCGTCGACCTTCTTGTCGCGAATGTTTTCACTGAGATAAACTCGATTTGTGGTGCTGTTTCCTTGAGAACCTGAAGAAGATCGACGGTATCTTCTCCGCAGTCCAAGCCCTTCAGCAAGAACGTCTGGTTCTTCTCGCTTTTGGGGGTATAGGTGAAGTGCGGAACCTCCCCAGAATTCAAAGCATCTTTCGCTGATTTGAAATCAACCAGTGATTTCGTTCTAATTGACAGCTTCTCAGAATTTATTCGTTTGATTTCGAAATTGGCAATTTGTTTTCGGCTGCCAACAGCCGAACCATGTCATTTCCGCTTTGACCGAAGACATTAATTGGCGGAACTTTCTCGGTATTCTTGGTTACTTTTTGAGGAGGACCAGCAGAACTACGGGCTGGTTTCTTCTCCCTATTTCTACTTTCATTATTTTTTTTTTTAAATATAAGATAAAATTATCGTCTTTATTACCTTCGTCTACCTCCATGTCCTATTGGAGTCCATCCAGCGCCGCAAAGTAGTTCTGGCTTTCGTTGGTGCCACCAGCACTTAATAACTCTTCAGTTATTATTGGATTTGCAGCTTTCTTCTGTTTTTCGATTTTTTGTATCGGACCCCTCTCCTGAACTTTTTTTGCCGTCTTGAACATTTCTTCGTATGTTTGAATTCTTGCTTTCAACTCTTCGATTTCACTTCGAAGGCGGCACACTTCCTGTCTATCCTCGAGCACTTGTGTTTTGCGACCGGCATCTGCGGTATCCAGGGTGCTCGTGTGTCTCCGCTTGTTGACACTTGCCAATTTCACACCGTCACTCTCCCCGGGGCCCCCCAACGGAGGGAAGCCGTCGGGCTCCTCCATACAGCAGTCCCGAGTTGTCTTTGGTTTGTTGCCTTTTCTTGATTTATTGGTTTGGTTGGTCGATGCCTTCGACGATTAATTCTTCCCCAATAAAATCAAAACTTGCTTTTGACTGACTCGTACAAAATTAATTCAATTATTTGAAACTGACTTTTGTGAAAAATTAATTAATTTTTAAAATTAATGACAGGAGCGATTAAAAACACGTCTACACGCAACGAGTGCTAGACGTAGAATCATAGTCTAGTTCTCCCTACCACAGAAAAAAAATGTAGGAGAACAAACAAGTCGGCCAAATGGCCAGATGGAGCTGAGTCCTCAATACATCTTTTGTAAAAATAGGAAGTGCACCACTAATAGCTATGAAAGAAGCAATCTCTGCAAACCACTTTTCTAAAGCAAATCTAAGATGGAATAACCTTACCACATGTGCTATGTAAAGGAAGATATGGTCAATTTTTTGCAGCACAAGGACAGTTGAACTGATTGATTAATCTCACAAAGTAATCTTAAGATCTAGGCTATTAGTACAAGACATTGGCTGACTGAAAATCATGCAGCTAAAATACGTATTACAAACAACACATATTGGCGTAATAATAATGACATGTACGAAAAGAAAATGATAGTTCACTTCCTGTTCAATTGCCCAGCCCTAGCCAAAAATAATTTTCGAAAAGAAGATTGGAAGGTAATTATCCATTTCATATGCAACGTAATGGGTTTCAAACTCCAGATACTCTAGCTACAAAACCAAATAAATCGAGGTGTTGTATGAAAGTGCCATCAATTGTCGCAAAAAGGGGTCACAAACTAAAAAATAAAGAAGTCAACAATATAAAGAAACAATGAGGAGGTCTATCGTCTTTATTTCATTGCTGCTTGGACTTCATAGCTGAAGGATGTTAGATCGAGATTAATAGTGGCATGCTTCATAAGAAATTAAGTTTTGAAGGGAGGAGGCCTGTAAATTAGTCCAGCTGGATGAAACCTCCTGTCTGAAACCCAAATTTTCTCGGCGCAAACTGGGTTTGATACAAAAAGAATAACTCAAACAGCCAATTAGGTAATAATGAAATACAGATTTTTCACAAATTTTGTATTAAATCTAGGCACGTCATATCTCCGCGTTTTCAAGAAACGTTCTATCAATAAATATAGAAATCATCTGCATGGTTTGTTTGGCTCAAAACAAAACATTCTTTTGTTACAAAAATTTATCGTCCTTTTTCTTCAACAACATAAACATAACGTCACTCATCAATAAACTGAATGTACAAATCTTCATTATCTTTTTCAAATGCTTTTCCATTTAGCGGTTGCAGCTCATTATCTTCATATATTTTTACCTTTCTCTCCGGATATTCATTTTGTACAACATTCTTCAATGCCACGGTACCAATCGTTATCGGTAAAGTCACCACAGGATTTTTATGCCATAAACTAACGACAGCTTCAACTTTTATATCGTATTCAATCTGGATTATCGTCGATAGCAACTCAGGTGTTGTACTTTGTGTTTTCGGTACAGCTAAGTATTCTTCAAATTTATTATTTCCTTTTCGAATCATGTGTCCAGAGGCTACACTGACCAACTCCTGAATTTCCTTTTTAGTTTTATGTTTGTTTGAACTATATGTGATCAGTTTTCTTAGGTAAAATCGTACATCTACAA
This sequence comes from Odontomyia ornata, assembly GCA_963969285.1. NCBI lineage: Eukaryota > Metazoa > Arthropoda > Insecta > Diptera > Stratiomyidae > Odontomyia > Odontomyia ornata. The sequence continues at coordinate 61,594,114 of OZ017738.1, read as the reverse complement.
CTCGAATATTACTGGCGTTGTTAATTTCTGTTCGAATTGGGATAATTTGTCCAGGAATAAGGCCTGTTTGAGGCACACTCGCTTTTAGGTGAAAGGGTTTTGAGATACAGCATAAACAACCAGATTCGTAGACTGTTTCAACATCTGCCCGCAACTACACAAGGAATAAATTTGCTTTAGTTAATTTTCAAATAAAATAATATTTTTTAACCTTCAGTACGGGACTATCGTTATTTAAATCGAAGGCGCTGATGACAGTGAACTTTTCACCACATGTATGAATATTACAATCTGGTCTATCAATAGTTGCTCTTGCCAGGTATCGTATGTGGCCGCAAGTTCCTTCAAACGACGATGGCAAATTTGATGGCAGGTCAAACGAAAATTCATACTTATGTACTCCTTGACAGAGTTCACTGGGGGTAGCTGAAAAATATTAAAAGAAATTTTCGATTGAATATTCATTTTAATTTTTCTATCACATATTTGTTTCTATACTCACAATCTGATGATCCTAAGATATAAATATGCTTCGATATATACTCTTCTCGGGCGGAATTGTCATAATATGCGGATCGATTCTGCTTAATACAGCCTAGCTTGCAGTTGTTGTCCCAAAATGTTTTCCCATAACCAAATAAATGAATTGTAATACCTGAAATGTGATTCATTAGAAATTATTCATGTGTTTCTTTAAATGTTATAACAACAATATTATGTTATTTGTGTGCCCTTTGATGGTTAAGTAAGAGAATGCCTCACATGTAAGAGTATCGGCCGCGAACCATAATACGCGACAATCAGTAATTCAGTTATGTGTTCAAAATTGATAAAACCTTACCCATATATTCATATTCATTCATGAAAATAAATAATAGGACAAAACACTAGCTATGTATAAAAGAAAATATGGAAAAGCTGTTTTAGAATTCGACATTAAAAGTGTATTAGACCAATAAAAATAATATTCATATGAATTTCCTGTAAAATTAAAGTATGATTTTGATGATAAGTGAAAATGATTTAGTTTTCACTAATGTAGCTTAAGCAAGTTCAGAAGTTTCGTACTTTAGCCTAATTCGGATAATCATCATTTTTAGGGTTTTGTACTAAAATACAAAACCCTATTGCAATCACGACCTGTGTCCGTCTGTCCGTCCGTCCGTCTGTACGTCACAGCACATTTTCTCCGAAACTATAGAATCTACAGCAATAAAACTTTGTGGGAAGGTCAGAAGTGGTGACCTCTTGAAAGTTCAAGGGTGGAAAAAATTATCAAAAGGGTTTAAGGGGGGATCTTTCATATAGGGAGGTGATCCCTCAAAAATTTTTTTTCAAAATTGGTAGTCGAGAAGGGTGTCATTAGAAAGGTCCTAATAAGATATTTTCAAAAAATGTCTAAAAATTGCCTTATCTGTATCGAGGGTAGCAGGGGAAGGGGAAATGTACGAAATTTTCGGGTACCCCCTCTCGGGATTGGACACCTTAAAACCGAAAAATCTGAAAAAATTATGGATAGCCTTTATGAGTACCGTAATAACAAGTACATGAGAAGTCGAAACCCACTCAATTCTTTTATAAATAGTATGATTTATCGTTTTTATGTTTTCTTCAATAAAATCTTAACGGTACCCTTAAATTCAATAAAATTCAGCAAACAGATGACTATTCATAAAATTGATCTTTTCTGTAATTTTCATAAAGATCGAATGGTATTTGATGAAGTTAGAGCGATTTGTATTTTCTGTATTACTATGAAACAATATGCGCTGTTTTACTATGGAAACATACGAGTATGGCTATGGAACAAAATGCACTTTTTACCGACTCAGACACTACAGCTTTGCTAGGATTTGCATGAGAATTTCAGGAATGATAGGCACCATGAATATCTTTGAGAATTGACCTGTGGCTGTTTTAAATGCGAAGATTGAATAATTTTGAGTTATTTTTCCCCAACTTCAACGTTTAAGGTGCATGCTTTGAACACTTGATTCAATTTAATAAATGACTGAAGATGAGTACCTGCCTTTCATGCTCATAGATGAAACAAGCTGAAGAGGCAGAAGAGAGCTCCTAGCAAAAGGGCTTTGTAACAATCCTAGGATTCGAAAAAATTGGACATGAATCGATGATTACAGTACAGGGGAGTAAAATATCAATCTTTTAAATAGTCATCTGCTTGGTGAATTTCTTAAAATTTAAGGGTACCGTTCAGATTTTATTTAAGAAAGCATAAAATCGATAATTCATACTATTACTAACAAAGTTGAGTGAATTTCGATCTCTCATGTATTTGTTGTTGTTGTACTCATTAAGGCCTACATTCATGATTTTTTTCAGATTTTTCGGATGGAAGGTGTCCAATCGCGAGAGGGGGTACGTGAAAATTTCGTACATTTCCCCTTCCCCTGCCCCCCTCGGGACTCATAAGGCAATTTTAAGACTTGTCTTGAAAATATCTCATTAATACCTTTCTAATGACACCCTACTCGACTACCAATGGTAAAATTTTTTTTGATGGGTCACCTCCCTGTATGGGGAGACCCCCCTCAAACCCCTTTGAAAAATTTTCCCACCCTTGAAATTTCAAGAAGTCACCACTTCTGACCTTTCCACAAAGTTTCATGGCTGTAGCGTCTATAGTTTCGGAGAAAAATGCTGTGACATACAGACGGACGGACGGGCGGACAGACGGATACATGTCGTGATTGCAATAGGGTTCTGTATTTTAGTACAAAACCCTAAAAAGTGCTTGAAACAAAGCATCCGTTATCTCACTGAAGCCTAACGCCACTTTTAAAATTAAGAACATTGACTAGCTGATGGACTTTCCAAAGGTAGAAGATACCATAAAACGTGATTTCTCTGGATCAAGTGGAGAAAAAGTTAAGTTGACTAAACCAAATAATAGGGTTATTTATGAGGTATGCCAAAATAGCTATTCTACTCAAGTGCCTCAAGTGCTTTGGATACAGGCAAACTATGCAGAGGTTTGAGGGGTTAATAGTTGCTCTTTGTGCTACAATGTTGGTAAAACAAAGTGCAAAAGGGAGGAGTGTACAAAGGAGATACAATGCTTCTTCTATAAATGCTCTGATCCAACACTAGACAATTTGAAATATGTTGTAGGTACAAGGAAATACCGGCTTTTCCAGGAAGTCTCCCCAAGTCCAAAATATATCTACAATGAGCCGTATTCATAAAATAACTCAGTATTAAACTGCCTGAATAGCTCATAAGAGAAAGGCGAACCAACTTGCTGCTCCTCAAGAAGCGACACTACAAAAGAAATTCACCAGTGGTATCCCGAAGAATTTGGTACTTCAATCATCTAGCTTCAGAACAGCGCTCATTTTCAAGTGCAACTACATGGTCAAGGAAAGATTTTTATTTAGGTTTGGTTTTCTAATTATACTCTTTACTGTATAGGGTTATTCATTTTACACTTGGAAAAGTAAAGCTAAAGAAAACACATAATATATTCAGATGGAAACAAAATTTTTTATTCAATATAAACCTTGCCATGATACGTGAACCAAACATCATTCAAATGTCCTCCAGGCGACCTCTTACGAACCTCAATCCTTTTGAGGTAATTTTCAATGACCTTTCGACACGTTTCCGGCAATATCTCGGCCATAATTTCACGAATATTGGTTTTCAATTCCTGAAGATTTTGAGGATTATTCGCGCTAACCCGACCTTTTGCATATGCCCCATTAAATGAAATTCAAAGGTGCTAGGTCGCAGGATCTTGCGGGCCAATTGACATCACTCAATCTCGAAATTACGCATCCTGGAAATTTCTCTTGCAAAAGTGCTCGATTAGCCTATGTTGTGTGGCTTGTGGCTCCGTCCTGTTAGAACCACATGTTCTCCTGATCATAATCTTCAATTCCTCTCCAAAAATAATCGGTTAACATCCGTCCATAGCGGTCAGAATTGACTGTACTGGCTCTTTCTTGATCAAAAAAACACGGGCCAATAACACCACCAGACCATAATGCACACCACTTTTTCCGGATGCAAAGGCCTTTCTGCGCTCACCTGAGGATTTTGAGAGCCCCATATGCGGCAATTCTGTCTATTAGCGTAACCACTGAGCGAAAAATGAGCCTCATCACCAAGGAAAATTTTGTTCGAAAAATTGTTATCAATGGCTTGTTGTTCAATCACCCAATTCGCACACATTCCGCGTTGTGTATGGTCTTGAGGCTTAAGTTCTTGAGTGAGTTGGATTTTGTACGGATGGAAATGCAAATCCAAATGCAAAATCCGCCACAATGAGCTGTAAGACAAGCCCAAATGTTGAGCACGTCGAGAAATCGACAAATTCGGGTCTTCCTTCCTTCCTTCGATTTCGTCGACCGTAATCGGGTCATAAAGCCCTAAATGTTGATACAGCAGAATCACCATTTTTATAATAAAATTTAAAAATTTTAACGCGTTCTTTGACATTTAATTCAGGCAGATGTTAAATGGCAGGGTTATTCTTTCCTACCACGAAATGGATAACAATGTATAATGTATTGTCGCGTGTTATGGTTCGCGGCCAATAATTTTAATGTTTCGGGAAAGTAAAAACGCAATGTCTTTTAAATCAAATTAAAAGAGTTTATTTATTTACTAAAAAGTTCACAATCACTCATTTAACTATTTCACAATTTTAATTTTCACTTTGTCTATAAATTTTTCTGACTTCTTTTTCACTTAACAATCAACAAAAATCGCTTCACTTTTTAATTCGATCAATATCGCTTTTCAATTTGTACTCCACTCTATCGCAGTTTTTACTATCGCGGTTGAATCAATCCCTCCATTCATTCAGCTCGCCTGGAATATTTGAGCAGCTTAATGAATGGGCAGTGACTCACTTTCAGATGTTGATCATGCTTGGCGGGTTCTCGAGTACATTCGTTTTTTGATGTTCTTAATGGTTGTGAAAACAATTGCGACAGCAGCTTGCAGAATTTTTTGTATATGTAACAGTATGTTACTTCCCGCTGGCCAAACCGTTGCCATCTTTTCAAATTAACTCAATGTTTTCCACAATGCTATTTCAGACATAAGGGTCATGTGCTTGTATATAATTTGTTTGGATCTCTTTGCTATGGTTGATTTAAATAAACTAAAAACACTGTTTTTCCTTGAAACCATAGAATTTTGTTTATTTTGCATATACCGATATTTCGGAAGTCAGTTGCTTCCTTCTTCAGTGCTAACTACTTCTTAAAATAATCAAATAACAGTACTTATACCTACTTTAGTTAACAAAAAAAGATCTAATATCTACCTAAACTAATTAACAACTAATTATAAATGGCTAATTGACAAAAAGAAATTATGCCCTAATTGATCCGCTCGTTAATGATCTTATCTTATCTTGTTGTAACCATTTAAAAAGTGATGAATGTGCGTTGCCCTGATCCTGGTTCATCCTATTTAGTTCGGGTATTTTGAATATTTCAATGCTTTCGATGACATCCAGTTTTTGGAATTGCTTTACCTGTTTTACCACCTGTAAATCTTCCGTTGTAATTTTGTGTTTCGTTTCAACTATATGTCTTGCCACTGTCGATTTGATGTCCTGTATTTTCCGATGTTTTTTAATAGAATTATCTGCTTCACTGAGGTGTTCTTTGCAGCGTGTTAATACTGGGCGTCGCGTTTGTCCTATGTAATATTTGTTACATTCTGGGCAGGAAATTTTGTACACACCGCTTTGTTCCTCTTTATTTAACGGGTCCTTGACAGACTTGAGACGGTTTTTTAGTTGTAGTTTTCTGCTCGTCGGAATTAACTCAATTTGCGCTTCTTTTAGTAGCTGTTTGAGCGCTCCCGTAGCTGGAGTGTGTCTGATAGCTGCCCTTCTTATATACTCATTTGATTTATTTTGTTTAAAAAGCGTCGTCCAATTGTTGCGCTTAAATTGTCCTTCTTTTTTGTCGATGATGCTTTTGATGGTATTGAAACTGTGGCCATTGATGTTAGCTGTTTGTATGATGTATTGTTCTTCTTTCCGTTTTTCTTCTGTTGAAAGCGATATGCTTAGCATTCGATTTACCATTGCATGGTATGGAGCCATCCTTTGAGCAAAAGAGTGGAAGGATGTTGCCGGATTTGTCCTTCGTGTTTGTGTTGGCTCCCTGTGTATTCCAAAGCTGAATTCACCGTTCTTCGTATAAATACATAAGTCCAAAAAAGTAAGCATATTGCTGTCCTCCGTCTCCATCGTGAAAACTATGTTCTTATGTATTGAATTAATGTCTTTAAGTGTTTTTTCAAGTTTGCTTTTTTGTACTATTGCCAGTACATCGTCATGTGCTTGTCGAAGGTGGACAACTGATCCTAGATATGGCTGCTAGAATTTAGTTCATCATATTGCACACAAATCATAATGGTCATGATGAAGCTGCATCAAATCCATACTAGACACAACACTTGTTTCGAGGTCGCTAGTACTCAGGTTAAACAAGTTGGGTAAACAGACCTACGCTCATGTCAGAAGGGTTTTGTATTCAATTTACAACATGCAGTCACCAGATCGAATCAAATCAAGATACATGTGAAAGATGATTTTATTGGAGAAAATATGAAATACGAAGATCATACTATTATTAACAAAGTTGAACGAATTTCAACTTCTGAGGTTTTTGTTATTGTTATACTCATAAATATCTCCCTTGATAATTATTTCAGATGTCCATTCGCGAGGGAGGAAACACATTTTTCATGTATTTCCCCCCTGTGCCCCCACTGAACCAAAAACTGGCAGTTTAAGAACTGTTTTGAAATGCTCCAATGAAAACGTTCATTTCCTACTCATATCGGCTCCGTTTATTGAATTTTTTTCAAGCGCCACTCCCCTGTACTGTTATCATCGATTCATGGCCAATTGTTTCGAATCCTAGAATGGTTACAAAACCCTTTTGCTAGGAGCTCTCTCCCGCCTCCTCGACTTGTTTCACTTATGAGCATTAATTGTAGGTACTCATCTTCAGTCATTCATTAAATTGAATCAAGTGTTCAAAGCATGCACCTTAAACGTTGAAGTTGGGAAAAAATAACTCAAAATTATTCAATCTTCGCATTTAAAACAGCCACTATTTTGTTTTACGATTACTGATACCACTAGCTGAACCGATTCTCAAAGATCTACATGACACCTATCATTCCTGAAATTTTCATGCAAATCCTAGCAAAGCTGTAGTGTCTGAGTCGGTAAAAAGCGCATGTTGTTCCATAGCCATATGTATGTTGCCATAGTAATAAATGCAGCGCATATTGTTCCATAGTAATATAGGAAAATTCAAACCACTATAACTTCGCTAAATATGATCAATCTTTATGAAACTTTCATGATAGATCAATCTTATAAATAGTGATCTGTGTACTAAATTTCATTGAATTTAAGGGTACCGTTAAGATTTTATTCAAGAAACATAAAATCGATAAATCATACCATTACTAACAAAGTTGGGTGAATTGCGACTTCTAACGTATTTGTTGTTGTTGTACTCACCAAGGCCCACATTCCTGATTTTTTTCAGATTTTTTGGGTCACAGGGGACACAAATTTTTCCTGTATTTCCCCTCCCTGTGCGCCCCTCGAAGCAAACTTTGCTAAACTAAGACCTGTTTTGAAAAGTTCTCATCAAGGCCTTTCATTTGATATCCATATCGGCTACTTTCAATGAAATTTTTTTTTCGGGGGGTCTCTCCCCTATATGGGGAGACCCCCCTTAAATACCTTTAAAATTTTTTTGTAGTTGAACTTTGAAGAGAACACCAGTTTACACCTACATACAAAATTTGATGTTTCTAGCTTAAGTAGTTTCCAAGAAAAACTGCTGTGACACACGGACGGACGGACGGACGGACGGACAGACAGACGGACAGACAGGACGCGATTTTAGTAGGGTTTTGTAAAATTACTTTACAAAACCCTAAAAATTAGATAGTCTTACAATATTATTTGGCTAGTGATCACCAGCAAATAGTACTTGAGATCCATAATGGTGTTTTCCCGTGTCCATATGCTCAGTCTTCTGTATTCCGGTGGAAAACTGGAAGGGTGGACATTGAAAGGTTTGAAAATGCTGACGATATGATAACCACTGACAGAAATTTTGCGAGGAATGGAAGAATTAAAGTTTAGAATGTAGGGAATTTAACTTTGCCTACCTGCCATACTCTGCCAAAGATCCCAGCTCAACATGTCCCCAGAATACTGATGGCCAAATAAAATTACAGAAAAGTGAAAAGTTTTACAAGTTCCAACAAGAGGCCTTACAGATATAAACTTCGGAAGGGTTATGCGCTAGATTAGTAACTTATAAGTTGGCTAAGAAATGCCTTCACAAACTCGATTGCGAGATGCAAGCTGAGGTAGTACATGTCCTTTCACTTTTACCTTGATTAGCTGCTCATTATGCTCAACGCTTGCCTCCATAAAAGATTAATCCTGGAGTGCTGGAAGGTAGCGAGACTTATGCTGATTAGTAAGGCGAAGCAAAGCTTGACTGTTTGAAATCTTATCGCGGAAGAAGACTTGCTTACTCAATCCATGATGCGGGGACCTTTCTCTACGGTGTTATGACTTTAGAGTAGGTTAGTCCATCAAAAATATAATAGGAGAAATGAAGAGTGCGATGCAGCATGAGGTAGCAGATAGCAGTCCTATTCAACTGGTTGTCATGCTGATTATTCCAACATCAGAAATGCTTTCAACTCCGCTAAATGGGTTGATATTCTGAAAGCGCTGGGAAATCCTTTTCATGTACTAGACTATTTGATGCTGATCTTAAGGTACTATCTATAAGAATGCAACTTACTCTAAAACAAAAAGGAAGGTAACCGAAAGATAATAATTACATCGGGTATCGCTTAGAATTCTGTCTTTGGCCTAAACTCATTCAAAATCTCCTATGAGGATCTACTTAAGCTTGAGCGACCTACCGCACTTAATTGGCAATGTAGATAATGTTGTAGGGATAGTCACTGGACACATATTCAAGCATGTGTAACAGCAACTAGCTATTTTATTACGCCATATGAGGGAGTGGATGACTCCTCAAAGTTTCAGCCTGATAATCAAGAAAATTGAAGTGGTTATCCTAACCAAAAAGGGACTTCCTAGAATGAGATCTATCAGTATTGGAGGACTGCTGATCGAATTGAAACTAGCAATGATATACCTAGTTATTATCATCATGGCTAACATAAAAGAACTCATATCATCACATTGCAGTTTTTACTGCTCTACAGACTGGAACTAAGAGGCAATGTTCTCAGAAAGGAGGCTGAAAGTGATGTCCACCGTCTTTCTTGTAAAGATATATACGTAAGCAGAAACGCAGACCACATTACGGCGAGAAAATGGTCCCAGAGAGGAGCATAAAAGGGAGATGGACGGCACACATATTCTTTGAGCTGAGGCCGTGGCTCAATAGAATGCATGGTGAGACTAACTTCTAATTGAGCAAATTCCTGAGTGGGCATGGATATTTTTGGTCTTATTTAATAACCTCTAATATGCCGGAGCGATACTCAACAGATTTGTCATCCTTACACTAATTGTAAACCAGTGACAGGTATCAGAGTGACAGACCTCTGTCCAGAACAGGGCACGAGACGTTGTGGTCTACAGTCATCGTAATCGTTACTATCTCAGCTGCTTGTTTTCGATTGTTGGTGTAGTAACCGGGAAAAGTTTATCGATTTCATATCCCAAACTAAGAAAAGCAGCAAATGCAGTGTGCTGGCAGGGAAAATTCCCAATTCGGCATATAGATTCTAGAAACACTCAATCCACAAACTCCCCCAGTTACAAGTCCTACACTTTCAGCACTTTTTTTGGCTGGTCAACATCCACATCACTTATAGGAATTTCACATGACACCAACATGCATTTTAAACCACCCCGGCTTTTAGGACTTCTCTAAATTACTTATGGAATTGCTTGCAGCTACATAAATAAGTTGCATATTTTTAATATAAATTTTCCTGAAAATTATTAGAGAAGAAAAATGTTAGAAGAAGGTGGTTTCGATGTGTGCACTAATTCTCCTCAGGCCAACACTCTTAGATACACACCGGTGTTGGCGACCACCATGCTTAGAGGTGAAGGAGTTAATTTTAATTTTTCTACTTATGCGAACTCAATATGTTTCTTGTATCTGCAAGTTATGTTCAAGGTAAATTTCTCTTGTAAGTACTTGTATTAGCTAAACTTTAATTGGATCATTTCACCCTTTTCACATCAACTTAATGTAAATCTATACGACAAATTTGCTCTCCATTGAAGTTTTTCTAACGTCGCGCGGATATCGATCACTCTTTCGGATAGCTCCGATAGCTTTTTAAATTACTTATGGAATTGCTTGCTTCCCTAAAGTAGAGGTTGAACAATATACTGACAATGGTATGTTTCACGTCATTCGAGGGAGAGAGAACAAAAAAATAAACGGACTTAAACATCAATCAATCGTTAGCCCGCAATCAATTATTCTTGAGCTTACACCATTAATATTAAATTAGCATAAATAGAACATTCCTATAACATATTTTCAATTCAATTCGAAGATCGAAAAAACTTTTAGAAAAAAAAGAAAACCGACTTCAAAATGCCCTAAAAAGGATGAAATAAATTTTCTGGAAACGGTGCCATATCATTTTTCCCCCGATTTTTTCGTGATGGTGCATATGTCGGAAGTATTTATGTTGAAATGGGGAAATTAATTTGGCACCGCTTCCAGAAAATTTATTTCATCCTTTTTAGGGAATTTTGAAGTCGGTTTTCTTTTTTTTCTAAAAGTTTTTTATTTCACCCTTTTTAGTGGCAAATTTTTTCATCTCAGAACTTTCAAAACTCAGTTTCCTGACTACATTGTATCATGAACTCGTATATTAAAATATAATTTTTTACTGCAATGCAATGCCACTACGGCTAAAATCTGCAGCGTTCATTGGAATCGAATTTAATTCTGGTACATTTAATACATGATCTCATCAACGTCCACCTTGATTTTAGACTTCATAAAAATCCAATATGGATTGTGCTTTGAATAATAATTGTTCCACTTTGGATTTTTTATTGTGAGCTTTATCACACAATTGAATAAATTCTTCTACCAATTTTGGTACAATCCGGAGCTATACTATGGTCAGAACAGAAATATTTCCGACAATTTGGCGGAAATCGAAGTAAAGTGGCGACCTTCAGGCACACATTTTTTTATATCCTATCTACATATAACCAACCACACACACGGACACATCTTTATATATATATATATATATATATATATATATATATATATATATATATATATGTATATATATATATATATGTATATATATATATATATATATATATATATATATATATATATATAGACACGTATATATATATATATATATATATATATATATATATATATATATATATATATACGTTTATATGTATATATACGTATATATATATATATATATATATACATATATATATATATGTATATATATATGCATATATATAAATATGTGTGTATATATATATATATATATATATATATATATATATATATATATATATATGTTTATGTGTGTGTATACACTATTTACATTATATATATGCATATATATATTTATATATATATATATATATATATATATATATATATATATATATATATATATATATAGATATATATATATATATATATATATATATATATATACATATATATATATATATATATAAATATATATATATATATGTATCGACATAACTATTTATATATGTAAACATAAAGTTTGCTCCGGAATTCATGTTAAGAAATTTACTTAAAAAGATCCTTCTTAACCGTATCACTCGTTCACTTTTATTCGAAACCCATCGCCTACGTTTTCAGTTAACTATGGCACCTAATTTACATGAAATTATACCCTATAGTTTAATGAAAAATCGGCTATGCATTTTGATCTTCATATGTAAAGTTATGATCAGTTATAGAGAGAAAAGTATCTCTTTTTAAGGTTGTGATTCTCGCCGGTCTTTAGTATGGAAATTACTAATTTTAGATTTCTGGGCATATTTTATAATGTATAATATTAACTGGAAAGTAACGAATCAACTCTATAATTTGAAATCACTCAGTCCTTATTATTTCTTCAGGGAGTTTTATAAATCCTATGCGTAACGTTTACATCTAAGGATGTAATAAGAATCCTTTACTAAGCTCATCGGTAAGCAAAGGATGATTTCGGAAGAGAAAAACATCCTGAAATGTTCCCTTTAGCTATTGTTGAATTGTATTTATGCCACATTTAGAAGTAATTTATTGGTTATTTTCGGTAGAAATGATTGAATAAAATGTACCGTTTATGCGAAAAATTAAGGATACTGACAATTTTTATCATTCGCCTCCAAAGGACTCGGTATTTCCATCAAATCCTTGAACAGTGCCAACTAATTGACACTTTTCGTGCGAAAAATTATTAAACTCAATTTCTCGACACCAATGTATCATATTGAACTGATAGTATCTAGAGAGTCCTTAAAAGGATTACAATTCTGTTCCGATACATTTTAGATCAATAGGTTATCCTTCATTTGAAACCTCTACAATCAAAATCCTTACACCCGTCGATCAGTTATGCTGAAAAATCCGGGCGAAAGTCGGAAATTTTTTAGTTTTAAGGATAAAAGTCCTTTACCGTTACTTAAATTTCTAATCCTTCAAACGAGACCTAACTGGAAGAAAGACGTATCATTTGGCAAAAACAGGACTCTTCTATCTATCTCCATTTAAAAGTTATGCGTGAACATACAAAAAAAAAAAGCAAAAAAAAAAAAAATATACGCAATGAATTGATAACCTTCTTTCTTTTGGAAGTCGGTTAAAAAGTACAAAAATGAACTTGAACCTTTCATTCTCAAATTAAAATTGGGTACTGAGAACAAAACAAACGTTTTTTTATTCAAATTTAAACATGCAGCTACATGAAATTGATTTTTTTTATCCTAGACTTATCTAGATTCATTACGCCTAGTCAAAGTAAGCCAATACATAAAGCCTATGTCTAAAATAAATTAAAGATGAGAATCGGTTTACATCTAAATATTTTCAAGCTAACCAATAACATTAATACATAAAAATACGGTGATATCACGCACAACGTAATTGTAGGGAAATATTAGAAATACTTGCAATTCTTATGTGAAGATCTGTTTGCATTGTAGCGCTTTTAAAATATTCTAATGTTTGCTCTACTAGTAAACTCTACGATTCAGCTCCCTGAGAAGGTGGATCTATACTTGAAAATTTTATTGACATTAAGCCATTGTTGCATCACTATACCAGTGACTCTAGAATAATTACAATTATTTCCTCGTCAAATTTTATTTAGAGTTGAATAATCACTCGAAAATATTTACACGGCCCATAAATAGCTAACGAATTGAAAAATTTTAGAATGGATTCCTCATCCAGTGGCGTACCCGAAATTTTAAAAATAAGAGCAAAAATATTTTGAGCAGGTTAATATATTACTGTAAAATAGAAATGTATGTATCTTTCAATAAGATATAAAAATTTACAAAACTAAAACGTTCTATATCCTGTACTGCTCACCTTTTCTTGCACTAAGCCATCCATGCGAATGCGGCAGCTATATTGATCTCAAGTGAACGTTGGCATTGCTCATTTGTTTGTAGTTCTGTATACATTTGACTAGTAACCGTGCGTTTCATTTTTTGTGTAATAAATATTGGAAAAGTGGCTTTTAACGGGTAGCTGCAAAGGTGCCAAAAGGGATTCTTTGATATCCAGTGATGCAGTAGAAACTCGAAGGCAGACTCTAGAAGGCAGACTCTAGGCAGGCTCTAGAAAATATTTACACGGAAGTAAATAGTAGCCCATAAATAAAAATGTATGTATCTTTCAATAAGATATAAAAATTTACAAAACTAAAACGTTCTATATCCTGTACTGCTCACCTATTCTTGCACTAAGCCATCCATGCGAATGCGGCAGCTATATTGATCTCAAGTGAACGTTGGCATTGCTCATTTGTTTGTAGTTCTGTATACATTTGACTAGTAACCGTGCGTTTCATTTTTTGTGTAATAAATATGGAGAAGTGGCTTTTAACGGGTAGCTGCAAAGGTGCCAAAAGGGATTCTTTGATATCCAGTGATGCAGTAGAAACTCGAAGGCAGACTCTAGAAGGCAGACTCTAGAAAATATTTACACGGAAGTAAATAGTAGCCCATAAATAGCTAACGAATTGAAAAATTTTAGAATGGATTCCTCATCCAGTGGCGTACCCGAAATTTTAAAAATAAGAGCAAAAATATTTTGAGCAGGTTAATATATTACTGTAAAATAAAAATGTATGTATCTTTCAATAAGATATAAAAATTTACAAAACTAAAACGTTCTATATCCTGTACTGCTCACCTTTTCTTGCACTAGGCCATCCATGCGAATGCGGCAGCTATATTGATCTCAAGTGAACGTTGGCATTGCTCATTTGTTTGCAGTTCTATATACATTAGACTAGTAACCGCGCGTTTCATTTTTTGTGTAATAAATATGGAGAAGTTGCTTTTAACGGGTAGCTGCAAAGGTGCCAAAAGGGATTCTTTGATATCCAGTAATGCAGTAGAAACTCGAAGGCAGACTCTAGATGCTCATTTGGATCAACCAGAAAAAAGGCAAAGGACAGTTATTGGTAAGAACGATTTACTTCACGTTTAAGATGTTCATTTTATGTTTACCAAATGCTCTAGATTTCAAATTAATTCATGTTTAGAGTGATTGTTACTGTATTCATAGGGCTTTGTACTAGTTAAAAAATCTCATTGAAATTGCGACTGTCGATCCGCCTGTGTGTGTGTCATATCAGTTTTTTTCCGAAACCATAGCAGCTACGGACACCAAACTGTGTATGCATATTAGAAGTTATGGGCTTAGAAATTTCCAGATATTAGAAAATTGTTCAAGTGGTTTAAGGGGGTCCCCCATATCAAAGGGGAGTCCCTCAAAATAAAATTTAACTGGAAAAGAGATTTCCCAAACTGGTCTCCAAGCAGTGCTACCATCTTCGTAGAATACAGAGCGAGAGAAACTGTACGAAAACCGGCCGGTCTTCATCACGCCGGGTATAGTTAGGCTATTGGCAGAGCATATATACTAAATAGAACTTGCAATCGATCAGCAGTTTGAATGAAGAGAGAGGGAAGAACTGATTAAAATATACGATGTGTTAGTGCCTTCCGTGCAAGTTCAATTTTTGATTTGCTATGCATATACAATACATACAAACTTTTAATCCATTTTCCCCTATTTTCTCCTTACTTCATAAGTATTGCTAGGAATAAAATTTGTTCGAACTGCAAGTGCTATCTAGTAGATATGCTCTGGCATTGGTACGGCAAGAACAGAGTAAATGTGCACATTCAAATAGTATACAAAGTGGGAAAAAAATTCCTGGGTACGCCACTGCCCTCATCCTTGTTCGTTTTACTATTTTGTTCTTCTTAATCTTTGAACTACAGCAACTTAAAACTCAATTTCTCATCAATTGTTTAAAATACAATATTTCACAGTGTTTTTGCTGCATTTGTAATTCAGTAATGAACTCAGCAAAAATATTTCAAATATTTTTGTTTACACTTTTTAACGTTTACCTTTATCATTCATCATTATTGATGCGTGTAAGGTATTTGTTATAGGAAGCCAATTATCTTTGAAAAAAATTATTACCTTTGGAATTTCTTAAATGTTTCATTGTGTACTATATGTTTTAAATATAATTGACAGTTTTACCATTTCGAAGCTCAAACGTTAAAAGGCAATGAAAAATTGAATTTCTTCTAAAGTATTACTTACATATATTTGGTAAAAATTTTCGCTCTTACCTGAATCTGCAAATATATCATAGTACTAACTAATCGCGGAAGACCTGCTCCGAATTAGCTAGCCTGCCAGCAGCAACTTTGGAGCAGACCAGGGAAATCCGGGCTTGCTGACTTGTTTGGTTCAGTCCGTTGACACATTATAAGACTTCACATCTAAAACCGGTGAAAAGGCAGTTTGGATTTATTCCGAATGATCTCAAACAAACGAGACAGCCGAAGAGAAAATCATGACACTTCTATGTAGCAGATAAAACTATAATTGGAGAGATGCATATCACACTACGCTCAGGTAGCCCTAACAGTTAAAAACAAGTTGGGTAAACAGACCTACGCTCATGTCAGAAGGGTTTTGTATTCAATTTTCAAAATGCAGTCACCAGATTGAATAAAGTCAAGAAGCATGTTAATGACGATTTTATTGGAGAAACTATGAAATACGAAGATCATACTATTATTAACAAAGTTGAAAGTATTTCGACTTCTGAGGTTTTTGTTATTGTTATACTCATAAATATCTCCCTTGATAATTATTTCAGATGTCTATTCGCGAGGGAGGAAACACATTTTTCATGTATTTCCCCCCTGTGCCCCCACTGAAGCAAAAACTGACAGTTTAAGAACTGTTTTGAAAAGCTCCCATGAAAACTTTCATTTCATACTCATATCGGCTACGTTTGATGAATTTTTTTTCAGGGGCCACTCTCCTGTACTGTTATCATCGATTAATAGCCAATTTTTTCGAATCCTAGAGTTTTTACAAAGCCCTTTTGTTAGCAGCTCTCTCCCGCCTCCTTGACTTGTTTCACTTATGAGTATTAATTGTAGGTAATCAGCTTCAGTCATTCATTAAATTGAATCAAGTGTTCAAAGCACGCACCTTAAACGTTGAAGTTGGGAAAAATTAACTCAAAATTATTCAATCTTCGCATTTAAAACAGCTACGTTTTTGTTTGACGATTACTGATGCCACTAGCTGAACCGATTCTCAAAGATATACATGACACCTATCATTCCTGAAATTTTCATGCAAATACTAGCAAAACTGTAGTGTCTGAGTCGGTAGAAAGCGCATGTTGTTCCACATCCATATGTTGCCATAGTAATAAATGCAGCGCATATTGTTCCATAGTAATACAGGAAAATTCCAACCGATTTAACTTCGCTAAATAAGATTTAATCTTTATGAAAATTGCAGGGTAGATGAATCTTATGAATGGACATCTACGTATTGAATTTCATTGAATTTAAGGGTACCGTTAAGATTTTATTCAAGAGAACATAAAATCGATATATCATAATATTACTAACAAAGTTGAGTGAATTGCGACTTTTCACGTATTTGTTGTTCTTGTACTCATCAAGGCCTACATTCTTGATTTTTTTCAGATTTTTCGGATGGAAGGTGTCCAATCGCGAGGGGGGGGGGACACAAATTTTTCGTGTATTTCCCCTCCCTGTGCGCCCCTCGAAGCAAACTTTGCCAAACTAAGACCTGTTTTGAAAAGTTCTCATCAAGACCTTTCATTTGATACCCATATCGGCTACCTTCAATGAAATTTTTTTTTCGGGGGGTCACTCCCCTACATGGGAAGACCCCCCTTAAATACCTTATAAATTTTTTTAGTAATTGAACTTTGAAAAAATCACCACTTTACACCTACGTAAAAAATTTGATGCTTCTAGCTTAAGTAGTTTCCGAGAAAAACTGCTGTGACACACGGACGGACGGACAGACAGACAGACGGACAGAAAGGACGCGATTTTAGAAGGGTTTTGTAAAATTATTTTACAAAACCCTAAAAACAAGCATACTGGAGCACACTGGAAGCGAATCTTTTTAAGAAATTCCTTCCCGTACGTTTATTCTTAATAGAAAAAAGATTCTTATAACGAAATGGTGCCTTTATGTGTAAGAAAACGAGGTCTAGTTGGAAATAATGAGGAGAATGGTTTCCTGCTAGGCTCTCAGATTGACAGTGGAGTATTTAGTGAGTAGTTCAGAAGCATTGCGTGTTCAAAAGTTCAATATTAGGGGCTCAAGTAACCTCTGTGCCTTAAGAAAAAACATTTTGTTAAAAAAATGATTAAATATAATAAAACTGAGATTGAACTACTTACTTTAATGTAACTACCACTGTCATTCTTTGTTGCACAATTTATCTAGTCAACCGTTTTGTACACTCAAAAAGAACGCTTGTTCTCCTAATAAAAGTTACACACAATTCAACAGGTCATAGGCCCAGCATCATAGTACATTCACATAGTATCCACACCTTCCATTTACCCTGGGTTGCACACTTTCTGAATTTTCTCAGGGGCCGATCAGCTGAGCTGGGGCACGTCAGCTGTGCCGGGGCACGTCAGCTGAGCCTAGGCTTATCGTATTCAAAAAACAAAACAAAAAGCAAATAAAATTTCGAACGCACGTGTCCTTTGACGCATTTCAGAACATGGCAGTGCTGCTAGATCCTAATGAAAATCTAAAAGATTGCATAGAATGAATTGCAAAGTAATTGATTTTTTGAGATCTGGTAATCCTGAAATCTATCATCGAAGCACATGTTTATATTCGCGCCAATCCTCGCGTCAGCATTTACCTACCTACCTGCTACCGAAGGCTTATGGACGCTTTTCGGTATGCGTTTGGATTTTTCGGGGGGAAAGATTGAGTGTGGATACTATGTGAGTATACTATGCCCAACATCATATCCACTGCCCCTTATTATTTTGAAAACTTTTTTTCTGTGATTCAAAAAAACTGAAGTCGACTGTCACTACCTTTTTGGAAATACCAAACAATTTCAAACACAAAACGGCATAACGGAGTTAAATCGCCAGCACACATACGTGTGTATGTATTTGTAAATAGTGCAACAAAAAAAAAGCTTTGAAATCTTTTTTAACAATGAACGTAAACATTAAAATTGACATTAAAATTGAAAATTCACAGGATTTATAACCGACAAAATTAAAACTGACAAATGGTGATGCGGCTAGAATTTATGTGCAAAATACTTTTGAAAGCCAAACATGTGATGGCTAGCCTATGTGAAACTCTCTACTTTTCCAACTTGAGGTCAAATCTAATATTTGTATCAAATGTAACGGACCACAGCTACTAATTTAGTTTTTGGCATATTGATGCAATTGTAATAGACCCGAAATCTGGCAAAAAATAGACAACGATCTCACGAAAGTTGAACTTGTACTACATAAATGATAAATTTTGCACATAATGCAATCTACAAGAGTGGCATGAAGTGCTAGGTCACCTGAATAAAGCTGACCCAAAGAGAATGATACGAAACGAATTTGTATTGTGCATGAAAGCAGATACTAATAGCAATTTTCCACAATGAGACATATGTATTCAGGAGAAGCAATCTCAAAAACTATTTATGAAGCTTGAATTGTCGTGTACTGTGTTACTGAAACTCATACATTCAGATCTTTGTAGACCGATGCGCATTCAATAATACGATCAATGATGCGAAGGATACTTTTTGGAACAACAAGGTGAAACAAGAGAAGAGTTCAAAGAATGCGAGGGCGGTCCCAAAAGTACCCGACCCGACAAAGAAAACAGTAAAAAATTGCGAAAATATTTTTTATTTTTCAGCATATTCCCTTTTCAGCTCGATACACTTTTCCCAACGATGTTCAATAGCTTCGATACCCGCTTTATAGTAGTATCCGTCATGATCCTCAAAATCGCTACTAACCGCAGACTCTACTCGTACCTCTTCATTGTTGGCAAACCTTCGGCCGCCGAGCCATTTTTTCAAATTCGGAAAAAGAAAATAATCTGAGGGAGCCATATCTGGCGAAAAGGGTGCGTGAAGAAGCAGTTCAAACTTCAGCTCATTGATTTTAGCCATTGCAATGACGCACGTGTAGACTGGTGCGTTGTCGTGATGAAACAATACCTTCTTTTTCATCAGATGAGGCCGTTTTTTCTTGATTTCATCACTCAAATGCTGCAATAAGTCTACAGAATATGCGCCGTTGATTGTTTTTCCTTTTTCGATATAGTCAATAAATATTATTCCACACGCATCCCAGAAAATGGAGGCCATGAGCTTGCCAGCTGACTGCTTTCTTTGGAACCGGTTTTCCCTTTTCAGTCCACTGCTTTGACTACTCCTTGGTCTCAGGTGTAAAATGATGGGCCCATGTTTCATCCATGGCTTTATTGCTGCGAAACATTGTCAAACACTCGATGGAAACATCCTCACGTTGCTGTTTGTGCTCCATTATGAGCAAACGGGGCGCACATCTTGTGCACAGCTTTCTCATGTCCTAATTTTCGGTCAAAATGCGATGCACAGCACTTTTTGAAATGCTTGCTTTTAGTCGACGGTCATCCATTTGTGGATTTTCTTCACATTTTCTGACGTAGCGACGTCATTTGGTCGACCACTGCGGTGTTCATCTTGGCAGCTCTTACGACCTCGCTTAAACTCAGCTTCCCAATATTTTACCATTGTAAACTAAGGAACAGACATCCCCAGATTAGAATCCAACTCGGCTTTGATATCGGTTGGACCTAGACCTTTCAAATGAAAGTATTGTATTACATAACGATACCCGATTTTTTCCATATTTACAAATTCACTGCGAGCGTTCACTTTGGATGTCTGTAAAAAAATAATTATAAACGTACCGTTATGAATTTTCCACATTAAGTTGTTGAAAGATGGTATTGTCAATCGTAGTAATTGTTTTCTAAAAACTACCTGTATTCATAAGTCAGGTCGGGTACTTTTGGGATTACCCTCGTATAAAAATGTGGTCGAAAATAACACAGACAGAAATATCAAAGCATTACGCTCAGATGTCGAAAACGAGTACATCAGTAGTTAATTTTCAAGTTTCTGAAACCGTGTAGGTGTCAAACAGGAACTAAATGTTGAGTAAACCCCCCAGTGAAATGGAACTGCTGAACAAAAAACCACACGCTACTTGAAAATGAACACTGCATGATGCTTTAAAATGGATTAGCTGCAAATTTTTATGCCAATCATATGATGGTGAAATACCTGTGGATGAAGAATAATTATATGTCAACTATCTACCTAATTTCGATGCAGGGGCGTATATGTTCGATAAAACTCCCGGGAAAAGTAACTTTACACCGAAATAAAAAAAAGTATTTTTACCGGATACAAGCCGCAATTTCAATACTTTGGATTCCAGATGAGAAAAGAATCTACAGAAGTCAAGATACAAAGTTCTTTGGCAAGTTCAAGTGGAATGAATGGATTATGACTTTATGGGCAAGAATTTCTTTGAAGAGTCCAATCATGAAATAGGGATTGAACTTCGAAGCAAATCGATGAAAAAAAGTCACCATCAGAAATCATTCAACAAGAAGATGCTAAGAAAACATTCAAGAAAATTACTAAAACATCTAAGATTTCGAGGCAAAAAGGATTGAGAGACCACAAAATCCATAGAATAAATTATGAAAAAAACACTTCAAAAGCTGAAACCAGCAAATACATAACAAACCTAATTGAAGAACACGCTCCACAGACCGCTGTAGTTGCACTTGGTTATCTCGAATGGGAAGCATGGAAGGCTGCAATGTTGCAAGGATATGGAGCACTCCAGAAAAACAACACGTGGATCCTGGTTAATCAATTGCCAAATATGGAAGTCACTAGGATAAAGTGGGTGCTGTGCACAAAACTGAATAAAAATGAATCAATCAAAAGGCGAAAGGCATGACTCGTTGCCTAAAACGATCCAGAAAGCAGTGGTATCGAAAGTTGACTAAGGAGCTACCTGAATCAGATCTGCAACCTATCAGTGCTGATCCTTGCGTATATACAATGCGCAGTAATGAAACACTTATGGTAGTTTTGATATACGTAGACGATTTAATGTTTGCATCTAACGATAATCAGCCACTCAATGCACCCAAAACTGATCTCGCACACATCTTCAATGTGAAAGATATGGTTTGTTTAAAGTAAAGTCTCAGAATCTAATTCAAGCAGAGTCTTGAAATGCACGAAATAAAGATGTATCAACATCAGTACAGAAACGTGGTCATCAAACACTCTTCCGAAATCCAGACGTGCCAGCACCCTTCCATTCACAAATTCTAACTGCACAGTCATCATCTTCCACCTTCTGTTGGGCACACGTACATTTTTTTCAATAAAATTATTTAATTATTCACTTGTCCTTTTGTTCCCTGTCATCACTAATACATTTCCTATCTTTTTTTTAAGTACGAAAAAAATATTAATCTAATCTTTCCCACTAACGAAATTTCATTCTTTATTTCCCACCAACAAAATCGCATTCTTTATTTCCCACAACCAAAATGTCATTCTTTACTTTTTACTTACAAAATCCCTTCCTTTCTTTTCCACTTTATTCGTTCCAAAAATCATTAAACCATAATATGATTGAATCTCTCCATGATGCTTCTACTCGTTAAGAGTACAATCGTCCATTGCCTCAATGTCCACGCAGGCATGTAAAATTCGGTTGCTGTAGGATCAGTGGGAGAATATTGAAAGCTAGTATGGATGATTCTGTGTTGAACTCCCAATTTGAGGGGGTCTAATGGAACTGTAGGTTCGAACTCCCCCGGGTGCAAAGAAATATTTTTAGCTTCGTCAAATGTAACCGTTTCTGTGTGTATAACGATTTGCACATAGCTAAGCATTATCATGGTTATATACGAATCGCCATAAATGCAATTGAAATTATTGCATTTGACAAAAGATTAACGGAGGGAATAGGATTGAAGCGCATTGAACTTCAATCACGTTACTTCTGTGCAGCAGCGAATGACTCGAGAAAGGGGTTGCGGAACTTAGGCAGGAGTTCAGTTGAGACGATTAGAGAGTCAGATGATAGCGAAAGCGGGTAGCCGAAGTTTGGTGAGGACGTCGAATTTTAAAATCAAACAAGTTGAGTAAGCAGGAGAGTGCCTCTACCAGAAGGTCTTTGTAAACATCCTAGGGTTAGAGACAAGTTTTCTAATGGCGTGAATCGATAACTTGAATTATTCATCCAATACTTAGATATGAAATCGTTCAAATTTATGCAAAAGATGCACAGTTTCTTTCATAAGGACAGTGCAGCCGCCATTTTAATCTAGCTTAAATGATTTTTCTGAATGCTCGGCCGATTGAACCTGTTCAAGTTAAACACTATTCCTTAAATTTTCATGAAAATTGAAAGAAAATAAAAGTGCCCAAGTCAATTTTAAATATATACTCGTATATAGGGTTTTCCAATAAGAGGTGTTATTTTGAATAGATCTTCTGATTTAACACCTTGCGACTTCTTCCTTTGGAGCCACGTGATAGAGAAGGCCTATGCCAATAGCCCAGCGTCGATTCAAGATCTCAAAGATGAAATTCGTGAGGCTATCGAGGACATAGGGCAGCCCCTTTGCGATTTGGTTATAAAAAATTTCATGAAGAGGATATGGTCCTGTAAGCGTGTCGTAGTCGTTATTTGCCCAATGTTAGTTATTGCTATTAACGGCATATCTTCTTCTTTATAATGAAATAAATAACCGATCATTTGTATTTAAAAATGGCATTTTTCTTTTAAAATCAAAATAACACCTCTTATTGGAAAACCCTATATCAACCATAAACACGTGTTATTGTTGTTGTAATTCCATATAATTTAAATGGCTATAACTCACTTGATTATGATTCGATCTCAATTAAATTTTGTGAACTTATATATGTTATGTCAGTCTATATAATTGCAAAATTTCAGGAAGTTTAAAGGTACCGTTTTGATTTTATGGGCAAAAACGTAAAATCTACAAATCATACTATTATTAACAAAGTTGAGCGAATTTCGATGTCTTAGGTATTTTTTGCCCTTGTTCTTGTTAAGGCCCACGTTCGTGATAATTTTCAAATTTTTCGGCTGAATGGTGTCCAATCGCGAGGAGGGGACACAAATTTTGGGTTCATTTTGCCTTCCCGTGGACCCCCTTATTCATCAAATGATTTCTTTATTTCAGATTCTAAAAGTTTTAATCAAGACCTTTCATTTGATATCCCAGCCGACTACCTTCGATTAAAATTTCGGTGAATTGTTAAATACATAAACTTTTATCTGTGGTTTCCATGAATGAAGGATTTTTTTTCATACAGGGTTATCCATTTCGTGGTAGGAAATATAACCCTGCCCTTTGACATCTGTCAGGATCAAATGTCATTCAAAGCGTGTTTTCTTAAGTTGAAGGTTTGCTATTTAGAAATATGGATCGCTTAGCAGTCAAAATTATTAAATTTTATTATGAAAATGGTGATTCTGCTGTATCACCATTTAGGGCTTTATGAGCCGATTATGGTCGACATAATCGACCTACACAGCAAACAATTTCGAACACAGTGAGAAAATTTGAAGAACCTGGATTGGTTATTGATATCGCAAGGGCTATGCATCATCGCAACATTCGTTCTGCTGAAAATGTCGCTGTCGTTGCTCAAAGTGTGGAGGAAGACCCGAATTTGTCGATTCCTCAACGTGCTCAACATTTGGGCTTGTCTTACGGCTCAATGTGGCGGATTTGCATCTTCATCCATACTAAGTCAAACTCACTCAAGAACTTAAGCCTCAAGACCATACACAACGCAGAATGTATGCGAATTGGGTGATTGAACAATAAGCCATTGATAACGATTTTTCGAATAAAATTTTTTTCAGTGATGAGGCTCATTTTTCGCTCAGTGGTTACGCTAATAAACAGGATTGCCGCATATGGGGCTCTCAAAATCCTCAGGTGTTCACAGAAAGGCCTTTGCATCCGGAAAAAGTTATTGGTCCGTATTTTTTTGAAAACGATCAAGGAAGAGCGATTACAGTCAATTCTGGCCGCTATGGACGGATGTTAACCGATTATTTTTGGAGAGAAATTGAAGAATATGATCTGGAGAACATGTGGTTCCAACAGGATGGAGCCACAAGTCACGCAACACAGGCTAATCGAGCACTTTTGCAAGAGAAATTTCCAGGACGCGTAATTTCGAGATTGAGTGATGTCAATTGGCCCGCAAGATCCTGCGACCTAATACCTTTGGATTTCATTTTATGGGGCTATGCAAAAGATCGTGTTTACGCGAACAATCCTCTAAATCTTGAGCAATTGAAAACCAATATTCGTGAAGTTATGGCCGAGATATTGCCGTGAATGTGCGGAAAAGTCATTGAAAATTACCTCAAAAGGATTGAGGCCTGTAAGAGGTCTCGTGGAGGACATTTGAAAAATGTTGTATTTCACGTATAATGGCAAGGTTCAATCTTTATATTGCATAAAAAATTTTGTTTCCATCTGAATATTTTATATATTTTCTTCAGCTTTACTTTCCCAAGCGTAAAATGGATAACCCTATATTGTGATAAGTATGCTAAGAAAAAGACAAGTTGGGTAGACAGACCTATGCTCATGTCAAAAGGGTTTTGTACTCAACTTACAAAATGCAGAAACCAGCAACGAATAAAATCAAGAAACATGTCAAAGACGATTTTATTGGAGAAAATGTGAAATTCGAGGATCATACTATTATTAACAAAGTTGAACGAATTTTAACTTCTGAGGTATTTGTTATAGTTATACCCATAAATATCTCCTTTGATAATTTTTTCAGATTTTTTAGATCACGGGTGTCCATTCGCGAGGGAGGAAACACATTTTTCATGTTTTTCCCCCCTGTGACCCCCACTGAAGCAAAAACTGTCAGTTTAAGAACTGTTTTGAAAAGCACTCATAGAGAACTTTCAGTTGATACTCATATCGGCTACCTTTCATGAAATTTTTTTACAGAGGCCACTTCTCTGTACTGTAATCATCGATTCATGGCCTATTTTTTCGAATCCTAGAATGGTCACAAAGCCCTTTTGCTAGGAGCTCTCTCCTTGTATGTACTCATCTTCATGATACCTATCACTCCTGAAATTTTCATGCAAATTCTAGCAAAGCTGTAGTGTCTAAGTCGGTAAAAAGCGCATATGGCTCCATAGCCATATGTTTCCATAGTAATACAGGGCATATTGCTCCATAGTAATACAGGAAAATTCAAATCGCTATAACTTCGTCAAATACTATTCGATCTTTATGAAACTTTCAGAAAAGATGCATCTTATAAATGGTCATCTGTTCAACAAATTTCATGGAATTTAAGAGTACCGTTTGGATTTTATTTAAGAAAACACAAAATCGATAAATCATACTATTACTAACAAAGTTGAGTGAATTTCGACTTCTCATGTATTTGTTGTTGTTGTACTCATAAAGGCCTTCATTCATGATTTTTTCAGATTTTTCGGATGGAAGGTGTCCAATCGCGAGGGGGGGTACGCGAAAAGTTCGTACGTTTCCCCTTCCCCTTCCCCCCTCGGTACTCATTAGGCAATTTTAAGACTTCTTTTGAAAAGATCTCATTGAGACCTTTTCAATGACACCCTACTCGACTACCAATGGTGAAATTTTTTTTTGAGGGGTCACCTCCCTATATGGGGAGACCCCCCTTAAACGCCTTTGGAAAATTTTTTCACCCTTGAACTTTCAAGAGGGCACCACTTCTGACCTCCCTACAAAGTTTCATGGCTGTAGCTACTATAGTTTCGGAGAAAAAGTGCTGTGACATACAGACGGACGAACGGACGGACGGACGGACACAGGTCGTGATTGCAATAGGGTTTTGTATTTTAGTACAAAACCCTAAAAAAACAAACACAAAATTGAAATAAGTGAGATAAAAAATAAGGATGGTTTAAATATACCTGCATAATCAAACTACCAATATTGTGTCAAAAATAAAACTAATAATAAGTAATAGTGAATAAAAAAATCTTATTTCCGGTACATGAACTTAATGTTTATACAATCAAGTGTTGGGGTTCATAAACTATAACAGATGAAAACTGAATTAAGAGTTAGTTTTTCTAAGGACTGTTTTGTTCCATTATTGAATTTTGGAAAAGGCAAAGTTTCGGACTTTGGATTTGTTAATCAAACCAGAAGCGACTATTAGTCAGCGAAGGAAGTAAATATAGGCGTCAGTGATCCGAATCGTTACCACTGGCGATAAAAGTGGCCGTTTCATACTTTTTCGGTTTTTAGGATTTTGTACTAAAATACAAAACCCTATTGCAATCACGACCTGTGTCCGTCTGCCCGTCCGTCCGTCCGTCTGTATGTCACAGCACTTTTTCTCCGAAACCATAGAGGCTACAGCCATGAAACTTTGTGAAAAGGTCAGAAGTGGTGACTTCTTGAAAGTTCAAGGGTCAAAAAAATTTTCAAAGGGGTTTGAGGGGGGTCTCCCCATATAGGGAGGTGACCCCTCAAAAAAAAATTTCACCATTGGTAGTCGAATAGGGTGTCATTGGAAAGGTCTTAATAAGATCTTTTCAAAACAAGTCTTAAAATTGCCTTATGAGTACCGAGGAGGTAGGGGAAGGGGAAATGTACGAAATTTTCGCGTACCCCCCCTCGCGATTGGACACCTTCCATCCGAAAAATCTGAAAAAATCATGAATGAAGGAATGCAGTGAAAAAGGCAATTCACCTGAAGCCTTTCTTCAAGGAAGTCTTTGACAAGAAGAGCATAGTCGTATTCTTCATCCGTTGTGAAGTTGCCGCAAAACTAACTTAAATCCGGTCTACCACATCGACATACGCTACCATTTCATCCGTGAACACATTCCAATTGGAAGAATGTGTGCAGACGTGTTAACAAAGGGTTTGTCAAGAAATCAATTATTGCAAATAACAAAGATATTTTATTTGGAA
Source organism: Odontomyia ornata (assembly GCA_963969285.1). Lineage (NCBI taxonomy): Eukaryota > Metazoa > Arthropoda > Insecta > Diptera > Stratiomyidae > Odontomyia > Odontomyia ornata. The sequence goes on along the minus strand of OZ017738.1, from coordinate 61,566,401 downwards.
AGGATTAACGTAAAATAATAAACTTTTAAATTATATACTTTAAAATTTAAATGAGGTAAAATAACGCAGTTTTTCGAATGAAATTATTTCTTATTGCTGATTGCATAAATTTAGCTCTTAAAAGCCGAAATGAAAAACACTGAGACAAAGTAAGCTAGCTTGAAAACGATTTAGAAAGAAAAGGCCAAAAAATTAAAGCCATAGTGAATGGATTCGGAAAACCATGTTTGAAACTGCCCTCATAAAATAGACTCTCAATATCAACTATGTGAGTAAATAACTACATAGAATTAAATAAATTAGCTAATTCACACGAAGCGCAACCAGCTATTGTAATCAACTACTTCAACTCCTTCCATTCAGTGGTTCTAATCTTTCAGAATTTTAATGGCTTAATAATATATTTATAAGTTCATTTTATTTTACTACACAAGCTGAAAAGAAGACTTGAATGAATAAGATTCAGTGAGAAAGCTCGACGAAGTTTTCGATGAACTATTTATTTAATCGCATTCTAGTTTGGTCTAGCAGCAAATTGACTGCCATATATTATTTAGATCTAATCTGAATGTGCTGGTTCATAATTTTTTCTCGGAATTCCAAGTAAAAGTTAAAAAGAGTAAGCCTTTTGCAATATCTCGGGGTAGCCTACGCAATACAGCAAATGAAAACGTTTAAAAACTGATATTTTCTCAGTTATATAATTGAAAGCTATGTTTATAATTAAAAGTGATTTATCATTTCGGATCATCAATCATTACTCGATTACCTTTCTTAAAATCGATTAACTCGGGATAGAATCAAGATAAGGATAGATTTAAATAATGTTTTACGTAAGCAAGCTAAATGCATCATGTGTTCATCATTTGAAAATGAAACAGGTTATTTGAAAATCTTTTGGTATTAGTTTGCCATTCGGCTAATTTTATATCAAATTAACCCTAATCAGTAAACTAGTTTCCCTTTTCATAATACGCGAAAGACTTTATACGAGCGGTAATTGCAAACATCACTTCAGAGCTTGTTTATCAACGGAGATTGATTGATAAATTTATTGATTATATATCATGTAGTTTATTTTACGCCACACACCCACTAAACAATAATTTATAATAAAAACAGCAATTAAAAATCACTATTTAGTCGCACATACATACATACTTCGAATAAATGTAGGCTTGGCACATAAAACCTCAACCCTTCCAGAGAGTATTTCTCCACTGTAATAAACGCGGTGATCGTTTTGATCAAATTTAATACTGACGGTTGGTGGCATTTTCTTTTGCGAAATTTCATCCAGTTCTGATGGAAGGTAAGAAATAAAAGTAATGGTCTCGCTACTAGCAACACTCAATTAGCTTAAACATTTTCACATTGGAACGTATCAAGGAAGACTAATGAAACATTTGGCATTGCGATTTTCCCAAATTTTGTTCACTACAGAGTTATTGATAACATTTAATCGCTAATTGTAATCTGTTACTTCGATTAATTACTAATTCTAGAGGTACAAACACATTCTGTGCGATTCGACCATACGTTGCATGTTCAACGGGTGCCAAAAATATCTAATCTGGAAATTACTGAACATTCGTTGATCATTTTGATACAATAAGGGACTAATCAAATTTCTCTCGGTGAAAACAATGCGATTTGACGTTCAGATTGTTTATTTTATTCGTTTACGATAGTAATGGCTGCAAGAATGGTTTTAGCTACATACATACTGTTGTGGAGCTCCAGTTTTCGTAGTTTCATCGTCGTAGCTTTTTCATCGTCTCACCTCATAACACACAAAAATTTTTTTTTTTGTGGTAGGGAGGTGAAGGCACTTACGCCCGCCGAGTCTGGCAGTGTGGGACTCCCATGGAGGATACCCTTGGACTACCCACTAAACACCTCCCCTGTCAATCTGAGAACCTAGCCTGGAACCGTTTGACACATTACTTCGGGCCAGGTCTCGTTTTGTTATGCCGTGGGGCGCCTTCAAGCTGGGGAGTCCCTTTCCTAGCGGGAGGGGAGAGGGGAAGAGGAAATGCCAGAAGAGCGATCCCCCAGCCCCAGCACCTCCGGCTGCTGTGAGTCCCTTTTATCTTTTAGGACTGCCCGAGCATAATGTGCCACCTGGTTCCATTTGTCAACCGATTCGAGCATCACCGCAACTATATTATCCGGGTAACACACAACATTGGATAGAAATGTCCGTAAAGGAGTGCAGTGGTGGTCTGCTGCCTCAGCAAGCGAAAAATTAGTGTTACGCTGAAAATCACCTTGTGTGGGGGCGCGTAAGTGCGCTGTCAAGCTAGTTTTGCGGTGTTGTAGGGCGAGTTATTTCCCAAAGCACGAGGGCTCACCTAATTATATTTTCGTACTTATGAACTAAGTGCTAACCAGAGTCAACAAAAGATGTAAAAGCGATTGACCTTCATAAAGCGTCAATGGCCTAGGTACCATACTGAAAGGGAATACAGAGGAAATGCGACGACGAATACCCGATTAATTGCGCGAGTTACTCATAATCCCAAGTCCCCGCGTCAGCATATCACCACACAATTTACTAACCCTTAATCACCCATGACTCATATTAATCATACATGACTCATATCCTGTCATTCAGAGACTTGATCAATCTAATATAAACATCCTGTAATTCCAATATCCAATTTCGCTTACTTGCATTGCTGAGATCAGCATATCAAAGTGCAATTCTTAGCTTGAATCAAAGAAACAAAGAGGATGCTGCATAAGCATTCTTACCATTATAAAAGCAGCCCTTCAAGAGCTAGTTAGTTAGTTTGAGTTTGAGTTCGAGCTGAATATTCAGCTGAATCAAGACACAAGTGGTTAGGTTACTAGTTCTGTATAAGTTTAATTTAAGAACCAATGTGTTCTTGTTGTAATAGTTAAAAGTGTTAAAAGAATGAAATAAGTAAAAGTGAAACCTAAAGTGTTTTTAGTAGAGAGATTCTGGGGAATGACTCTCCCAAATATATATTTTTGATCATCATACGTTTAATAACATAACTGGCGCAATCGTCCATCAAAGGAAGGAGGAGCCTTCATTGACATCCAAATCTAATCATCGCACCGCTAACCGTCTTTGAAATAAAAAAGCCCAACCACCACCCCATTTAAATGGTTGCAAATGTTCCCGGGCTCGCACATTGGCTTTATTTGTTCCCCAGTAATGGGACATTAAATGCAGATAAATGCTAATAACTGTAAATACATCAACAGCTCTGCTTTTAAATCTTACTTACACATCCCTAGTTAGGAAGTAAGAAGAAGAAGGCCTGATAACGGAATCAAAGTAATAACCATGCCACCGGAATAGAGGTTGGGCAACGGGCTAACTCATCGTCCCAGGAAAATTCTAAAATGTACCAAAACCTGCAGGAGGACCTCGGAATGGACTGAACTTACGACTACGATACCGCAAGTGGAAAAGGACTATGGCATTGAATCCTGGAATATCACATCACTCAATTCCTCTGGAGCTGTTAAGGACCTTTTACAACAGGCCAGTCAATATCATTTACAAATGCTGGCAATCCAGGAAATGAACTGGACTAGAAATAACATTCAAGACATGAGATCGCACACAATATTCAAAAGTGGGAAGCGTACTGGAAAACAAGGATTCGGCGTGGCTTTATTGTAGCTAGGGAGTTCAAATCGCACGTCATTGATTTCAAGGCAATAAACGCACAGTTTTGTGCAATTCGTATCAAAGCGAAATTCTTCAAAATCTGGCTGATCAATGTTCACGCTCCAACTGAAGAAAAAGGCGAAGAAACGAAAGAAACGTTCTACGATCCCCTGGAAAGACTGGGCGACTCACTGCCTATAACAGGCACTTAAAAATTTCTAGGTGATCTTAACGCTAAGGATGGCAATAATATTTCATCGGGGAACGACTGGAGGATAAAGCCTCCACGATGAAACAAATGAAACGGCCAGCGCCGGATCAGCTTTGCATATAGCAGAAATCTAGGCACAAACTCAACTTTTTTCCGACATCAATGCAATCATTAAATGACCTGGGTTTCACCGAATGGCAACACACAAAACCAGATCGATCATGTTCTGACCCAACAACGTTGGGCCTCGAGCACCCTTGACGCCAGAATATACCGAGGAGCCAATCGTAACTCAAATCATGATTTGATCAAATTAACCTCTTGATGTCATATGTCAAAGGCACATTCGGTGAAGACTAGCCCGCTACAAAAATTTGACATAAAAACGCTCCAAACGACGTCTGTTGCCAAAAATTTCATGAAGACTCTCAATAACCAGCTGGCTCCCATCTTATCAGACGCATTGTTAAAGACAAGCAACGAGCTCTGGATGGAAGTGAAAGCAGCTATTAAGACCGTAACAGAACAGATGATCAGATTGGTTCTATAATGAGTGCCAAAATGCGTTAGACAAAAAGAATCCGGTGTACAAAGATTACATAGGTAGGAAAACCAGGACAAAGAGAGAGCACTATGAAAATCTCAGAAGAGTAGCGAGTGAGATGATTAGGATTAAGAAAAGATAATACTATGACGACCGATTGAGGAGTTTAGATGTAAGTTCAGCGAACTACAGCACAAGACAAGCATACAAAGTAATGAAAAGCCTAAAGCGTGGTTATCAGCCCAAAATCACGTTCTGTCGTGATGACATCGGTAACATCATCGCTGATGAAATCAAGATTAAGTAAAGATGGGCATCATATTTCAAGAACCTTCTTAATCCTCAGCACAGCTCTCGAACATCGGAACTCTTTAGATGTTTGCGGAGATCACCAACTCCGGATGAAGTTTGTTCCATCATCAAAGCCCAAACGAATAATAAAGCGCTTTGACACAAATATCGGACTAAGGCAGGGAGATGAGCTGATCCCATTGCTATTCATTTTGGGTCTAGAATACATTATAAGGAAGCTACCTATCGATACACAAGGTACATTGCTATATAACTCTAGCCAAGGAGTAGCCTATGCGGATGACATCAACAATTTGTCATGGTCATTAACAACTGCCAAAGAAATCTTCCTGAAACTCAACAGCGAAGCAAAACTAGGAGGGTTATAAGTCTATGAAAATAAAACAAAGCTCATGACGAAGTCGAGGAAAACTACCTCAAGTACACAAAATATCACACGTGGCGAGTACAGCACCAAAAATATGAACAAAGTCGTGTACTTAGGCGCCAAAATAACGGGAAGTAAAATGTTTTCCTATAAGAGGTGCTATTTTGAATAGCCCACTAGTTCAGCAGAAGTCATTTTTGAAGCTGTTTTTGTTCGACATTTGACAAGTAGAAACTACACCATTGATAAAAATGGAACGATACATGCTTCAAAAACGCATTTAAATTATTAAAATTCACTATAAAAATGGTGAAAATTTGTCACCTTGTCGGACCGCAATACAGAAATCGGTAGAAAAATTCGAGCTGTTGGGACGCCTTAAGGATGCGAAGAACAAAACCCGTGCACGTCACTCAAGAACAGCCATGAAGGTTTGTCCAGTTCTCTTCATTCTTTAGAATTTGGCTTTCCACAAACGTCATTAGACCGTATTTTGCATAAAGATTTGGGTCTTAAGGCTTATAAAGTTCAGTTAATACAAGAATTCAAGCCAGTTGATCATCAACAACGTCGTGCCTTTGCTGATTGGGTTCTTGAAATGCATGAAAATGATCCGGAATCCCATAAAAAAATTATATTGAGTAATGAAGCCCGTTTCCACCTCGGTGGCTTCGTCAACAAGCAAAATTGTCACATCTGGGGCTCGGAAAACCCAAGAGTTATTGTTGAAAAGCCTCTTTATCCTCAACGTGTCTGTTTGTCGCGGTTTATGGTCCGGCGGATTCATTGGACCTTACTTTTTCGAAAATGAGGCTGGAACAATAGTTACGGTGGATGGATTGCGCTACCAAGAGATGATTAATGATTTTTTATGGCCGGAATTGGATAGTATTGATCTGGACAACGTTTAATTGCAACAAGAAGGCGCTACGTGCCACACAAGCAACGAAACCATTGATCTTTTACGGGAAAAGTTTCCGGACCAAGTTATCTCCCGAAGAGGTAATCACAATTGGCCACCGAGATCTGTGCTTTAACACCTTGCGACTTCTTCTTTAGAAGCCACGTGTAAGAAAAGGTCTACGCCAATAGTCCAGCGTTGACACAAGACCTCAAAGATGGAATTCGTGAGGCTATCGAGGACATAGGGCAGCCACTTTGCGATTTGATTATGGAAAATTTCATGAAAGGGATATGGTACTGTTAGCGTGGTCGTGGAGGTCATTTGCCTGATGTTGTTTTTCATCATTAGCGACATACCTTTTTCTTCATGGTGTTGCAACCACGGAAGTCACCGCAGTTGCAGACATTAAGAATTAGCAGAGAGGTGTGTAGCCCGGGGTGGCATACTGAGGCCGGCTAGTGCTCAGTCGTGTCGTGGGCCTACCGGGACACCCTCTGTTCGTGCTGAGCCACCTTACATAAAATAACTAGCACAAAGGGAAAAGGATGGGAAAGGGGAGGTCACATTGAAAAATGAAAAATAATTGTTCTCTTAGAACATTGTGGTGGTTTTATTTCAAGTTATAATCTAAATCCAAAGTACATAAAAGAAAATCAGTTAAAACAAAACTACTAAAAACCCCAACATAAAATAATTCAAGATTATAGAGAATATGATAATCAAACTATTGGATAATGTATTGAAAAAAAAGGAAAAAAAACTTAAATTGTACTCACTTCTTTCCCCGTAGGATTCGGAGCGCCCGGTGCCATACAGCAAAAAAAGCGTGTGGTCGCTGAAAATTAAATTGTAATTTAGAATCACCAAACCAAAAAAAAAACGTAACGGCCACTTTTATCCGCAGTAATTGATTCCTCCAATCTGTCTAATATTGGTAAATTTTCCTTTCACTTTTAATTTCTAGTTAGTAATGTTTTCATAAATTCATTCGTTTCACTTCTGATTTTTTGTTTATCTTTTTTTCACTAAATTTCAACCCAAACCTTTGACAACAATTTTCGTCTTCCCGCAATCCAAATTAGCAAAATCTTTATTTTTCTCGCACAATTTTCGTTTTCCGCACTTCAAATTAATAAAATTTTTCTTTTCTTCACACTACACAAAGTCAAATCCCCTCTCTTCCCAAAATGCAATATTCCCCTCAGTTTTTCAATCCTTCCACTCTTCGTCACTAAAACTTCAAAAAAAGTCTATTCAATTCCCATTCTACCCCCAAAAACTCCCTTTTTTCCCAATTTCAAAAACCCCAAAAATCACTTATATCCCGCACAGAAAACTCCCTTATCTTTAACAGCCAAATATTCACTGCCTCAATCCTAACGACTCTATTCCACATTTCACCTTCATCCAATCCGATCCCGCAATCCTCTTCATTTTCAAATTACCGCTGCCGCATCTGGGTAACGTAATCGAAGTTCATTACACTTCGATTCCGCTACCCACACATCTTTTGTTCCATATCGACAAACTCAATAGTATGGCAATTTGCACAATCCAAGAAGCGCTTGGTTGAATTCAAAGTGTCACATATACACATTTCGGAAGCTATTGGTTTTGCCGATACCCCAAAAAGAGTGCTTCCGTGCGCCCGGGGAAACTTGAACTCAGGGTTCCAGCAGACCCCCGGTGGAGAACTCGCAACGTAACCAATGGAGCTATGCTTTGTCGATCTTCCATTCATCCGATTAGCAACTTCAACGATGTATCTGAGCATGAGATTGAATTTTGTTAGTAGGGAAACGTGAATTAATATTCGTTAGTAAAAAAAAATGAAATTTTGTTAGTGGGAACTAGTGAATAGAATTTGTTAGTATGAAGGAAGGAATTAGGTTTTGTTAGGAAGAATGAATAGAATGAAATTTTGTTAGTGGGAATTAATGTAGGGAGTGTTGTTAGTGGGAAGACTAAACTTCTTATTATATTACTAGGGTGTTGTAATTGGAAATCAGGGAAAAAGGTAGGATGGTGATGATGTGGAAATAAAAATTAAAGGGAAATAGGAAAAATGTTAATAAAAATAAATAAATGCACAGAGAAAAGGTAAGAGTGCCCAAAGGAAGATGCAAATGTTACGGCGGCAATTTGACGTTGCGAATGGGAGGAAGTTGGTACGCCGGAATTCGCAACAATGGTAAAATAAAAATAATTGGAGCAAATCATTCAAATGTAATAGATTCCAATAATCATAATTTAATCGAATCAATGAGTAAACCAATTCAAATAAATAATGTCTGCAAAAACAACCTAGATAAAATCACAAACAATATATGTAAACAAAACCTATAACGCATTTCAGACAAATGATAGCAAATTAAATCAAATAAACAAAATTATGTTGCAAGCTCAGATGAATCATAATCTCGACCTGATCAAAGAGGAGTTAGAAAAAATTATTGAGAATGTGAGCAATACTAAGTCTAGAACAATGTCAAAGTCAATTCTAACATATAACGAAATTAGTTTATATAATCTTCCATTGAAGAATTAAAAGGAAACCCATTAAATGTTCGCATAAAAAATGCAACTATTTTATTTGTGGTTAATTTAACTATACTTACACGGCTTTTATTATCATTTGATGTGAAAAAATCACCAAATGTAAAAAATCAATTATTAAACAAAAACAAAAGTGAAAACGTAAAAATATTAATTGTATACCTAAAATAAGTAATGAGACAACAATAGAAAAAGTTGAAAAGGGCTTAAAATTATTAATTGGCCTCAAGAAAATAATTCATCAATCATCTAACGAAAAAACAGGTAAATTTAATGCAAACTTTGTAATTAGATTTGTGAATTATGAAATTCATATTTTAAATAACTTATTTACAAGCGATGTAAAAGAGTTCTCATAAATTTTAGTATTGGAATCAACTATGATTACAAAATTGATTTAAGCTTTGAAGAAATCAAACTTAAAGATTTTAAAAATTTAGAAAAAATTAACGAGACTAAATATGCTCATAAAGTAAATGTAATTCGAACAGGATCGAAATCAACGGTAATAATTGCTCTATACCTAACATTCGAGTATATCTTCAAAATAAAGAAACCATTTATCAAAAGTTGCAGTTACTGGGCCTCAGTCAAAGTTACCGTGCCTCGTTCTTCTCCTATTGAACTGCTTTGACTTTGATTTGTATCCAAACCAATGATCGGGTCATCAACAAATGCCACTAATGATAGTGTTGTTTGTTTATAACCAGATAATTTATACAGTGGACCGATAAATGAAAATGAATGGGCAAAAATGCGGAACAAGTTTGTTGCGGCCAACGGTGAGGTTGATCAGTCAAAACCTGAATCATAATTGGAAAAATTTCCACATTATGGCTGGTGAAGGTAGTTCAGAATAGGTTCCACATAAATCCTATGTTTGATACCTTGGTATTTATCTGGATCAATATTTGTACTACTTGTTTAATGGATATATCAAAACCATGATCAGTGAAATGCGTAATGTTCTTATGTCCCTGCGATGACCCTCTCATTCCAGATATGTTCATCAAAAGGTCAAAATTATATGTGACAAGGCTCCGATTAGACAAGTTTTGACAAAGAGATGTCGGATTTGGGATAATCGAAGTGCTAGTACATTAGAAATTCTACCGGCTTTCGAAGGGAAATGTCTGCATGCAAGCACCAATGTGTAAAGAAAGCCTGAGATGGATTGAAAATACTTTATATCGAATCGAAAAAATTTATTGAACTACTAAAGTGATGAAAGTCTATACATTCATTTTGAAGGTTGTTCGAAATCATATCGTGAAGCTGGTAACTGTGAGTGAAACTCCCCGGATTTTGCACCCGTTCCACCCTACCACTGGGTACACCGAGACTTGTCACACCAGAGGATTCGTGTACTCGTATTTGGACATGAATCGATATATTTTTGATTCTGATGATGCTCCGATCATGCATCATAAATAGTATACTCGTATATAAACGGCCCACCAATAAGAAAATATAATATCAGCCAAATTTAAGCTTGCGGGATCAACCGTTTTTAATATATGTACCATTTTGAAAGTACAGTTGACAGCTATCAAAATCAGTCAACAAAACAATTTTATCTTGTGTGCATCATTATTATTTTTCACGATGAATAACTTCGAAAATTGAAGAAAAAGACAGCATTTGCGGGAGGTTCTGTTGGATCATTTTTTTGCTTAGAAAACTGCTGCGGAAAGTCATCGCTTGTTTGTAGAAGTTGATGCCGACGATCATTATCAAAGACAAAGAACGCCCGGGGCAGACAAAAAAGTTTGTAGACGAAGAATTGGAGACGCTACTCTATGAGGATTCGTGTCAAATGCAAGACAAACTTGCCAAATTATTGAGAGTCACTCAGTAATCCATTTCAAAACGTTTGAAAGCCACCGGATACATTCAGAAGCAAGGTAATGGGGTCCCCTGTGAGTTGAAGCCGAAAGACGTTGAACGGCGCTTCTGTATGTCTGAAATGCTGCTTGAGCGCCATAAAAAGAAATCATTTTTGCATCGAATCATGACTGGGCATAAAAAATGGATCCATTATGACAATCCCAAGCGCAAAAAGTTATATGTGAAGCCCGGCCAACCAGCCAAATCAACGGCAAAGCCAAATATCCGTGGAGCCAAGGTTATTCTGTGTATTTGGTGGGATCAGAAGGGGCCGTGATATTACGAATGTTGAAATCGGGCCAAACAATCACCAGTGACCTATACCAAAGACAATTAATACGTTTGAAGCGTTCCATCATCGAAAAACGCCCGGAACATGCGACCAGACACGAGGCTGTAATTTTTCATCATGACAACGCTCGGCCGCATGTTGCAAGACCCGTGAAAAACTATTTGGAAAATAGTGGATGGGAAGTTTTGGCCCACCCGCCTTATAGCCCGGATCTTGCTCCGTCTGACTTTCATTTATTTTGCTCGATGTAAAACACCCTCGCCGGAATACGCTTAACTTCAGAGCAAGGCACCTGAAGTTGGATATATTCGTTTTTGACCGCCAAGCCGGTGCAATTTTTTTGGGATGGGATTCATAGATTGCCTGAAAGATGGAAAAATGTTGTAGCTTTCGATGGACAACACCTCAAAAAAAATGTATTGTAAGATTTTTCCACAATAAAGCATCATATTTCGCTGAAAAATTCCGGTTATTAAGTTATGCACCAAATAGATACTCATTTGCGGGGCATGTTAAGGCAATTCGAGCTGAAATAGAGCTATCTAAGTTTTAGTGGCTGAATAGTAATTAATAAATTATTTGTGGCCATTTCTTAAAGTTTTACCATTATGTTTTTTTGTTGCTGCTCATTATTACTACGTTGATTTTAATTGTAATTTAGTAAGTTCATGTAGGGTAGGAATCCTATAATATTGCTCTGCTAGGGCTAGTTCAATTTTTTGTTGGCATTTATTTTTAAATTTCTTTAAATTCCTCCATTCCCTACCACTCTCTCCATCACTCTTTCATCGTCGCACAACGCTCGTGCGATCTGCACTTCACACGTCGTCAATTCCTACGTGTGCCTCCAGACAATGCTAAAACATCGGTATAAGAGGCACACCAAATGCTGTGAAGTACTCCTTTCCTGCTAGTCTAGTCCAACTCGTAAAATGTACTCAAAGATAAAAAAAATATTATAATAAGACGCAGTAAAAAAAATCTCTGAGTTAATAAAAAAAAATTTTAATTAAGTTTTCACATATTGATTTTAAGTTCAAAGTACACCCATTTCTTATGTTTGTTTTTTTAGGTAAATGTAATTCTCAATAGAATTGGTTGGTTGTTTCTCCGTTTTTCAATTTTTTTGCCTTATCAATACAGCCATTTTCGGGCCTTTACTAAGAGATCGTTAGAGTATTTTATTATCTTGATCATATATATCGGCAGTCAGGTGAAATGGCCAGTACCACGTTTTTTCAATCGTTCGATAACATTTAGTCATTCTAATTTTAGGGCATATGATATTGTTTTTTATTAATATTTTTTGATTGAATTTTGTTTAAATTTAGAGTAACATCTTAACCGTTAAGTTTTTAAGTAGTCTTGTACTGTAAAACTTGCTGTATGTTTAGTATAAAATTTATAACGATTGAATCAAAAGAGCGTATTTAAATTGGAGTTTGTCATGCAAGAATTGTGACATGGTACACATAGAAAGGACAACACGAAAACTAAAGACATGATGTGAAGAGCATCAACGATCTTACTAATGGAACGAGGCAGACTTCAACTACGCAACACACCTGCACAATCATACGCATGAGTCTTACGCTATGACAAACCTTATGATATTGCTACACAAACAAAGCAGAGAACCGAGACTTGATAACCTCGTAAGACTGGAAATATATGAACATAGAAAGAGAGCTAGTAATATTATCCACGAAATAAATTATTATAAACCGCAATGGAATTCGCTCAGTACTAGACCTTCTCCTCCAAGGAAAAACGAAATGAGACCCATTACAATAGAAAAAACGGACACCCAACAACCTAAAAAATGAAAACCAAATATTCCTCTACCAGGCCCAACCTGCGAACTGCCTGCATAACTCACCCTAACTTTCTTTTTCTCCCACCATAACTATAAGGAATCAAAACGCATCTGCTCACAAAACTTAGCAAGGCCCAACAGCTTTTCAAGAAAAAGAATTGTTTATTTATTGTTACAGACATATGTATATATGGATAAACTTCGCCTTATTGAGTTCGCTACAAAAAAAAACATCCCAGTGAACTCCGCATGCTTATCGCATCGAGACACCAATAAGAGAACGTGAGCATTCTCATACAAAACGAGCCGCCTCGCGCATTCTCTACACGTGCTCGTTCTGCGGCTGTCTGTGATTCAAACTTATAAGGATCAAGTTCAGATGCCACATCTTTATGAACTGTAAGCAAAGAACATCAGAAACGTCCACATACATTTCAGTGCTGGAAAATAGCATCAACATATCCCCGCAGGCAGGAGAAAGTAATGATGGCAACAAAACCATGTGGAAGACAGTAAGAGATGCGGTGATTGAAGCTGCCAAGACAGTCTTGGGTCTCCAGGCAAAGTAAAGTAAGAACGACTGGTACGACGAAGAATGCAAGACACCGATTGAAAAAAAGGAACCAGTTGCGAAAAGTGCCATAGAAGAAATATACAAAACGCTTCGATATCAAACTAAAACAATGTGCTGAAGAAAGAAGCGACTGACCATCAACAGTAGTCAGATTGGCGTACGCCTCTATCAAACAACTAAGAGATGGCTTCAATCCACAAACAGTTCTTTACAAAAATGTGCAAAGAGCTATCACAGGCAACCCAGTCGAAATTAAAAGCAGATGGCTGCAATCTATTCACAACGCCCCCAACAACGACTGAAGCTGTGAACATTCCAGGTGCAGAGCAAGGTGTTTCTATTTTACCACCAACTTAAGACAAAGTTCAGGCAATAGTACGTGACCTCATAAAAAATAAGGCTCCTGGAATAGATGGAATAAAAGCGAATCTGATCCAGAACGGGAGTTTCCATCTATGTAACCTTATGCATCAACTAATATGTAGAATATGGTCAGTGAAGCAGTTACCAGAGGACCGGCGAAAAAAAATATGTCCTATTTATAAACAGGTCAACAAATAAAAGTAGGAAAACTATAGAAGAATCGCTCTACTGTGCTCTCCAAAACCATTGAAAGAAAATTAAAGCCACACTATGAAAATATTTTAGGAAAGTATCAGGGAGGCATTCGAAGTGAACGGTCTACAATAAACCAAATATTCTCAGTAGAGCAAGTACTGGAAACATAACACGATTTACACCACCTCTTTGTAGGATATGACAGTGTCGACATAAACGCGCTGTATAAAGTAATGATTTGATTTTGGCGTCGCAATAAAACTAATCCACGTGGTCAAGGTCACAATGCTAAACATAGAGTTCCTGGTCAAGGTACACGGTGAACTAACGGACAGGTTCATAATGGAATCAGGCTTAAAAGGAGGAGATGCACTTGCCTCAATGGTCTTTAATATTGCGCAGAAATACTTCATCAGGAAGACATCAGCTGGTACACTAATGTACAAGTCCACAGAATTGGTAGCACATGCTGATAATTCACTATGAGGCTTGATTTTCAATGGCTTTTTTTTGACAGATTACGCGAGACTCCTGTACTATAATTTTTATTCAGTATTGTTGGAAAAATTATCACAAAAAGAGTTATTCCATAACAACGTATCCAAATTGTTCAGCTGTATTACGAAAATCGGCATTCAGTGAGAAATGTTTTTCGTGCTCTTAGAGCAAATCATGGTGTGCATCTTCCACCTACCGAAATCACTTTACCCAATACCATCCACGATTTTGAAACCCAGCATGCATTATTAGATGATATTTGACCGATTAGACTACATCTAGTACGAAGTGAAGAGAATATAGCGGCTGGAGCTGTAAATGTGGCTAAAGACCGTAACGAATCGAACGCGTCGTCCAAAATCGGTTCCTCAGGATGGAACATTTACGGCCTAGTTGCGTTCAACATTTAAACAAGCCAATCTTTAAAAAGTAAATTTCACAGATTGTTTTTCTCGACTCACAATATAATGTTTACTATAAAATTCAATCTTGTGCCTTTTATTTGAGATTATACTTATATAATAAATCACCCTATATAAAGGGTGCTCTTCGGAGGTGGGGAACTTTAAAGTGAAATAAAACAAAGAAAAATGTGTTAAATATTCATAAAATTGGCTATATTTGAAAGATATTTTTTATCATCACTATTCATTTGGTCGCCACAGCTGGCGTGTATATGGCGTAATCTGGCGGTCCAATTTTCACGCACTCTTTGCAGTAAATTAGGCTTTATTTTAAAAATAACGCATCAAATATTGGTTTTCCAGTGTTTAATTGTGTCTGGTTTTTTGGTGCAGACATTGGACTTTACGTATCTTCAAAGAAAGTAATCTAACGGTGTCAAATCCCACAAATGCGGGGGCCAGTTAACAGGGCCACTTTGTTTAGTTAATCGTTCGTCTATTGTGTATATGAGTAATGAATTGTACCACGCATTGTATGGCATTTTGCGTCATCTGGCTAAATCTCAGCAACATAGTACGCTCTAATTTAAGCACCAGAATGTTAGTAACCACGTCTCTACACCGCTCGCCGTTGACTGTAACATTGTGACCATTGTTATCTTTGAAGACACATGGGCCAATTATCCCACTGATGCTTTTCCAAATGTAATGGTGTTCCAATAAATGTCTGTAGATTATCATCGTTCCAAATACGACAGTTCTGTTTCGTGATGTGGCCATATGACCAAAATAAAATTTCAAATCGAAGTTGTGGATTTTTTTTCCAAAATAAATTCACATTATAAATTTCTAAACAGAACTTAACTCAAAACAAGCGAGAACCTTAATATCATCCGTCGCCGGGGTAGGTGTTGGCATTTTTAAATTCTCTACCTCTAAAAGAACACCTTTAAATCTGTACATATATAAAATACTCTCCGTAATAGGTAAATTTCTCTTGGGAAAGGTACACCAAACAATCATGCCTGTAAATAAGGAAAACGTAATTTATCCGCGATAAATCGAAACGAACGATAACGCCTGAAAGTAACGATAACGCTACTTGATCAAAACAAATTTCGAGTCGCAAATGTCGCTCGTTGTCGTTCGAAAGAAACGCATTACATATTCATTTTAGAACACGATGGGACGTTCCAAAAAAATGTTACTAAAGTAATGGCTCATCTCTACTTCTAAGCATTGCATCACATTAAGTGCATTCTGCGATATGTCACAGTCATCTGAAATAAAGCCAATTCGGCATAAAGAATCTTACAGAGGGACATGCATTTATAACTTTTGCATTCTTTAGTAACGAACGAATAAGTCGTTCAGATAAGATATCATTGGAATGATAGCTTATCTTTTTGAAATAGTACTGAGAACAAATTTTCAATAATTCACATTACGTGTAACATTGTGTCAAGCGAAAGGCGAGTGTTTTGAAGAATGAAGCTCTAAAATATATCTTTAAATAAGTTGTTTGCCATGTTAGTTTTTATCCGATGCCTCCAAGAATTGAAATTAAGTTTGACCAACTAAATGCAGTGTATTTTGGCGGCCAAATTGTGTCCGGTACTGTCACCATCACTTTCGATAAACCTAAGAAAATCAAAGGTATGTCCGTGTTAATAAAAATTAATAATAATCATCGCGCACTACTTGTAGTCCAATTCAACGCATGGCGTTGAGATTTGTCAGGGAACATCACGCTCAACCAAGTGATTATTACCTGATTTTTCAATCGGTGCCCATACAAGCACATACACGTTGCCACACATTTCCGTATTAACGTTAAGAATTATCACTAAAAAATGCAATTCTTAGTTCCATTTGTAATACGCTCTGTTTATTTGGATCCATATAGGTATGTGGTTGATTTCGTTCGTTTTCACTTTGACCACTTGATTCTCAGATATTGTTGTTTGACAAATGGACCCGTTTTATAAAAATTCGGGGTGAGTGCACTTTCCTGGAATCAACCCTGCGCATTGCGGACGCTGCGT
Source organism: Odontomyia ornata (assembly GCA_963969285.1). Classification (NCBI taxonomy): domain Eukaryota; kingdom Metazoa; phylum Arthropoda; class Insecta; order Diptera; family Stratiomyidae; genus Odontomyia; species Odontomyia ornata. The sequence continues at coordinate 61,549,784 of OZ017738.1, read as the reverse complement.
GCAAATCGGTTCGTATTGATTCTTAGTAATTTATTTTCTGTGAAAATCGAGACGAAAATGCGCAGATAATACAGGGTTATCCATTTCATGATCGGGAAATTATAACCCTGCCATTTGACATTTGTTAAAAATAAATGTCATCCGCATGTTTTTTTTTAGTTGAAGGTTTGTCATTTAGAAATATGGATTGTTTAACAGTTGAAGAATGCGTTAAAATTGTTAAATTTTATTATGAAATGGTGATTCTGCTGTATCAACATTTAGGGCTTTACGAGCCGATTACGGTCGACATAATCGGCCTACACAGCAAACGATTTCAAACACAGTGAGAAAGTTTGAACAGACTGGATTTGTTATTGATATTGCAAGGCCTGTGCAACATCGCAACATTCGTTCTGCTGAAAATATCGCTGTCGTGGCTCAAAGTGTGGAGGAAGACCCGAATTTTTTACTCAACGTGCTTAACATTTGGGCTTGTCTTACGGCTCATTGTGGCGGATTTTACATTTGGATTTGCATCTCCATCCATACAAAATTCAGCTCACTCAAGAACTTAAGCCTCAAGACCATACACAACGCAGAATGTATGCAAATTGGGTGATTGAACAACAAGCCATTCATAACGATTTTTCGAACAAAATTTTCTTCAGTGATGAGGCTCATCTTTCGCTCTGTGGTTACATAAATAAACAGTATTGCCGCATATGGGGCTCTCAAAATCCTCAGATGATTGCAGAAAGGCCTTTGCATCCGGAAAAAGTGACCGCTTGGTGTGCATTATGGTCTGGTGGTGTTATTGGTCTGTATTTTTTTGAAAACGATAAAGGAAGAGCGATTACAGTCAATTCTGACCGCTATGGATGGATGTTAACCGATTATTTTGGAGTAAAAATGAAGATAATGATCTGGAGAACATGTGGCTCCAACAGGATGGAGCCACAAGCCACACAAAACAGGCTAATCGAGCATTTTTGCAAGAGAAATTTCCAGGACGCGTAATTTCGAGATTGAGTGATGTCAATTGGCCCGCAAGATCCTGCGATCTAACACCTTTGAATTTCTTTTTATGGGGCTATGCAAAAGATCGTGTTTACGGAAACAATCCTCAAAACCTTGAGCAATTGAAAACCAATATTCGTGAAGTTATGGCCGAGATATTGCCAGAAATGTGCGGAAAAGTCATTGAAAGTTACCTCAAAAGGATTGAGGCCTGTAAGAGGTCCTATCGAGGACATTTGAATGATCTTGTATTTTACGTATAATGGCAAGGTTCAATCTTAATATTGAATAAAAAAATTTTGTTTTTATTTGAATATTTTATCGTTTTTTAAGCTTTACTTTCCCAAGCGTAAAATGGATAACCCTATAGTTAATTTTAAGTTTGAAATCTGCTTCATACGAAATTTGAGCAAAGTTGAATGGCGGCAAAGGGTTGCACCAAAAGAAATGTGGGAAATCGCTGATTGTCGGGTTGAGAAATTCGGAAAAGGTATTAAAATTGTTTCGTCGCGAGCCTTGCGTCGCACAGCAGGAACCGGAACACGTTTCCCGATTTTTCAATATAATAATCAGCTGTTTCTTACATTCTTTTTGATACAAACTTTCTCTTCTATTCAATCTTGCTCAAATTCGTATGGAGCATTTTTCAAGCTTAAAATTAACTATCTTCTGTGTGTTTTTACGTCGATTTTCGCAGCAAATAAATTACTCAAAATTAATACGAACTGATTTACGCACAGAGTCTGCACCTGGAACGGGTAGGGCCAATGCCAGGAAAGTGCCGTCGCCCGCAAATTTGTTTAGAATAGGGGGAAAAATAGCCTTTATCCTTTCCTCTATTGAATTAAAAAATTTGTCATTCCCGAAGTGTTTTCTTTAGATAATGAATGTTGATACATGTGAGTAAATACGTTATTGCTATCGCACTCACAAATTTGAAGTCATAAACATCGATTATCTTCTAGATGAAGAAATAAAGCAACTTTTAAACTTTTATCAAAATTTCGAAAACCAGTTTTATCAAAATTCTTGTCCGCAACATTTCAATTTCAAAACACATGGTTTTATTTATTCTACATTTTGCTATTTTTTAAGGAGTACTTCTGACGATTCATGGCTTTGGCAAAACAGAGTGGTATAATGACAAAAACAAGAAAAAAGATGGACAGCCAGATTGCTCAGGTTTCGAAGAATATCTTTTAATGAACACATCTTTACTAGACTCAGAGAATGGTGAGTGGATTTCAGTTGAAAATAAAATGGTAACTATTTCCTTTATTATAGCGACTTCAATTGAAGTTCCAACCGGGCAACAATCGTATATTTTCAAATACCAACTGCCAGATAATATCCCATCATCTTATGAAGGAATTTATGGACATATTAAGTATACCGCAAAAGTGACAATTGAACGTCCCTGGAAACATGATCATTCCTTCTCTACTGAATTCACCGTTTATAAAGTCATCGATTTGGAAAAGGACTATCCGCAGTTTAAGGTAATTTTTTAACATAAGTAAACCAAGGTTATCAATATTAAAGACGATCGTATTCCTTTCCTTCTTGCCGGATCGCCTTTTGCCATTGAGTAAAATCTTTAGTTTAGTTTTTAATGTTGGGAGTAAAATATACAAAAAAGAACAGTGATTGCAGAAATGCCATTATTTCGGGAAATCGGTGACATTGCGCGGAGAGATTAAATCAAAAGCGTTAGATCAGAAAACAGACCCGCAAAGAATAGTGACAATACACAAAAATCTGGATTAAAATTTTACTAAATTTTGGTTGCTTTGCTAACTAAATTTTTGGTTTAAATTTATTGAAGAAAGGAAATAAATAAAAGGAAAAAGAAAAGTTGGCAATATGATAAACTTGAATTAGAACTTTACTATGAAGGTGATACAGCAAATAACAATCTGTCCTTGATCAAACTAATATTACTCTTTTTAAAGTTCTTAGCTACACTATATTTAAGTGCAGTAAACTATTATTTTCCTTAATTCTTCATATAATGCATATGTAAACTAGATGATCTATTTCTAGACACCCATCGAAGTAGAGGAGCAAAAGCAATTTCGTTGCTTATGTTGCCAAACAGCACCGCTAATAATAAGAGTAAGAATACCACAAACAGGGTTCTTACCAGGGCAAGTTATTCCAATCAACATCTATATGACGACTAAATCCATAAATATCCTTGATCTTCGAATTTTCTTAAGGAAGTTAGTGACGTACAGAGCGGAAAACCCTATTGTCAGTTTTAAACAAGATCATATAAATCTAATACAGAAGAATGCAGGAACGCTTCAGTCAGGAAGCACGAGCACATTTGAGGAAAAGCTAATTGTTCCACCAGTACCTCCGACTACTTTGATGCATTCTAAAGTAATACAAATCAACTACGATGTTAAAATTGAAGCTATTTTGACGACAACTCAGCACAAAGTTATCCTCTTATGCCCACTAACTATAGGAAGTGCTTCAAATATGATACCTGAAATAATACCCAGAGCTGTTAGTGATAATTTAATCCAAACTGAGGATATGCAGTCGCAAATTTCTTCTAATATCCGTAAGTGCTCATAAACTATTAAAATCACAAATCGTTAACATAAATTATATTTACATATGTTAACATAGTTTTATTACATTTAATGTGGGAAATAATAATAAGTAATGAACTTTACAGCTCCTCCTGAATATGTTGAAACTGTGAGTGATATGAAACAAGTTGGAGAAGAAAACAAAAGATTTGATGAACTAATGGCAAGTGGCCTAAATCATTAAAAAAATTATATTGTTAATTAGAAGATCATGATATACACATAAATAAGTTTTATATACTGTGTGTGGTTGTGTAGAATCGATTGTCAACTATTCAAATAGTGTACATAGTTTTTATATTCTGAAACAATTTCAATTCTATGTGTAAAAGAAAATAGTAAATATATCTTTTAATCTGTATCTTATTCTTCGGAAGTTATGAGTTGATAAAATATTGATGAATGTGCTAGACCGTTCTCAATATAGCTGACTGTTTATATCTAAAAAAAAATCATACAGGAAAAACAAAGGGGTACAATTATACATTCTTATAGTTTCATCTTCTCCTGCGAGATTTCATTGAGGTTAAAATAAAATTTCTACTCCAAAAGAGAATAAACTGAATTATCCTGAGTTATTTGTAAGAAAAAAAGTCCTATTAACAATCATGCCTTACGATTGAAGTACTAGAACATGCTTTAGAGCTTTGCTCCCAGTAAGCTTTGGCTGGTGGGCATAGGCTTGTTGGGATGGTGGCTATTGGACTAAAACCTTAGAGGAACAAGATATTAGAGGGACTGTAACCGTATAAATGCCTGTCCGTGAGCGTCCCAACAATTTGATTTTACCAGTTTTTCTCCTCATTAGCTGTTACCACCTTCGGCTCTTTTCATGGGTATTGTAGATTGGTATAAACTAAACTAGCCTGGTTATTTATGGTTTTTTGTAGATTTATGAGTGCGGACAGCACTTATGGCGTTCAAAATTATAATGTCTCATTACCTAAAAATCTAATGCAAATCTTTAGCGCAAGAAGTTTTCTAATTTTCGTCAGGAAACTTAAAAATTTGTTAAAAAATTTATTGTGTTTCACTTTCAAATTTGCATTGATATAGTTTTTATTAAATAAACCGTAAGGGATAAATATTCGATACATCAGCTTCATACACATATTTTACAAGTTACAAATTCATATTCTCAGATGAAAATCAATTGTTTAATTCATGAATATCAAATTCAAATTAATACTTAAACTTGTGCACATTTTCGGGCACACTCGAGCTAGAAACTGTCACTCAGCTTACATTGCAGTTAGGAAGGTATTTGGTGTTAAGGTATGGTCACGCTTTTGCTCAGTTTTATTAACTTTCATTATAGTTTTACGGCAAAACTGATAAAAGTACATTAACTGCAAACGAAAATTGCCGCATATTATTGGTAGCGTTAACTCTGATTCATTCAATTCATATTTAAACCAGTTAGGATTAATCAACTTTTGATGGTATGAGATCACTCACTTAGCGTGAACTAGTCATTACTTAAAAATTCATTTTCCCCATCCGTAGCAACTGAACTGATTCGTGTCTCTTAAATTGAACCCGAAGTTGCACTTCTGTCAAATCGACTGATAGACGTGAGTAAACATTTTACACGTCGGGATTTCCGTCGAATTTGATCAAATAATTTCAAATCGAAAGTGTTGATTTGATTTTAATATCGTGTAATACGTGAGGTGAGGTTTAAAGAACATAGTGAAGTGATTAAGTGATAGTGACACTAGTTAAAAACATAGAAAACTAATGATGAAGTGCATAGTGTTTACGTGCGGAAATAATACGAAATGCCGGTTGCCAGGAACATCTTTTCACAGGTAAGTTGGCAATTACTGCTTTATTTTTTGAGTGCGCGTGTATTTTTGAACATTTTGATTTAGTTAGTGTTAATTACGTGCGTTTTCTTGATTATCAATCAGTACTTCATCCGTTTGTTTACGTAGGCGTGGCTTAATTCTTCGTGCTATATTCTTCGTGCTCAGCTTACATTCCCGTTTAGTTTGTTCCCCAAGAGTCAGTGAAATAGTCAAATGGATACATCAATGGGGGTAATTGAAATTTAAAATTTTGTTATTCGGTATTGTATGAAATATTTTGCTTGCTACTTTTCGAAGTTCCGGACGCCGCAAGTAATTTTTAATTTTAATTTTCCTGTACGTTATTAAGTTTCGGACGCAGCAAATAATTTTTCGCTTGGATTTGTTTTTTGCTAGTAATTTTGTGAGAAATGATTGTGCCGCTTCTGAAAATTAAAATCTTTGATTTCGGGATCAAGTGTATGATTTAACTATACTTTTTAAACGATTACAGATTTCCTGAAGACGAATTCAGAAGGTCTTTATTGCTCAGCCCGGTAAAAGGAAGAGGGAGGCACTCGACGGCATAAGAGGTGTCCATTACCAAATTGCATTAAACATTCGAGCAGATAGACTATAATTCTAGTCCGAAGGGTTTTGTACCGATACCTTGGTATGCAGTCATGAAAAATACTTGAATTTGGAAAACTCTGCAACGCTATGCACATTAAGTTTTTGTAAAAAACAAGCGTTACTCCATTGCAAGAGGCCGTCGTGTTGTTGCGCTACTACTAACACCACTGATGAAATGTAATCATAAATATATTTACATATGTTATTCATATTATCTGAAAATTTTGAGAACATCCAATCAAAACTGTAGTGTCCAGTTCGATGGAAAGCCTATATAGTAGGAAAATCATGTGTAGTAGTTGTTATAATTGGAGAAATTTCAAATGGCATAGCTTCCGTAGATATCTATAGATTTTCCTGAAACTTACAGGATAAAAGGACCTTGCAAAGGACTACTTAAACTTTACTGAGGAAAATGTAAGCTGGGCAAATTTTGACTTTGAAGGTATTTGTTATTGTTGTGCTTATAAAGGGCTATCTCCAGGATTTTTTTCAGAGTTCTAAGATCAACGGTGTCCAGGCATAAAGAAGATACATATTTAATGTGCATTTCCCTCCCCTACGCACCATGAGACTAGCAGCACTGTTTAAAGTCCTGTTTTGGAAAGCTCTAATCAATAATTTTCTTCTGATGCCCCATATACCTACCTTTGGTAAACACAATTTTTAAGGCTCCCTTTCCCGTTTAGGGAGACCCCCTTTAATACATTTGAAAAATATTTTGACACACAAACCTTGAAGAGGCCATTACTTATGAAACGCCTACAAATGTTGGTGTTCATAGTTGTTATAGTTCCGCATAAAAACTGCTGTGACACACAGATGGACGGAAGAATGGACAAAAAGACCCAATTTCAAAAGAGCATTTTAAGTTAGTACAAAATTCTGAAAATCAATATGTAGAAGTTATTTATGCTTTTAACTGCTTTTCAGCTAGATGATTTCAACTATCATCAATATCAGTAATGCAAAAAAACTAATGTATAGAAATTGGATGCTATTATTTTAGTCTGAAATTTTATAACATTAAAAACTTGTTAAATTATTTAGCCTCAGCAAAATAAATTGTAAAATATTGATTTTAATGAAACAATCCACATTAAATGTTAATGCAATGAAAATGAATGAATGCAATGAAAATGAATGAATTATTGCCCCTGCTTTTCTTCATCTCTGAAGAAATTTGTTTGGTAGTTGTAAATTTATATAAGTATTAGTAAATTAAGGGGAAATTTGGACAAAAAAGTTGTTGATTGTCCTCTCTACAGTCTTGTATCTCTATGGCTAAAACTACATATTGACCAGCTCCTGCTGGTTGTGGTTCGAAAATGGGATGCAGACTCCTCCTGTTCATTTTTTGGGTCGAAGTTGAGAGTTTTTGACAGAATTTTCCCACGTAGATGAGTGAGTGAGGCTAAAACTACCAAGAATCAGTGATCCCGAATTGCACAAGCTATGCTAACTCTATTCATTTGTTTTTCATAACCAAACGTCAACCTCTCGGAAAAAATTGAAACAAGTTGGGTAGACAGAACTACGCTCGATCAAAAGGATTTTGTTCTTAACATACAATATTTGGCTAAAAATCATGATTTATTTCAAGAAAAACTTTTTATGATATGCACAACAAATATATTCTTGCTTTAAAAGAACCCCATTATAACCAGCCAACATTTTCCTCCAATATTACTATTATTTTTATTATTCATTTTATCTGAAAATTTGGAGAAAATTCAATGAAAAGTGTAGTGTCTGGTTCGATGGAAAGCCCATGTAGTAGAAAAATCGTTTATGATTGTTGTAATCGAAGGAAATGCAAATGGCTATAACGTCTGTAAATTTTATTGAAACTTATAGAAAAAAATGATATTTTGAAGAACTACTTAAATGGCTTATTTCATCTAATTTAATGATACTAATATGTTTTTACTGGCAAAAATGTTAATTCCTACTACTATTTGCAAGATTCAACGAATTTCAGTCTCTAAGCTATTTGTAATTGGATCTAGCCCCATAACTTTTAGGGTTTTCTGAAAGAAATTTTGCGTAGACCTATTAGTTTCCCATCTTATCTTTCCGTCAGCCCACCCGTCCGTCCGTCCGTCTGTCCATCTATCTATCACTCCGTCTATCCGTGCGTCATAAGAAATTTCTTCCTGTACGATAGAAGCTACAAAGCTCACACTTTGTGAAACGGTGAGAAGTGGTGGTCCCTCAAAAGTTTAGGTCTTCTCAAAGATATCAAAATTTTTTAAGAGGGTCCCCCCTTATAACAAAGTGGCCCTAAACAAATTTTTTCATAAAATGTAGTCGAGTAGTGTATTAAATGAAAGGTCTTACTACTTACAGAATCTGAATAATAAGTGATTTTTGCATAAGGAGTCCAGGGGGATAATGCACGCACAATATTTGTGTCCCCTCTCCTCACGGTTGGACACATTTGAGCCGAAAGTAAGAAAAAAAAAATCCCCGTTGGCAGCACCAGCCGGAAAGGTGAATTTCTCGTATGTAGCGTAAAGTTTCGGAAAAGAATTTGGCTTGCCTACGACTTAAATTCTTACTACAATTTCGGTAGCACTACATGGGTTTTTATTAACCAAAATGATCTGCCACCGTTCGTATTTGGAGACAATTCATAGAGGCGCAAATATTTTGCTAATTAAATTGAGTTACACACGTATAGATCAAATATTGAAAATCGGCGGGTAATAAATAGTTATAAACATATTTATACTCGTTTCGCCCTTCTCACATTTGCTGTTTATACATTTCACAGTGGCTACCACACAAAGGTGATAAGTTGTCGGCTTAAATAGCTCAAATAGTTAATTTCAAAAGATTTCCATGAAAGTTTAATCAGCACTTGCATTGCCATTAATATATACATTTTCGATTATTTTCTGAACTACCAGGGGCCGTCATTTTGAATTTTTATTGAAAACGGCTGCTAAAAATATTAAGCTGTAAGTTTACGAATTTTTTATTTGTCATCCGATTTGCATAGTTAAATTAAATTAACTTGCCTTGATAACTTATAATTTCAAGTTTCGTCGGAATCTGTTGAGAAACTTGGCTGCTAGAGGGCTACAGAAATTAAAAAAAAATTTAAGTCGTCCCCCTGCATGGGGAGGCCCCCCTTACACACTTTAAAATATTTTCTTGCCCCGCAAATTTCAAGAGGCACCACTTTTGACCTACGTAGAAAATTTCCTCAGTCTAGCTTATGCGGTTTGCTAGAAAACTTGTTGTGACGCACGAACAAACGGACGGACAGACAGACAAGCTACGATTTTATAATTTTTAAGGGGATTGTTGAAAGTATTTTACAATATTTCAAAAAAGTCTGATTCATAAATACTTTCAAGATAAGTCATTTAAAACGTTTCCATGGAAAAAAAATCATTATTTCAGTTGCTACTAAAATAACGAATTGCGCTTGACTTCTGACCTTTGGGGCCGCCATTTTGAATGCATGCATCTGATTTTGGACTATTTTAAATTTTTGTGGGCTAGGACCTCATCAATGAATGTGCCAAATCTCGTTCAAATCGGAGTTTCACTCTAGACAGGGCAAAATAATTCAATTTTTAGTGAAAATGGCAGCTAAAAATATTGGGTTTTAAATTTTCGACTTTTTTATTTTTCATTCCATTTTAATAATTTTCTGCTTAATGCAAGAACATAGTACAGAGATCCACAACCTCAAGTTTCATCAAAATCCGCTGGAAAATGTGACCGCTAGAGCGCCACAAAAACCTGAAAAAAACGCATATTTAAACCCCCGCCATTTTGAAATTTGCACATGCATGATCACCAAAAAGTATCTAAGTATGTAGATCTAAAAATGTCTATCCTGAAATCAAGTTTCATATATGTCGAATCAAAATTGCGACTTTTAGAAGCCTTTGAAATTTTGAGTTTTAACTGGCCGCCATTTTGTTTTTTGCAACCTGACCTCCAGTTTTTTCACGTAATTCTTTAGATACTTATAATTTCCATCTAACTACCGAATTTCTTGAAAATGTGTTGAAAGCTTTGACCACTATTACAATAACAAAATTTTACACGTTTTCCGACCTTAGAGCGGCCGCCATTTTGTTTCTGCCGTACCGACTTTGATTTTTTATTGTGAGATTCATCACATACATAAGTGAACCTTTGCACCAAATTTTAGCCAAATCGGAGCTATAGTTTGGTCAGAACAGAAATCACGATTTTTCGTCTAAAATGGCCGCCATTTTGTTTTTACCCGGCCGATATAGCTGGTTCACGAAGTTAACCGAGCTTTTTACCCAATACACCTTTTTTGAAAATTTGGTGAAAATCGGAGTAAAATTGCAACCTCTAGCGTGGTCACAAATTTCGTTATAGCCCATATATATATATATATATATATATATATATATATATATATATATATATATATATATATATATATATATATATATATATATATATATATATATATATATATATATGATGCTCTCCGTAAAAGGTAAATTTCTCCCGAGAAATTTAACTAAAAATCACGAAAGTAGGTCTTTATGAGTCCAATGGCAACAAATAACTCAGAAATCAAACTTCACTCAACTCTGTTAATAATGGTCTGATTTGTAAATTTTACATTTTTTCCCGAAAATTGAAGCAGTGCCCTTAAACTTCTTAAGGGCTTCTTTACATTTATGTAGGGTCATGGAAGACGCTTATGCCTACAAAATATCATGGAAATCAAATCATAACTAAGTGAGTTATCGCCATTTCAATTATATGGCATTACAAAAACAATAACCCATGTTGATAGTAAATATACATTCAAAATCGACTAAGGCGCTCTTATTTTCTTCGGATTTTTATGAAAATTTGAGGACTAGTGGTTTACTTGAATATTGGGATAATGAGCGGAGCATTCAGAAAAATTATTTAACATGAAACAAAATCGCGGCTGCTATATTCTTATGAACGAAACTTTGCATCTTGGATGAATTTGAACGATTCCTTAAACAAGTATTGGGTGAATAATTTGAATCATCTATTCATGGCATCAGAAAATTTTTTTCGAACCCTAAAACAACAACCCCTTTTGTTAAGAGCTCTCTTGCCGCCTTGACTTGTTTAACGGACGAGTATTAATTGTAGGTACTCATCTTGAGTCATTCATTCGATTAAATCAAGTGTTAAAAGCATGTACTTTAAACGTTGAAGTTGGGGAAAAATAACTCAAAATTATTCAATCTTTACATTTATGACAGTTTTACGATTACTGATACCACTAGCTGAACCAATTCTCTAATAAATTCATGACACCTATTATTCCTGAAACTTTCTTGCAAATCCTAGCAGACATGTAGTGTCTGAGTCGGTAAAAAGCGCATATTGTTCCATAGACATATGTTTCCATAGTAAAACAGCGCATATTGTTCCATAGTAGTACAGAAAAACTCACACCGCTACCATCTGATCTTTGCGAAGCTTTTAGGACAGGTCAATCTTATACAGGGTGCGGCAGCATAACTTCCTTTTTTGAAATGCCCGCCCTTAAAGTGCTAACTGTTATAGCGCGGCGCTAGTAGTCTCATTCGAGAGAGTGATTTTAAAGTTTTGCTCATCCCTTGGTTAGTCGCTATCATGCGTTGGAACAGTGCGGAATTTTGAAAAAAGGAAGTTATGCTGCCGCACCCTGTAAATAGCCATTTGTGTATGACAATCGCTCAGTTGTCTCACTGGTTGCGTTGTGTACAGTTGTGCATTGTTGTACTGCGCCAAGTCGTAGTATTATGAACGTTTCAAAATATTTGTAAGACTGTATTAATCGAGCAGTCACACAAGCGAACTGCTCCGAAATTTTTAATTGCAGATTTAGACAAAAAAAAAGACTTCATTTCGTCCATTCATAATTGTAATTTATTAAATAGTTTTTTTCTTATTGTTATTAAATGCAATTTTATACCTATTTACCTTTATATTGAATTTAAACAGTTCCCATTAATTATATTTGCCATGAGATTTAACTTTTATTACTTTTAAAAATCTTTTTCATTTTTCTTAACTTCAACTAATTTTTGTTTTTAAAATTTTAAATCTGCAAATTAGAATTTCTGACATGTAAACACTGATTTATTGTATCCCAATGGTGTTACCGAATGCAATCGAACTCAGCTGAGTGAGCAGCTGATTAGATTTACCGGTAGCGACATGGTAGAAAGAAAAAGAGGTTTTTGGACGGATCGGGAAGTCTTTTTACAGCCGCTACCCGAGAAAGACGAGTGAGCACACGGCTGCGGTGCATAATACGTTCGGTATGAAAAGTGACGTCGAAATCATTTAATAAAATTTAAATAATTTAAAGTTTGTCTCGAAAGTTGTTTCGTCTTATTTGTTGGCCATTCGCAACACTATGATTTCTATTTGGTAATTAACTCGGGAAAGAGTTTGCACGGCATTAATGGTAAAAGGCATCGTGACAGTAGCAAAATGCATAATGTGCCGCGACCGCCCTGAAAATTGTTTACCAGTGAAGCATTTCATTGGTTACGCAATGAAAATCTAATGAGGTATGCAGTATCGATGATCGTTGGTCGTTTCTCTGTGGATTATCAGTGACAAAGAGTGAATATTCGTCGGGAAGCTCTTACGAACGAATTAAAGGTTGAGGTTTCTTAAAGGCAACTACGGCTCGTACGGTTTCAAGACATGGAAATGACAAACGTTTCTTGAGTGCTTTCCGTACAAGTGTGTGTAAAGGTTGACCGTGGTTTTTGCGATTTGAAAGTTCCATCCTGCTCCCAAAGTCCCTGAAGGTCACCATAAAACTCGCAGGAACCCCAATCATTCGCGCTTCAACTAAAGATTTAGCATAAATCTTCGGAGTTATCGCGATATGATCGATTTTCCGAGATAAGGGAAAGAAATCTTTGACGGCGACGCACGGGTGTAATTCTCCACGCAAAACATAGCCGAGCGAAATTGACTGGAGTGAATCGTATGCTTTTACGACACAACCAACGAACAACGTTTCTTGACCGCCTGCTATACGAGTGTGTAAATGGTGACTGTCATACCGTTAGTATTTTTTGGAATTGTTGAATTTGTTCGGTGTTTCTTAATAAACTTGAATTCCAATTTTTTCCTTTAATGAACAGAGTGCTGTACTTTGGTTGCTGCGATTTAGACAGCAATACTGAAATTGAAGTGTCTGAGTATGCAGCACTGCGGGGCAAATCGATCAGAAAATTTTGACTGAATCATATAGTTTCTTTAAAAATAGCTCTTCAAAACTGCAGAGTCATGGCGTAAATGGAGACACGATGGAATGCATCGCAGTTACAGCTGCGCTTTCAACGAGAATGGTGAGTGATCGCTTCTAATTCGATATTGCTGTAGGATATCATTGGGAGAAGTCCTGAGCGAAAATGTTCACATCCGAAATCGTCAACTTAGAAGCCGGAATGTGTTTACTAATATCCACGTGATTGGATTGGCACACTTGGCTAAGGAAATAAATCAACATCAACATCTTGTGGATTTTTCACGTCTTTAGCCCAAACTCGCTTCAGGTTCTTGCATTGCGATAAATGGTTCATATTGTGGTCTTGGCTGAGAAATAGGGTCCTCTCAAAATCACGCATGGCATAGCAATGCAATTAGTGAGAAGGGAGTAGTTAATCATACTTTTATACCTTACTAAGTACCGAACAATAATTGCAAAAAAAGAATTAAACTACTTAAAAATCGGATAGCAAAGTGAAATCATTTCCTAATGCTGTTATAATTCTTTTAATTTTCACTTTTTTTGTAAAAACGAGTAAACTCGAAATCAACCGTAAAAATATGAGCGTAAAAAAACTGAGAAGGAACAACAGACAAGAAATTGTACGACGATTTGTTTGCTAAAATCGCGTCCTGTCTGTCCGTCTGTCTGTCCGTCCGTCCGTCCGTCCGTGGGTCGCAGCAGTTTTTCTCGCAAACCGCTTAAGCTAGAAACATCAAATTTTGTATGTAGGTGTAAAGTGGTGCTCTCTTCAAAGTTCAACTGTAAAAAATTTTTATAAGGTTTTGAAGGGGGGTCTCCCCATATAGGAGAGTGACCCCTCAAAAAAAAAAAATTTAATTTAAGGTAGCCGTATGGGTATCAAATGCAAGGTCTTGATGAGAACTTTTCAAAACAGGTCTAAGTTTGGCAAAGTTTGCTTCGAGGGGCGCAGAATGAGGGGAAATACACGAAAAATTTGTGTCCCCCCCTCGCGATTGGACACCTGTGATCCGAAAAATCTGTAAAAAATCATGGAAGTAGGCCTTGGTGAGTACAACAACAACAAATACGTGAGAAGTCGCAATTCACTCAACTTGTTAGTAATAGCATGATTTACGGATTTTATGTTTTCTTGAAGAAAATTTTGTCGGTACCCTCAAATTCAATGAAATTCAGTACACAGATGACAATTTATAAGATGGATCTATCCTGAAAGTTTCATAAAGATTGAATAAGAATTAGCGAAGTTATAGCGGTTTGAATTTTCCTGTATTACTATGGAACAATATGCGCTGCATGTATTACTATGGCAACATATGGCTATGGAACAACATGCGCTTTTTACCGACTCAGACACTAAAGTTTTGCTAGGATTTGCATTAGAATTTCAGGAATGAAAGGTATCATGAATACTTTGAGAATCGGTTCAGCTAGTGGTATCAGTAATCGTAAAACAAAATAGTGGCTGTTTTAATGCGAAGGTTGAATAATTTTGAGTTAGTTTTTCCCAACTTCAACGCTTAAGGTGCATGCTTTGAACACTTGATTCAATTTAATGAATGACTGAAGATGAGTACCTGCAATTAATAACCATAAGTGAAACAATTCAAAGAGACGGGAGAGAGCTCCTAGCAAAAGGGCTTTGTAACCATTCTAGGATTCGAAAAAATTGGCCATGAATCGATGATAACAGTACAGGAGAGTGGCCGCTGAAAAAAAAAATTCATCAAAGGTAGCCAATATGAGAAAGATTTCATGGGAGCTTTTCAAAGCAGTTCTTAAACTGTCAGTTTTTGCTTCAGTGGGGGCACAGGGGGGGGGAAATACATGAAAAATGTGTTTCCTCCCTCGCGAATGGACACCTGAAATAATTATTAAGGGAGATATTTATGAGTATAACAATAACAGAAACCTCAGAAGTTGAAATTCGTTCAACTTTGTTAATAATAGTATGATCTTCGAATTTCATATTTTCTCCAATAAAATTGTCTTCGACATGTTTCTTGATTTTATTCGATCTGGTAACTGTATTTTGTAAATTGAATACAAAACCCTTCTGACATGAGCGTAGGTCTGTTTACCCAACTTGTTTTTTCCTATTACTATTATTATTATGTTGTTTAAATATTAATATAATGGTGAAAGTTTTTTTTTAAAGAAAAAAAAATGTGAAAAAAATATGCGCACGAAAAAAGGAAATTATATTTGCACACTCAGCTATTTTATAATAATTATTATTAAATCTAATTTGAATGTTATTGATGATTTGAGGGAGAAGTAATAGCCGAGGAAGTAACAATGAAATGAGGATAACATGATGTTACATTCGTTTTGAGTCACCCAAAATTATATATGAAAAATGAAAACAAATTGGAATCTTTATTTTTGTTATTAAATAAATCAAAGAGAGACAACAAGTAAAATAATGCAAAATATCGTCTAATAGATCAAAGCGACATAGAAAATACAAAAAAAAAAACAAAACATTTACCTGATACAAATACTTATTCATTCTCACTACTATTACTGGGTAATCTACTCTCTCCTTTTTCTCCTATTTTCGTTGTGATTATAACATGCCAAATCTAAAACTCTTATGTCGAAAAATTTTAATAAATAGACTGTTAAAGTTTAAAACTCGGTCTTTCCATTTCCATCTACCTGACCGGGTATAGGACCTGCATCGATGGCAGGCTCCTCCACGCATATGCCATCTGGCGCGCTCTTTCTTTTCCTTTGTTAACAGGGGCTTTTGCCAGGTAGAGTGGCCTTCCGGTCGCGTGCCCTTTTATGATATAGGGGTATATGATTTCGATGCATAACGCTATGATATAAGTCGTTTACATTTGTATTCCTCATTTGAGGGAAAAAGTCATCGAGTTATGTTTGTATGAGTTTTTCACTCAAATGGCCACGTCTACGTTTGAATCTTGAGCCGGTTAGGAGGGTGCGAGGGGGCACCGCTACCATCTGGATCCCCCACTCTTATTTGTGGGCCATAAATCTCCTCGATAACGACGAAGACATCTTAAGCCCGTCTGTTTTCCCCAGGCCTAGTTTGCCTTCTGAGTCAGTATATTCTTCGATCCTCAATAGGTTACCTCCTTCTCGACTGTGGTCGATATTTCTTTGACCCCGAAATTTGTGGGTGTGAGGGTCCTTGTGCTGGAGAAAAGAACGCACCCCACGACACCGCAACGCTAGCCTGCCATCGCATTCATGCATCCCCAGACAAGGCGGATCTCACCATCCTCTTTCGTGCTGGCAGCAGTCTATCGCTGCAGTCCATTACGGACATTTAATCCAACTATTTTGTTTGTCATGTGTTTTCCATAATATTTTTGATAGCTAATAAGTTACAGGAATTTCAATAACTATTTTAGAGGACTTAAAATTGAAGGATTTTTATGGGGGCAGAACGGCATGAGGTGGAAAAGGATATGCCCCATTCCGTCCCAGGTAAATATTGTTCTTTCAATCATTGCTTATGTTACGCTATCAAACTTACTTGCTCTATATTGTTTAAAGATAGTTCGTCACTATATCTGGAAGCTATTATAATACGAAAAATAGGTTACAGAAGGGTATATGATACTTTCTCTGCACTAACTTCTACTTTTAAAAGATATATTGACGAAGAAACAAGAAAATGTAAATGTCGAAATAAATGACTGCTAGAAAATACCACCCTGCCTTCACTATGAAGGAAGAAAATGAATTGCGTGTTATTTGGTTGATATACAAAAACGATTATTTAGAGTGACAATAAAGGGACTTTAAACAGAATGAAATAACTAAATGCATAATTTTATAAGCGGGTCAGCTATTCAAGAAGAAGACTGGGCGAAAAACTTCTTAAATCACCACCTAGAACTCAACTTGAGGAAGCTTGGAGCTACTTAGGGGCTTATACGGTGTGGTTTAGTAAGATGGTAGTTTCCCAATTTTATGATTTATTCATCGAAATTGTCAATGAAAATCATTTAAATGCAAGTAGAATTTATTACTGTGATGAGAGAATAGCTATTGTTAACCCTAAATAGTTATCAAAACTTGTTGCAGCTAAGAGACACCTTCACTACCGAAATACAAGTATGTTTCTCTGCTAGCAGTGTTTATATGCCACTTATGATAATAACATATTCCACCGCAATAGGAAAAATAAGGAATTTGAAATCAGTTTGCCTCCGAAAATTATTGATTCCGGTTGGATGACTGCCGAAATTTTCCATGAATGGTTTCTAAAGTTTATTTAATTTTCCAACGCAGCAAATGAAAATCCTTTGTAATTGATTTTAGATGGGCAGACATCCCACACAAAAAAAAAGTTGAGTAAACAGAACTACGCTTATGTCAGAAGGGTTTTGTAGCCAACTTCTCAGAAATTCAGTCACAAGCAATGAATAACGTCAAGAAATACATATGTCAAAGAGATGTGCACGTTCAAAAGAAAATCCATTGTTTTTCTATTTTCAACGGTCCCCATTTTGTTGCAAACCGACAAAAATCACTCTAATCATGAATTCTCAAAAATATTTATGTTACTGACCTCATCGAAAAATTTCAAGAAGATCAAGTCAAAACTGCAGTGACTGATTCGATGGAAGGTCCATAATATACCAAAATCATGTGTTATTGTTGTTGTTATTGGAAAAATTTCAAACAGCTATAACTTCCGTGTATATCATTCGATTTTCATCAAACTAACAAAGTTTAAGAACCCTTAGTAGTACTACGTGTTCAGTTTAAGGCTGCCGATGCGATTTAATTGGGGAAAATGTGAAATTCGAATATTGTACTATTATTAGCAAAGTTGAGCGAATTTTGACTTCTAAGTTATTTGCTGTGGTTGTACTCATAAACACCTACCTCTATGATTTTTTTCACAGTTTTCGGATCACAGATGTCCAATCGTGTATTTCCCCTCCCTGCGCGTCCTCGAAGCTAAAAGTATCAAATTAAAGACCTGTTTTGAAAAGCTCTCATCAAGACGTTTCATTTGATACCCATATCGGCTACCTTCGATAACATTTTTTTTGGGGGCCACTCCCCTATATGGGAATCCACGTTAAATACCTTATAAAATTTTTTGAAGTTGAACTTTAAAGAGAGCACCACTTTACATTTGCATACAAAATTTGACGTTTCTAGCTTAAGTAGTTTGCGAGAAAAAGTGCTGTGACACACGGACAGACAGGTCGCGAAACTAATAGGGTTTTGTAAAATTATTTTACAAAAGCCTGAAAAAATCTGCGGGCTATTGACATTGCAAAGAATAATGGCGCTACTATGCTATGTTTTCCACCACATTGTTCACATCTATTGCAACGTGTAGATGTTGCTTTTACGGAGTCTTGATGAAGAGGCGTGAAAATGTTTGAAATTAAATCAGGGAAATGTGATCATGTTATTTTAAAATCTTGCCGTTGCTTGGACAGGCGTTTCTTAGCTCTGGCAATATAAGGACAGCTACATATAAATGAATTTGAAAAAGCTAGCATTCGGCCCGCCAGTCCTCAGATTTTCACGAATACAGATTTTCTGCCCCCACAGACTACTGACATTGAATTAGACGTTACGCCCACTACTTCATCTGACAATTTTCAACCTGTTCCAAAGATCAGAGAATCTTACTCAATTTGAAAATATACCACCAAACAAAATAAAAGTTTATGAAAGAAGAAATGGAATGAACAAAGTCTAGAACAAGTCCAAAGTCCTCAAAATGTTTCGTTTGGTGAGTCTCTTCACATTATAAATATAGACAATGGTTTTGAACATCCTGGCTGTGCTTCAATGTTGGAGGGTTCCAAAGGCTCTAAAAAATCTTGAATCATTTTTGAACGTGCTTCACTTAAAAATTTAATGCCATTACCTAAAGTGAAATCTGGATAGAAAGGATACATAAAAAAAAGAGAATAGTGAGAAAACTGCGATTTTGACATCATCTCCGTTCAAGACAGGAAGCGGTAAAAAAGACTAGAAATGCAAAAAACTTAGCTAGAGACAATGAAAAATTTAACAAAAACAAACCATAAAACAAGCAAAGTAAATATTAAGAAACAACACAATCCAAAAAGAATATAAATGGCGATGATGATATTTTTGAAGAAGAAGGTTCGAGCTGCCTTTATTGCAATGACATATTCTACGTCAATTGAAGACTGCTGTTTGTGTGGCAGGTGTTAAAGATGGCCTCATCTATCGTGTGCTGGCTTATGTAGTAACGGTGATGAATTCTTGCTCATCTGCAAACTTTGTATTTTAGAAATGGCAATCAAAAAGACACCGAAAAAGTACACCCCATCCTTGAAGAATTTATTTTATTTCATAATTATTTTTACAAATTTCATGTTGACATTTATTAGTAATTTTATAACGAAACTTTGTCCCAAAATATCTGAATAAAAGAGAATATAAACATTTTTCAATATTTTCTTTCAATTTCAGTGTCATATTTTACTACAAACCTTCGGTACCTCGTTCTGTGCCGGTTTCCGCTAGTTAGGTGAATTTATATTTATCTCATGCATACTTATTAAACATATACCAAGTCAAAAAATTTGAGTATACTCAGGTTAGAAAGAAGATATTAACACACTTCCTTTGCCCAACGAATTTATATCTATCGGGTCTGCTCGTAAGGCCGTCTCTCTTTCGTAAAGTCTTCCTTCATCCAATTTTTCTGCAATCCTCCCCCTTTTTGTAACAATCTCGGATGGGATATGATATTACTAACGCGTGGATCGTTTTAAATGCAAGGTTTGTAATCTTCGCAAAACCAGCACTACTTTTGTTAATTTTTTCACTAAATTTTAACCTATCTATCTGTCTGTCCATGTGTCACAGCTAATTTCCTCGCAAGCCATATAAAGTAGAAACATTCAATTTTGTGAATAGGTCAGAAACGGGACCCTCTTCAAATTTTCACTAC
Source organism: Odontomyia ornata (assembly GCA_963969285.1). Classification (NCBI taxonomy): domain Eukaryota; kingdom Metazoa; phylum Arthropoda; class Insecta; order Diptera; family Stratiomyidae; genus Odontomyia; species Odontomyia ornata. The sequence goes on along the minus strand of OZ017738.1, from coordinate 61,529,576 downwards.
AAAAAATTATTAGGGGTTCAACGGTTCCTCCATATGAGGGGATGTTTCTTAAAAAAAAAGGTTGTTACCAAAGGTAGTTACTCTGGATATCAAATGAAAAGTCAGGATGAAAACTTTTCAAAACAAGTCTTAAAGTTACAATTTTTGATTCCAAGAATACATTGAGGGAGGGGGAATGAACGAAAAAGTTGTATCCTTCTCTTTGCGAGTAGGCACCTCCAATCCAAAAAATCTGAAAAAACATCATGGAAGCAGGTCTTTATGAGTACAAGGCCAACAAAAACTACTCTCCTACTACTTCAGCTTATTCATCTTCTTCTTAGCACTACAGCCCCTCTCGGACCTTCACATTCTGCAAACAGTACCTGCATTTGTCTCGGTCCATTGACCGTGTCCTACAACTCCGAAATCCGAGCAGCGATGAATCGTCTTCGTCGACCGAGTCAGACCAGCGTTTCCCCACTGGTCTCCGGCCTTCAGGTCTTCCAACGAATACCTTCTTGGGTTTCCGTTGTTTGTCCATACAATTCATGTGTCCAGCCCATTACAGCCATTACAGCTTCCGCAGTCTTACAATCCTTGAGACCTCCGGATCGTCAAAAATTTCATACAGCTCATGGTTGCATCGAATTCGCCATTGGTCCCCGTCTAGCTTCCCTCCGATTATTCGCCTCAGGACCCGTCGCTCAAAGGCGTTCAATATATTTGCAGGTGCTTGGGTTAGGGTCCATGTTTCACGCCCATAGCATAACACAGGTCTTATCACAGATTTGTTTGCTTGGAGCTTTGTTTTCCTGTGTATGCAGCTGGTCTTCAAGATCGTCAATACTGAATAAAATATTTCATTTGCGAGCTGTATTCTACGGCGTATTTCATCTCTTTCATTGCCCGTTTTCGTTATTTTGGCGCCTAAAATAAAATTCGGAAACATTCTCGATGTTGTATTCGCCAAGTGTGATATTTTGTGTATTTGAGGTATTTTCCCACAACTGCGTCATGGGCAGGTAGCTTCCTTATGACGTACTCCAGAGCCAGATTGAATAGCAATGGGGCCAGCCCATCTCCCTGCTTTAGCCCGATATTTGTGTCAAAGGCATTGTTGAGTTGGTTATTGATGCAGACTTGGGAGGTCGTTAACGTCATTTTGGTAGGACGGACTTATTTGGCTGGGATGCCAAAGCAAAGCATTATTTGGTACAGTACGTTACAATCTATACTGTCTTATGCTTGCTTGAAGTCAACAAAAATTTAGTGTACGTCTATGTTGAACTCCCAGCACTTTTCAAGTACCTGCCTGACTGTGAACAATTGGTCTGTTGTTAAGCTACCTGCCCTAAAACCACCTTGATACTCCCCAATAATGCTGTTGGCGTATGATCCGATTTTATTTTCTAAGATTTTAGAAAATATTTTGTACAAAGTAGTGATATGCCTCTATAATTTTCGCACTGTAGTTTTTCGCCTTTTTTGGATAGGGAATATAATTGATTGGCTGTACTCTTTCGGCATATGTTCTTGTTGCCAAATATACTGGATGAAAAGCTTGATGAATACTACTGCCACTATATTTGATGAGCTCCACTGGAATCTCATCAATGCCCAGCGCTTTATTATTTTTTTTGGGTTTTGATGGCGGAACAAACTTCATCCAGAGTTGGTGGGGCCAATGACGCTCTCTGCAGACATCTATAGGCTCCGATGTTCTGGAGCTGTGCGGAGGATTAAGGAGGTTCTTGAAATATGATTCCCATCTTTCGTTAATCTTGGTTTCATCAGCGATGATATTGCCGATGTCATCACGACAGAGCATGGTTTTGGGCTGATAACCAGGTTTCAGGCTTTTCACTACTTTGTATGCTTGTCTTGTGCTGTTGCTCGCTAAACTTACATCTATACTTCTCAATTGGTCGTCAAAGTATTTTCTTTTCTTATTCCTAATTATCTTATTCGCTACTCTTCTGAGATTTTCATAGTGCTCTCTCTTTGTCCTGGTTTTCCTGCCTACATATTCTTTGTACGCCTAATTCTTTTTATCCAACGTACTCTGGCACTCATCATTGAACCAATCGTTCCTGTTGTGCCGGGCTTGAAGTCCGATCGTCTGTTCTAGCACGGTCCTGATAGCCGCTTTCACTTCCATCCAGAGCTCGATGCTCGTCTTTCACGATGCGTCTAATAAGATGGGAGCCAGCTGGTTGTCGAGGGTCTCCGTGAAATGTTGTCAGCTTATTACAATACTATTTTCGAGTAACATTGTCTGAAGTTATAGCCACGATATCTGTCATACTTAGAGTACCAACACTTTTCTAGTTAATTCTGAAATTAACTTTAGTTTAAGAATTGTATATGAAGTGATTCAATTTGCGTAAATGATTTAAAATTACTTGTAAAAAAATCAAATTGATGAGTACGTATTAAAATACTACAAAATCTGATTTGAGCTTGTGGTTCGATAAAATAAAAGAGAACCTGCTTTGTATTGATCAAATTACTAGGGAAAGTATTAAATCGTTGAAACACGGAATTGAAAAATTTATGGCACCTCTAAAGAGAAATTTATGTATGGATTGATATTTGCTTGTAGATCTCATTACGAATGTGAATCCTACCCTAGACTGCTAAGTTCTGGACACAAAAAGCTGGACAACAATCCTTTCAAGAATGACAGTTATTGTCAATAAAATAAAAGAACTTTCTTAAAGAAAATTTCGATTTTTAACACCATCACTTTTGTTTATTTCAATAATTTTAATAACAACTATATAGGAATAATTTTTTCTTTTTCTGATAGTGGTGGAGCTTCCTCTTGTGAAGAGTTTGTGTCCACAATTGGTACTAATGGAACAGAATTATAGACCGGATATTTTGGAATAAATTCACTCCGTTGAATAGAATTTGCCTCGTCTGCATCAATTTGCGCTCGTTCCATGGTGACTGCTTCTTCGTAAGATGGAGGTGCTGAGTAGAATTAAGGAGTATTGAAAAATTATCATATTTTATGCAACAAGTTGAAATACTCACAAATATTCGCAGTAGATTCTGGAAACTCAACATTAGGCGAAAAGGATGTTGATGGCATTGGTTCCACAAAGCCATATGACATAGACATTGGTTGTGATACGGGCGGAATGTGTGGAGGGGCCATTGCTATAATTGGTACCGTACCAATAATGATTGGTATATTTACAGTAGGCTTTGGATGCCATCCGAACGATGCTAGTTCTGTCGTTAATTCGTATGTAACTTTAATTATTTTACCAAATTCAACACATGTCGGTGGTAGCGGTGGAATACCCAACTTTTGTTCAACTCTTATTGGTGAAGAAGACATACTAGGCAAAGCATATTTGATTCGAGATACACGTATAACATCAGTTTTTGAATTACTCTGTGGCGTATCCGCATAGTATGATATCATTTGCTTCAGGTAGAAGCGTAGTTTTGCCACTGGCATATTGGTAACATTGTCAATTTCTGCACGTATTGGTATTTGTTGACCTGCTACATAACCAGTTTGTGGAACAGTTACTTTTAAGGATAAGGGCGGTACTTTGAATAAGCCGCCCAAAAATTCTTTTGATGTCTCATGTGTAGCCGGGACCTGTAAGTTATTCTAATTATTTAGTTAAACAGAAAAGAAATAATTTTGTCGCACCCGAATTGAAGATGATTCTTGATTCAAATCCAACGCTTTGAGCACAGTAAATCCATGCATGTACTTTTGGTCAAACTTCCATGGTCTATCTAAAATTACTTTTGCCACGTATCTGATCTGACCATAACGACCTTCAAATGAGGAGGGAGCAGTTGTTGGTATGGGCAGGGAAAAATTGTACGTGTATTTTCCCGGTGGTAGCTCAGTGGGGGTAGCTGATAAAAATCAAATGTAATCAGTAATATGTAGATAGTATAAACATTTGAAGCTACCATTTTCTGATCCATACAAGTACTGTTTGGATGAAACATATTGCTCCTTTCCAGTATATCGAATTTTTCTTCTTCTACGTCTTTTTGATAGGACATTACTTCTGGCAGAAAAATGCGCTGTTGCAGCTCCTGTTATATCCAGCAAGATACCTAAAAAAAATATTTTTTGTTAGATTTATAATGCGTTATGAAAAGTTAAGTGTAATGTAGGCTTGAAAGCACTTGTATCTAAGAGAGTATATAGTGAGCTAAAGTACGCCTAAACAGATGCAGTTCCAATTCAATCCAGGTTCAATTGTATATTGGTAATGTTGATATTAGATACTCGATGGTTCTGTAAATCATGCTTCTTTTTAAGATTTTATCATAAAAAAAGTTCGCAAAAGCTAATTAAAATAGTTACCTTTCGGCATGTCTGTCAGTACGATACAGCAAGTTTTTTCATAAGGTATTAAGGCTAGAACCATCAAACTTTGTAAAAATCTTAGTAACGAGGTAATGAAGGTTTCACTACTGAATAAAATTTGAAAAAGTTTAAGGGGCGCCTCCTCAAACATAAATATTACCTCCTAAAACTTTCTTCTCACCAAACAAAATCAAAGAGGGTCGCAATTTAAAGACCTTGGTTTATTGATACCAAATCTTAAAATGGCATTATCGGTATCGACGTAAGAACGAGAAAAATCCCGTTGGTACCACCAGCTACAAAGGCGAATCCACCCTATCTTTCAAAAAGCAGGTAATAATTTGATTCGTCGCAACCCTGAAAACCAAACATTATTTAAGGAAAACTTTTTTTGGATAAATACTTCCAATATAAGTCATTTCAAATTTCTCCATCAAATAAATTAAACACTTCAGTTGCTACTAAAATAACGACCTTCGCTTACTTACTGATCTTTACACGTCGCCATTTTGAATTTAAGCGTTTGATTTTGGATTTTTTCAAAGATATGTGCCTTATAGTTTCATGGCTACTCTATTACTCTAGACAGAGCAAAAAATATTAGATTTTAATCAAAAATAGCAGCTGAATCTATTAACCATTAAATTTTCAACATTTTTATCAACCCAATTAAATAATCCATAATTAAAAGATTCATCAAAATTCATTTAAAAATATCGCCGCTAGAGGACCACAAAAACCCAACATAATCGCGTATTTAAATCGCCTTCATTTGAAACTCTGAAATAGATGATCACCAAAATAACCGGATAATTAGATATGATCAATTTCTATCTCAATCTCAATCTACTACCTCAAATCAAAATTGTGACTTTTTAGACCTTTGAAATTTCGGATTTTAACTGTTCGTCTTTTTGAAATTTGAGACTTTACCTTGAAATGTTTTGCAGAATCATTTGGATTTTTATACCTTCCATCAAGTTGTCAAGTTTATTTAAAATCAGTTGAAGGCTTTGACCTCTAGCCGACTCCCATTTCCTTTTAGACGGTTCAACTTTGGATTTTTTTGTAAGGGGTTCATCGCACTGTTTAATGAAACTCTGCACAGAATGTCCGAATTAGAGCTACACTACGATCAGAACAGAAGCCACGGATTTTCATCTAAAATGGCCACTATTTTGTTTTCACTATGTTGATTTAAAATTTGTTCGAGATATTCACCCAATACTCCTTTCCTGAAAATTTGGTGAAAATCGAAGCAAAATTGCGCCGTCTAGCCTGGTCATAAATCTCGTAACAGCGAAAATGACAAAGATTTAGCAAATATATTGGGAATTCCATCTGAGCCACAACCAATACTACCATCAAGACCCTGTAATAACCATTCGACTTCAAGAGGGTTCACATATGCAAATGGCCAATTTATGATTGAACCATTGATGACTGAAGATGCTGCAGCATTTGTGTTAGTATAAAAAGAGGAAAAATTTTGCACAAAGAGTTCACAAATTTCCTCATTATCAGATGACGTGATACCATTAAAATTCATTGAATAAGGCATACCGCAGGACTTTCAGAGCGAATTAATAGAGGCCCAGAAAGGCTTTTTAACACTTGACCTTATGGAGCCCTCCACGTGATCAATGTAATGACTCTTAGCCTTAATCTAGTACCTTAAGTTCGTAGATCTTTATAACAACGTGCACCTCTCTGAACCTGTCAAGTGATATTTCCTGTGGATATCGTCCTTGGCACTTAAGACTGATGCGATATTATTATCAAAACAAGGTGCATCTTTTAACCTTCACTTGGCATAGAGCGGTGTACAACTGGTTATCCTGGATTCAAGAAAAATATAAAACTTTTGAAGCGTTTCATCAACATTTAAGTTTCGGAAAAAAGAAAACCAATAAACATAGTTCTAACTCCATGTCAGAATATCTGGCTTTTAGGACATTAAAGCGAGAGTGGCTAACTTTTTTTCGACAAATTCTCTGAATTTGAGGATGGCGACGATCAGGGATCACGTATGGGGTAAGGGCAGTCCGCAGGGAGATACAAGCTTTCGGCATGCCAGACAGAACTAAATCCAGAGCGTTACTGTTAACGTTTAGGACATCATTTAATTGTGAGAGTGAACATTAAGAAAGGAAGGAGAAGACTTAGGGTTTCGGAAAATGTGCTTTTCCAAACAACATGGGTTAAGTTGAAACCTCCACAAATCAAAAGCAATGAAGAGGGAAAGTTTCTGAATATGTATGGAAAAATTTCTGAAGAGAAAGTTTCATAAACACGAACCGAACTCCCACAGGGAATACTCGTATATACAGACAAAATCAGTAAGGTTGAACCTGAGGATAAGATAGCAGACACAACAATGCATTCTACTGGGGGTGATGCCTTAAAATCGCATGAGGAAGCTACTGAAGTCTCTTTACGAATTCTGATCAAAACACCGCCTCCGTCAAGTTTAAATGAGAATTAGAAATTTCAACATCCAGTATATCCTCAGCAAGCCTAGATTCCGATAAACAAACGATGTTGTCAAGAGAAGCAAGAGATGAAAGCTGAAATTCATTGGTCTTATTAGATACTATGAAATGCGAGTCAAAGGACATGAATTCCTAATATAAGAACACTCTTTCCTTTCCAAAGTCTTCATTTATGCCGGGAAATGGAAACGGGAGGTGCCGCCTAAAGGGAAGGGTTTATACAATCTACGCCTGATCGGTCCGGTTGTTCCATACGGGTACGCAGGGCCATAACTTTTGCTTGGTATGTTTTTATTAGCGTAAAATTTTTCGATTAGAATTAGGATAGCTTATGTCTAGCATCACGTGGGTATTTAGATCGAGAACGAATGAATTTGATTTTGTTGTTATTGAATTGTGGGCGGCCTCGCAAAGACTACGGTGAAGTTATGGCGAAATTTTTATCCGGGAAATTTTTAAATGCGTTTTAAACAGGCATTTGATTGGTGGCTGGTAAACGTATCCGAGGTTTGAAGAAAGGAAAAGAATCGTCATGCCCTAAAAGCTCTCGCCCAATCAGTTTGCTGCCTAACATCAGCAAAGTGTTTGAAGTTATACTCAACAAAGCATTAAACGCTCATATTGAGACATATGAGTTGATGTCGAATTGCCAATTTGGTTTTCATGCCAGGCATTCGACCACACATGTAATAACGAAAGTAGTTTCAGACATCTGTTGGAAACTAAATGATGGACAATGTGTTGGAGCATATTTCATTGATATGGAGAAAGGCTTCCATACGCTGTGGTTAGATGGACTAGTTTTTAAACTCGTTCAGGACAAGTTCCCCAGACACCTTGTCGCCATCATGTGCAATATGTTGTACGGGAAATCTTTTGTTGTAACTGATGGAAATCTGACAATAATGCGCGAATTCAAGGTCTTGAATGGTCTACAGCAGGAAACAGTTACTGCGCCTCTGCTCTTCTCAACATTCATTCGCAAGCCATTGAACGGCTTTGATTTTTACGTCTCGGCAACGCGATCACTGGTAGCTTTTGCTGATGATCTGATCATCTATACGCTACAATAGTTCAGAGCAATCTCCAAAAAAATAGAAGAATTTATCAAACTGCTCAAGTGACAAGAGTCGATATCTTCATATTGAAACTTCTTCGGAATCATATCGCAAGATCTGTAACTGTGAGTGAAAACCCTTGGATTACACAGCCACTCCACCCTACAGATGGATATATATTGCGGCTTGTCTCACTACTGGCTTCGTTCCTCCAGAAGCATTCGTGTATTTGGACATGAATCAATATGTTTTTTGGTTCTGACGGCGTCCCAGTCATATACCCCATATATCGACGGGCCACCGATAAGAACATAAAATATCCTCCGAATTTGAGTTCACGAGACCAACAATTACAATGAAGATACTCATTTGCTAGATCCATTGAGGCTGATCGAGCTGAGACGAGGCAATCTAGGTAGTGGTGGCTGAATGACAATGTCTAAATTATTCGTGTTTACTTTCAGTTTTTGTGTTTTTCGTTACTTAGTTTTTGAGTTTCAGCTCATTATTAGCCCAGTCATATTAGGGCTTTCACCTCGGAATGAAAGATAATAAGCTGCAAATTGGTATGAACCTTTGTTTTGTCATTCTAAATGTTGTCTCAAAAGTCACAATCGTTATCGTGTCCACGTCTCAAGATATTCAAGGTCAAAGGTCACAAAAATCGGTTTTTCGCGAATATCTGGCTTCCTATCGGTTAAATGAGATTTGCATTTATTATAAAAGTTGTAGGCTACAAAATTCCCTACAACTTTTGTTTAAACTTTTTTTTCATACGACCAACCGTTTTGAAGGTAGAGCCCGAAGAGTGCACATCGTACAGTCATATACGGCCTAATGCAAGGTCAAGCGTGAGTTATGGTTATCAGTACGTTATAAAGTCAATTATTTACTTGGAAATTATAATTATTAAACAATGCCTATTATTTATGTACTAACTATTAATTATTTATATTTAATTAAAGTAAGTAACTTGATTATTTATATATAATTATTCATATTTAACTATTTAAGTATAAAATATTATTAATTCTGGATTATATATTTTAGTTTTATTTTAAGTTAACACGACATTATATATCTTTTCTTTAAAACGCGTAAATTTCTCAATACTTATATACCTGGAAATACTTGTCCCTACCCTATGCCCTTTTCTATTCATTGCCGGGACAGATGTTCTATAGTATTCAAGGCCACTCTCTCCACTTTGTATGAGTCAAGATTATTCGTTAGTTTGAAATTGTACCGTTGCAAATCAAGTTACTTACTTTAATTAAATATAAATAATTAATAGTTAGTACATAAATAATAGGCATTGTTTAATAATTATAATTTCCAAGTAAATAATTGACTTTATAACGTACTGATAACCATAACTCACGCTTGACCTTGCATTAGGCCGTATATGACTGTACGATGTGCACTCTTCGCGCTCTACCTTCAAAACGGTTGGTCGTATGAAAAAAAGTTTAAACAAAAGTTGTAGGGAATTTTATAGCCTACAACTTTTATAATAAATGCAAATCTCATTTAACCGATAGGAAGCCAGATATTCGCGAAAAACCGATTTTTGTGACCTTTGACCTTGAATATCTTGAGACGTGGACACGATAACGATTGTGACTTTTGAGACAACATTTAGAATGACAAAACAAAGGTTCATACCAATTTGCAGCTTATTATCTTTCATTCCGAGGTTGACCCCTTTTTTTACCTAATATGACTGGGCTATATTGCTACATTTAGTGATGTAGTTTACTTGTGTTAAAAATTAGGGATATGTTAGGTATATGTTATGTTTACTATATTAGGTTTGGAGATAAGGTTAAATGCGTAGGTTAGGAATATTGTGATAGAATTTTTTAGAATAAGATAACGTTTTTGATTAAATTTTATTTGAATTACGTTATAACATATTAGGGCTAGGATTAAAGTTCATAGTTGTGTTAAAATTATAATAATTTTGGAATAGTGTTGGTTGGTTTTTTCTCCTTTTTCCAATCAAATGATAAAATATGTAATAATCTTAATTTATTTGAATTTGCTATAGTTTTTTTGATAAAATGTGTTTAACTGATAACGTATAAATTTAGAGAGCCATTTGGATCATTAAGTTTTTGTATTGTTATTGTTTGGAATTTGCTTCATATTCTTTTAAAATTTATAACGGTTAGCATTGAAAAAAGTGCTTTTGACTTTGATTTTGACTTTACGTATCCGATGTTAGCCTTTTCGCGTAAGACTTGCAGCTGACATTCTTCTCCAAGCTAGCTGGCATGCAAGCAGCCACCTTGGAGTAGACTAAGGTTGCCCGAGCTCGTTAACATATAGAGTACAGCTCGTTGTCACGTATTGTTTCGAAAGAAAGTTATTACAGATGTTTTGACTATCTACAAACGAAAGCTCGAAAGGGGTTGTAGTGGTAAAGCATAACAAGTAACGAATAAACTCAAAATAGGCAAAAACAATATTACGTAAATATATAATTGACTGAATGGAATTCAAAAGTGTAGTTTGATCCAGTGTGAATTCAAAATAGTAGTGATTCCACAAAACTCAAATGGCTATAACTGCCGCAAATAAGATTCAATTTTATTCAGACTGAAAGGCTGTAAAGACCATTTGAAGCACTTCCTAAATATTTCATATAATTTAAGGGTACTTACACCGATTTACGGCAGAAAACGTTTAGATTACGAACCCTATCCTTATTAACAAAGTTGTGTGGATTTGAACCATTATGGTTTTTTAGGGTTTTGTCAAATAATTTTACAAAACCCTACTAAAATCGCGTCCTGTCTGTCCGTCTGTCTGTCCGTCCGTCCGTGTGTCCCACCACTTTTTCTCGGAAACTACTTAAGCTAGAAACACCAAATTTTGTATGTAGGTGTAAAGTGGTGCTCTCTTCAAAGTTCAACTACAAATAAATTTTATAAAAAAATTCATTGAAGATAGCCGATATGTGTATCAAATGAAAAGTCTTGATGAGAAGTTTTCAAAACAGGTCTTAGTTTGGCAAAGCTTGGGGAGGGGAAATACACGAAAAATTTGTGTCCCCCCTCACGATTGGACACCCATGATCCGAAAAATCTGAAAAATATCAAGAATGTAGATCTTGATGAGTACAACAACAACAAATACGTGAGAAGTCGTAATTCACTCAACTTTGTTAGTAATAGTATGATTTATCGATTTTATGTTTTCTTGAATAAAATCTTAACGGTACCCTTGAATCCAATGGACATAGATGATTATTCATAAGATTGGTCTACGCTCAAAGTTTCATAAAGATTGAATCATATTTAGTGAAGTTATAGCGGTTTGAATTTTCCTGTATTACTATGGAACAATATACACTGCATTTATTACAACTTGCGCTTCTTACCGACTCAGACACTAAAGTTTTGCTAGGATTTGCATGCAAATTTCAGGAATGATAGGTGTCATGAATATCTTTGAGAATCGGTTCAGCTAGTGGTATCAGTAATCGTAAAACAAAACAGTGGCTGTTTCAAATGCGAAGATTGAATAATTTTGAGTTTTTTTTTCTTTCTTTAAAAGCCGTCGGGCCTTGCTTAGTTGTGTGAGCAGACGCGTTTCGACTACTTTGAGTCATCTTCACTGTCTCTTCAGTGTCAATTTTGAGTTATTTTTTTCCAACTTCAACGTTAAAGGTGCATGCACTTGATTCAATTTAATGAAGGTCCGAAGATGAGTACTTACAATTAATACTCATAAGTGAAACAAGTCAAGGAGGCGGGAGAGAGCTCCTAGCAAAAGGGCTTTGTAACCACTCTAGGATTCGAAAAACTTAGCCATCAATCGATGATAACAGTACAGGAGAGTGGCCCCTGAAAAATAAAATCATCAAACGTAGCCGATATGAGTATCAAATGAAAGTTTTCATGGGAGCTTTTCAAAACAGTTCTTAAACAGTCAGTTTTTGCTTCAGTGGGGGCACAGGGGGGAAATACATGAAAAATGTGTTTCCTCCGTCGCGGATGGACATCTGAAATAATTATCAAGGGAGATATTTATGAGTATAACAATAACAAAAACCTCAGAAGTCGATATTCTTTCAACTTTGTTAATAATAGTATGATCCTCGTATTTCATATTTTCTCCAATAAAATCGTCTTTGACATGTTTCTTGATTTTATTCGATCTGGTGACTGCATTTTGTAAATTGAATACAAAACCCTTCTGACATGAGCGTAGATCTGTTTACCAAACTTGTTTATTCTTGATCTCATAAGAACTTACCTCCATGATTTTTGTAATCTTTATTTTTAACCGATTCATTGGTAAATTCAATCAAGTGTTAGTAGCTTGTGCTTTAAATGTTAAAATTGAGGAAAATGTAGCCCGCGTGATGTAGTGGTGAGAACACTCATCCCGTAAGCCAAAGGCCCCTGGTTCGACTCTCGTTTGCGGCAACGAGATTTAGTTCGAGTGATCCTTCAGACGAACTATAAGTCGTTCAGTTATGATACGTTCTGGTTTCAAATCAGAACGTATCGCTGCTCGGTGGACGGAAACATGGCCAAAGTGTGATACTGAGCATATCACCTGGAGAAAGGCCGACATTTTAGTCATGATAATGAGATACTCTAACTATCTCTAAGCGAAAGCTCGGAAAGGGCTGTAGTACTACAATTTTGGAGGGGAAATACCAAAAATTTACTAAATATGCTCACTTCAAACAGCCGCCATTTTTTTTTGTTCGAGGTCACTGGTTGAGCAAATACTCAAAGATATTCATGGCATACACACAAATATGTCATCGCTGCTGACATAGAGAAAATGTACCGGTAGATCCATGCGCATGAAAACGACCGCGATTACCAGCATATTCTGCGGAAAACCTCTAAAAATGAGCCAATTGGACATTGAATACTGACCACGGTCACATATGTGCACCATTGCTTGCCACTCGCACTCGCACTCCAACCTGACGAACGCGGCAATTATCCAGAAGCTTCTGAGACAATACTTCGGGATTTTTATGCTGATGATCTGTTGACCGGCTCAGATGATTTAACGCACTTACAGCAGCTACAATGTGAGCTCAGAACAACTCTTCCAAAGGGAAGTTTCCATTTAAGAAAGTGGTCAGGCAACCACGCTGACCTTTTAAAGTCAATTCCAGAATCCAATCGAAAGAGCCAAAATCGCTAGACATTGCATTGTCTGAAGAGGTTAAGATATTAGGATTGCAATAGCATCTAGCACAAGACGCTTTTTCCTTCAATGTTCAAAAGAAGGACGTCGAGAAGCTTACAAAGCGCTTGATTCTTTCAGAAGTGGCCAGGCTATTTGATCCACTTGGCTGGCTGCAACCCTGCATAATAACAGGAAAAATCACCATCCAAAGCTTATGACAACAACGATTAGGTTGGGATGAAGAATTTCATCCATCGGCAATGAAGGACTGGCTAGAAACACCAAGCCAGCTTTCATTACTCATGCAGCTCAGGATCCCAAAGTGGATCAGTGTTACACGTAGCACAGCCGTGGAACTACATGGGTTCTGCGACGCATCAAAACTAGGATTTTGCATGTGCCATCTACCTACGTGTCTTGGGATCGGATGGACACATTTCTACCAACCGAATTATCGCAAAAACTCGAGTCGCTCCAACTAAAAAGGTCAACGTACCATAGCTCTCAATCGCACGACCTTAACTGTGTGGAGCCATCTTGCTGGCAGAAACTGTTAAGCATCTAAAACAAGCTTGTAATTTGACGGGCATAAAAACGTTCTTTTGGTGTGACTCTAAGATTGCGTAGGCGTGGCTTGCAACATGGAAAATTTTTGTCGCGAACCAAGTGAATCTCATTCATGACGTCTCCAAAGCACACGAGTGACACCATGTCACTACAGACAAAAATTCTGCCAACTTAGCGTCAAGAGAAATACGTCCGGAACAATTGCTCCACTCATCCCTTTGGTGGAAGGGACCGGAGTAGCTCACAAATACAGATATTCCAATATTGCCTAGCCTAGTGCTATCAGCAATCGAGCAGGAAGCAGTACAAATCGAAGCACGTTCAGTGAGTATAGTAGCATCTGAGCTAAGTCCGAAACCAGAAATAATCACAAGGTACTCGTCATTACGTAAGGTACTTAAAGTGATGGCATATATAAACCAGTTTACTTATAACGCAATGCATCTAATCCGCAAACTCGTTGGGCCATTGTCTTTCAAAGACATGCAAAACGCTAAATTAAAATGCATACACTTATCACAACAGCATGCCTTTACACCAGAACTACATGCAACACGCAGCATAGTTGAAGTATCGAAAGGTTCCTGCATAAAATCTTTAGCTCCACAGATTGACTCGCAAGGAACGCTCAGGGTAGGTGAAAGGCTTCACAACGCTCCAATCAGCGAAAATGGAAAGCATCCAGCAATCTTACCTCCAGACTCTTTTGCTAAGCTTGTGTTCAGACAGGCTCACCTAACATTTAGTACTGGCAACGATTTGTCAACAATATTGGATAGCTAACGCCTAGTCCTTTGTGAAGAGCATATTGCATGAACACATGGTCGGAATATTTAGCTACACACTCAAACCAACCCCAACCCGTACCACCAGCGATAACTCCTAAGAAGCCTCAAACTTCGATATCAGCATCTAACCAGCTCGTTTTTCTACTAGTAGTTCTTTGTGCACCTCCACAAATAAGCCGAAATGTGACAGTAACTCAATTGTCACCCGGTGCCTATCTTCAACACCTCGGAACTGCTCGAATTCACAGAGAAGCCTTAAAATGCAGCTTCAATTACCACGGGACAACTTAAGGCATGACCAGGCCAATATGGAAGCTATCGTCACCAAATGCCACGATTTTTGTGGAGCCGGTTCAAGTGCTTCAACCAAAATTGGATGTCCTGAACTTGTCCAACATATCGAGGAATACAAGGATGAGATTCTTCACAAAACGTCCACCTTAAGATTGTTACACAAAAGACGACAGCAAAGTGTATTGGGGAATTTAATGACAGCAATTTTTGGCGTAAATGACGAAGTTCTAGAGGATGGATCGTAGTAGTCTTTGCGTATAGACGTCTTTTAAATCGCTCCTGTCAAAAGTTTTCAAAAATAAAATTAATTTTTTAAAAAACGTTAGTCCGAAGTTAATTTTTATCGGAAAAAATTTTATATTGTCGAAGTAATCGACTCAGGAAATTTCTACCGAATATTTTTACTTCGATTGGTAACGAAAAACAAATGACCAAAGAAAATTTCGCCGCTGGTATGGAGGAGCCCGACGGCTTTCCACAGTTGGGACAACCTGGGGAAACGACGAATACGAAACTGGCAACAATCACCAAAAGAAAACATAACGAAGAAAACTCCGCAGATGGAGGGTGCAAGCTGCAAATAATAGCGGACAATCAACAAATGGCCAGATTGCAGAAAGAAAATGATGAACTAAGACAAGAGATACAGTCTCTCAAGGATCTCTTCAAGAAAGGAATGAAGCCTCAAAAGACGCAGCAACAAAATCAATGGCAACAGGTAACAATGCCGAAGAAAAGCACAAAGCAAGCAATCCCAGAAGAAGTTCCAAGTGTTGGTGGCAACAAGGAGAGCCAAAACTATTTTGCAGCTCGGGAGGGATCACCCGAAGATATGGAAATCGAAGAAAACATCGGAGGTAATTTTAATCAAGATAATGACGTTAATTTTATTCAATGTTTAAAGAACAAAAATAAGGAGAAAAAAACCAGCCCGCAGTTCTGCTGGTTCCTCTGAAAAAGCTTCGAACAAGATAGAAAAAGTTCCGCCAATCAACGTGTTCGGACAAACCGGGAAAGATATGGTTCGGCTATTGGCAGCCGAAAATAAACTGGCCAATTTCGAAATAAAAAGAGTTAATGCCGAAAAATTAACTATAAGGACAAAATCACTGGTTGATTTTAAGTCAGCAAAAGATGCGCTGATTTCTGGGGAGGTTCAGCACTTCACCTATACCCCAAAAAGTGAAAAGAATCAGACCTTCTTGTTGAAGGGTTTGGACAGAGGAGAGGATACGGTCGATCTTCTTCAGGTTCTCAAGGAGGCTGCACCAGATATTGATTTTGTTTCGGTCAAAGCCTTTGCGATAAGAAGGTCGACCATAGAAAGGAAGAATTTACCACTTTACTTGGTACAAATTGCAAATAAGAGCAGTCCAAGTGCCCTTCAACAAATAAGGTACTTGAATTTCAGAGTGGTGAGGTGGGAACGCCTCCAGAAAAGAGAAGTCAACCAGTGTTACCGGTGTCAAAGATTTGGACATTCGGCTGCCAATTGTGCCATGCACTATCGTTGCGTTAAATGCAAAGACGTTCATGCTCCCGGTGAGTGCAAATTGGCTCAGACGGAGCCTAAAGAAAAATTATACTGCGTTAACTGCGGTGTTTTTGGTCACCCAGCATCATATCGAGGATGCTCCCGATATCAAGATGCAAAAGTTAAATTTGCTCCAAAGCAAGCACAAGTACACCGTAATATCATACCTCCAAACTTCGTCAAGCCCGGAGTATCATTTGCACTCGCCGCTAGAGGACCAGCAGAAAATGCTGGAAATTATGTAAATAATGTAAGTGGCAATAATGAGCTGCTTCTCAAAATTTACCAGCAACTTAATTCTTTATCGGAGAGAATCGACAAACAAGATTCAAAAATGAACTTTGCATTTCAGCGTTTAGGTCTTTCAAATGCCTAATAATAACTTGGCATCCAGTCATATTCCCATGGATAGGCTTCGCCTCATATCGATCAACGTTAACTCGATCGTTGCTATACATCGACGTGATTATCTCCTTGAATTTATTGTTAAGCAAAAGTCTGACATCATACTTCTCACTGAAACCCACCTCAATTCATGGCATTCCATGGAATTCAAAGATTTTGCATTCGTAAGAAACGATAGGCTAATAGGTGATGGGGGAGGTGGCCCCGGGATATTGGTTAGAAGACCCTATCGTTTCCAAAATATTGAAAAGGTCGAATTCAAAAACTTTGAATTTCTTGAAGTGTCCGTCATCAAAATTTCACTGCCACGTGGGGATAACCTCTTCGTTATCTCTGCCTATGCAACTGGTCAAAATGTTCTCAAGTTCAAGGAGGAACTCAATTCCTTGTTTGAAATACTCGAATTGAACAGGCTGCATAGTTATTATATTCTTGCTGGTGACCTGAATGCCAAGCATACATCATGGCTAAACGCCACCAATAATCCAAGAGGTGTATTCCTGAAATCATGGATAACAGAGAACCAAATTGAGTACGGGTGCAACCTTTATGGGTCGGAGTTCCCAACATACGCTAGGACAAACTCATATTTGGACCTTTGCATTGGTGACGCAAGACTTGAATTCAGCTTTAATAGTCCTCAACGGAAACTGCAGGTGCTTCCTTACGATAGCGACCATAACGCAATCGTAATGGAAATCAATCATCAAAGGGATGATTTCTTCCTCATTCCAGTTCAACATGAAAACCATCGGTTGAATTTCAGAAAAACAGACTGGGGAAAGTTTCAAAAGAAGTTTAATCGGGAGTACCAGAAGCAATGTCCTCCTTCTGATGATGGCAACGCTTGCTCAATGGTTCCTAATAACAGAAATCTAACTGACGATGAAATAGATCTCTATTTGTCGAAGTTAGTGAAGCTGACGTTGGAAACGATTGAGAAAGTTGTTCCCAAGATTAAACATCGAAACAATATGGAAGGATATGAAACACCAACCATCGCAAGGTTGAAAAGATTGAAAAGCCTTCTTCTCACACGCATCAACAATATTTATCGACGATTTGTTGAAGTTACATCTGAGGAATGTCTGGAACTTAATCCGGTCATATTTCAGGAGTGAGGTCAGCAATCAATGGGCGGAAAAACTGAGGGGTATTAGCCCATAGGACCCAGATGGCGTTTTCGCGAAAGTGAATAGCTTATTCCGCAGGAAGTCTCGAGTGAAGGTATCGAATCTTGAAGTCGCTAGTGATGAGATAAATCTTCTCGATAGGGCTGGTATCGGAATTGATAGTACGACTCCGGATAGAAATGGAAACAGGATTATATGTGATGGATTGCAGAAGCTTGCCCTGATTGGAAAACATTTTGAATTGGTTCATCTGCCAAACCCAGAGAGAAGGAATGAAATATTTTCGGAGGTCGTTGAAGCAAAAGTTTCCGACTTCAAATCAAGCCTGAACGGCCAATCAATTCTTCATTTCAATGAAACATTAACATCTGACCTCATACCGAGCTTGAATCTTATTGATTATTTTGTCAGCTATGAAGACTTGTGTTTCATATTTCGCAGAATAAACAACAAAAAATCATGTGGTACTGACGGTATTCCAAATTTAGTTCTCCGACATTTGCCTGAAGTTGCTATTAGGAATTATTGCATATTGTTCAACAACATGTTGAGCAATTCATATTTCCCAAATGAGTGGAAAAAGGCCAAGGTATTTCCGATCTTGAAGAAAGGAAAAGAATCTTCATGCCCTAAAAGCTATCGCCCAATCGGCTTGCTGCCTAACATCAGTAAGGTGTTTGAAGTGATACTCAACAGAGCATTAAACGCCCACATTGAGAAATATGAGTTGATGCCGAATTGCCAATTTGGTTTTCGTGCCAGGCATTCGACCATACATGCAGTAACGGAAGTAACCTCAGACATTTGTTGGAAACTAAACAACAAAGAATGTGTTGGAGCATGTCTCATTGATATGGAGAAAGCCTTCGATACGGTGTGGCTAGATGGACTAGTTTTCAAACTTCTTCAGGACAGATTCCCCAGACACCTTGTCGCCATGATGTGTAATATGTTATACGAGAAATCATTTGTTGTAACTGATGGAAATCTGACAACAATGCGCGAATTCAAGGTCTTGAATGGTCTACAGCAAGGAACAGTTACTGCGTCCCTGCTTTTCTCAATATTCATTCGCAAGCTATTGAACAGCTTTGATTTTAATGTCTCGCCCACGCGATCATTGGTAGCGTTTGCTGATGATCTAATCATCTATACGGCAGACCGAAAAGCTACAATTGTTCAGAGCAATCTTCAAAAAATGTTTAATGATGTGCAGCTCTACACCGACAATTTGCGAATGAAAATCAATGCGCAGAAGTGCGAAACAATTTTGTTTCGGACAACGCTGAAGGGGGCCAGTCAAGACCTGAAACGTAATTGGAAGGATTTCCACATCATGGCTGGTGAGGGTAGCTCAGAACGGGTTCCACATAAATCCTGTGTTCGATACCTCGGTGTTCATCTCGATCAGTATCTGTACTGTACTGAACATGTGAAAATCATGCTCAGTAAAGCACTCAAAGTAGTCATGGCTCTTCGGCGACTCTTTCGTTCCAGATACATTGATCAAAAAGTCAAAGTTATTTGTTACAAGACCCTGGTTAGGCCAGTTTTGACATACGGATGCCAGATCTGGTACAACCAGAGTGCTAGTACAATGGAAAGATTAAGAGTTTTCAAAAGGAAATGTCTTCGTGCATGTACTGGTTTGTACAGGAAGCCTGAGACGGATTGGAAGCACTATATATCGAAAAGAAAAATTTATCAAACCGCTCAAGTGACAAGAGTCGATATCTTCATATTGAAACTTCTTCGGAATCATATCGCAAGATCTGTAACTGTGAGTGAAAACCCTTGGATTTCACAACCGTTCCACCCTACAGACGGGTATATAGCGACTTGCCTCGCTACTGGCTTCATTCCTCCTGAAGCATTCGTGTATTTGGACATGAATCGATACGTTTTTGATTCTGACGGCGTCCCAGTCATATATCACATATATAGACGGGCCACCGATAAGAAGATAAAATATCCTCCGAATTTGAGTTCACGAGACCAACAATTCGAATGGAGATACTCATTTGCTAGGTTCGTTGAGGCTGGTCGAGCTGAGATGGAGCAATCTAGGTATTGGTGGCTGAATGACAATGTCTAAATTATTCGTGTTTATTTTCTGTTTTTGTGCTTTTTCTCGTTACTTAGTTTTTTAGATTCACCTCATTACTGCTACATCTAGAGGTGTTTATTTGTATCATAAATTAGGTATAGGTTTCAATATAAGGTAACGTTTTTTTTTTTTTTTTTTTATTGAACTTATTTAGAATTAGTGTGTAACATATTAGGTATAGAATATAAGTTCATTGTTGTGTTAGTAATATAAGTAATTTTTGAATAATGCTGGTTGGTTTTTTCTCCTTTTTCCAATTGAATCAAAAAATATGTAATAATCTTAATTAATTTAAATTTGCAAGTGTATTTTTTTCATTAAATGTGTTTAACTGATAACGTATAAATATAAAGAGCCATTCGGGCCATTAAGTTTTTTATAGTTTTATTGTTTGGAATTTGCTTTATGTTCTTTTAAAAATTTACAACGATTGGTATTAAATAAAGCGCTTTTGACTTTGACTTTGACTCTGACGAAGTTCTAGAGGACATCAAAGGGCTTTCAGAGAATCAAAGGAAAATTATCCGTTTCATAGACAGTCAATCAAAATTTATGATCAAAATAACTGAAACGCTAAACAGCATGACGGGGAGGATCAACACACAGCTGCAACAATTTCAGAGCCAACTCAAACGAGGCTTAGATCGCTTAAATGAATTTAGCCTCTGGTAAAAATCAATCGACCAGCATCCATCTTTTACCAATATTCAAGCGAGTCAGGAACGATCTAGACGAGGTATATCATAAGTACTGCCGTTTTCTTTCCAGCTTATCCTCACGATCTAGCATCTGGGACTCTATCAACACAAATAACGCCTTAGGAGACATCAACCACGCTCAAACGCTACTCCCAGACCACTTGCAAATTACATACCAAATGATGGACCAAACTCAATTCGATGTGAATGAGAGCAACCTAATACTAACAACGTTCCTTCCCATCCTTGACAAAACACCCATATGATTTGATTAAACCCACGCCAGTACCCTCGAATCTTGGAAACAACACCTTTCGAGGCCTTTGATATTCCATCATAAATTTTGGGTTTAAACTACAACTGACAGCAATATTTCGAAGTTCCACCTAATGAACTTTCAAAGGTAATAGCCGATCAATACGTAGTTGACATCAGCGTGCTCTACGACGTCAACGCAAAACCAAATTGTGTAATCAACGAAATACATAAAGTATTTGGAAGAGATACTTGTGCAATCCACACCTTCAGACATCAAGGAATAGTGTGGAAACAGCTGTATGATAGCAATACTTGGATGTTTGCAACTCCGTCAGCCGTACCTAGACAAAGTGTGTGTCAGGGTGACCGGCAAAAAATCATGCTGAACGGGACAGGTGTAATGAAGCTCACTCAAGACTGCAGTTTGAAAATTGAGGACTCTCTGTTCAATGCTACATGGATGATATCCACTAGAAATTTGTCAGTTTATATCCTTCCTTTCATGTTAGGAATAGTCCTTCCGCATGCGCCAATCTTCAACCACACCATAAGCTTACAGTCCATCCCTAAACTCTCAGCTCCAGCTATCATCAAATCGGAAAAGCCCTTCGAAACTTATATTGAACAGGAGCAATCGCTCTTTCATGACTTCCAAACAATCTCTTGGTCGACGATTCGACAACATGGGCCGACTATTACTATTTCCATCATCATCATGTTAGGAATAGTCGCCGCAAGTCTTCTTCTCATCCACAGTTTCAGAGCAAAATTTCCTTTAAGGCGGAACCGTACGCAGACAACATGGTATGACTTACAAACATCAACTACATCATAATCTAACTGAGAACCTAAAAGGTTCTTAGAGGGCGGCAATGTTAGGAATAATGCTAAAACAAAAACATCAAACATACCACCAACAAGCGCTAATACATCATTTGCTTGCGGAAACTCAATGCGTCCCAATATAAGATCGCCCAACAGTAGCAAGTCAACAACCATTCAACAGCAAACCAATCGATCATCGACCACATCGATCAGCAAATTCCAACAGAGAACATTGCCCACCAGAACAACGTTGGGGTGAATGGTTGCATTCTGCAAATCAGCAAATATAGGCAACCTAAATGGAATTCGCTGAGCGTTTGGGTGAATAAATGAACTTGCATACCAGGATGAAATGCAAGTTGATAAAATTTTATGCAGAAAAATTTCTGTTAAAATACAATAAAGTATCTGTGATCGATAGAAGTTGAACAAGGGAGTTTCGTTTCACATTTTAACATTACAGTCGCTTCAAGAAGCAATTTTTTCATTTCGAGAACACACATCTTTTCTGAAAGAAAAGTCTACGTCGACTTGAAGCGCATATTGTTCTGCAACCATTTGCTGTTGTTTTTATAATACAGGGAAATTCAAACGATGATAACTCCGTTCGATACTGTTCGATTCTTCTGAAATTTCTAGGCTATATTAATCTTGTAAGTGGCCATTCGGATGTAATTGAGTTCAAAGGAACCCTCACGATTTTATTGAAAAAAAATTACAATTCATAAATCATACTGTTACTAACAAAGATAAATTAATTTAATTTCGACGTCAGAGGGATTTGGCGTTATTTTACTTATAAACACATGCTTTTAGGACTTTTTCAGATTTTAGGTATCCAATCGCAGGAGGGAGGTAAACGCAATTTTCCCTCTTCTGCCACCATCGACAATCGTAAGGTAATTTTAAGACCTGTTTTGGAAAGATCTCTCCGACCTTTTATTCCATATCCCACTTGACTTCCCTCTTATTTTAAGAGTCACTCTTCTTTCGAGAAAGTTTTATGTACCTACTTTTTATAGATTTGGATAGAAAACTGCTGTGACATACAGACGGACGGACGTGGTTTCCATATGGTTCTTGTATTTTAGTACAATACCCTAAAAAAACTCAACAAAACATAAAGAGAAACCAAATTCATGGCTCAAAGGAGTCGAAACGCGTCTTTTGACTCAATAAAGGAAGGCCCGATGGCTTTTCAAGGTGGAAAATGTCGTAGAAGCTTAATACATACATATCTGCAGCCAATAGTGCAATGCACGGTAAAATAAATTGCAGCTTTCCAATTTCGTCTAGTCAATTGCTCACACAAATGAAGATAAGAAACAATCCATAACCCAATATTGTATGAATATATCTTATCATTCAAATTTAATCACAAGATATAAAAAGTATGACTCAATCCATTTTCCATTGACGCGCTTCTCAATCTTGGAGAAAAAAAATGATGAAAGATGGCAAAGTTAATAAGACATATATATGTATATATATATATATATATATATATATATATATATATATATATATATATATATATATATATATATATATATATATATATATTAACCAGTATCAACGAAGGTTATTCAAGGAGACTCATTTACTTTATTTTAATATATTTAGATCCTTTTATAAAAATAATGGTTCATGAAGGGAGTATCACTGGGAAATTACTAAATTAAACAAATTAAGCACTTATTCTCATAGTAGCCTACGTTAAAGGGTAATAAGGGTCAAGATAATACACTCAAACTTCGATTTCGATTGATTGCAACTACAAACCTCGTATTTTTTTCGTATCAGAGAATGTTATCTCCACTTTTCCGGATACAACTTGACCGCTGTAGAAGACGCCATGCAGATTTTCGTCAAATATTATGCTTATAACTGGTTTCATTGTAAATTGCTTTCATTTAACAAAGTCGAAAGTTCATCAGCAAGATGTCAACTAATTCTTGGAAAGATCATGGAAAAATTTCGTCTTGAATAAGCACTGCACAGATCACAACTTTCGATTTGCACTGGAACACTTCTAATAATATTGATAAAACACTGTGAGTTTGGGAATGTAGATTATCTTATCTTAAAACAAGCATACTAAACAATCGTCACCATGTTTGCCTTTTTTGCTTGTCAATTTTATTATGTTTGATTATCTTTTTCTGTATTTACTTTAATTGCATTATTATGTAGTCACAAACAAAAGTATTACTTGCATGTCATTATTTAGAGAACTCCCGCACCATCCCGAACTGGAAGGTTAAATTATACAAAAAATTCAGTTAGCACTATCACGGGCATTCATATCTAGGAAAATGTAAACTTGCTGAATAAACTTATTAGATTCCAATTCCAGGGAATCCCTGTAGAGTGGAATTAAAATAATACAATCCGTATTGACGAAATGACTACCGAATTCGAGCAGCTACCTTGGCGAGGTAACTGACTTAAGACACTTCACCTTTAATTCGACCAGAGTCCAACCATCCGCTATATGAAACTTTAATACATAACAAAATTATTACTTGCACTTCTCTATAACTTTTCTTTCTCAACAAATTTCATTCACTGAAGCGAAGCGTTACATTCATGCCCATACACCTTACGAGCTACGGTTAGAAATGAAAGTGAGAAAAATCAGTTGCTGTCGTAGATGAGTCGCACTAGTAAAACTGGAATAAACTTAAGCTAACAATACGATCATAGTTTGTACGAATGAGTCTTTTTAGATGAAAGATGGCAAGACGGAAAGTAAAAGTTAAATTCAATTAGCGAAAATTACCTGATTAATAACGAAATATTTTTTAAAATTAATATAATTTCAGTTTTAGAAAAAGTAATTCTCAAAACTAGTTGATGGTAAGTTTGATCGAATCAATATTGAATTCAAAGAAATTCTAAATTAAGTTTTTAGGAATAGAATCAAACATGTTGACAAAGGACTACGATTAAATCATGAAATGAGAAGGCAGAAAAATGCTACTGCGAGGAAAGTTTTCCAAAATAATTTACAGTTCGCATTTTTTAAATAAAAACTTAGCTCGATGAATTTTGAACTATCTCAATGGAGTTAGTCACCATCAGTGCTGTCCTTCCCGGGGTGTAAAAGGAGCAACAGCGAGGGGCGGCCAATTTTCATATTATTGTATATTACACCCACATTCTACGTCTAGCACTCGTCGCATGTGGACGTGTTTTTAATCGCTCCTGTCATTAATTTTAAAAATTAATTACTTTTTCGCAAAAGTCAGTTTCAAAAAATTGAAATAATTTTTTACGAGCCAGTCAAAAACAAGTTTTGATTTTATTGGGGAAGAATTTATCGTCGAAGGCATCGACCAACCATATCCATAAATCAAGAAAAGGCCAAACCAAAGACAACTCGGGACTGCTGTATGGAGGAGCCCGACGGCTTCCCTCCGTTGGGGGGCCCCAGGGAGAGTGACAGTGTGAAATTGGCGGCAAGTGTCAACAAGCGAAGACACACGAGCACCCAGGATACCGCAGATGGCGGCCGTAAGACACAAGTGCTCGAGGATAGATAGGAGGTGAGTCGACTTCGAAGTGAAATCGAAGAGTTAAAAGCAAGAATTCAAACGTACGAAGATATGTTCAAGACGGCAAATAAAGTTCAAGACAGTGAACCGAAAAATTGATAAGCACGCAAAACAGAAGAAAGCTGCAAATCCAATAATCACTGAAGAAGTATTAAGTGCTTGTGGCACCAACGAAAGCCAGAATTACTTTGCAGCGCTGGATGGACTCCAACAGAATATGGAGGTAGACGAAAATAATGGAGGTAATAAAGATGACCATTTTATAATTTATTTAAAAAATAAAAATAATGAAAATAGAAATAAGGAGAAGAAACCAGCCCGTAGTTCTGCTGGTCCTCCTCAAAACGTAGCCAAGAATACCGAGAAATATCCGCCAATTAATGTCTTTGGTCAAAGCGGAAAGGACATGGTTCAGCTGTAGGCAGCCGAAAACAAATTAACAAATTTCGAAATCAAACGAATAAATTCCGAGAAGTTATCAATTAGACCGAAATCACTGGTTGATTTCAAATCAGCGAAAAATGCTTTGAATTCTGGGGAGGTTCCGCACTTCACTTTTACCCCCAAAAGCGAGAAGAACCAGACGTTCTTGCTGAAAGGCTTGGACTGCGGAGAAGATACCGTCGATCTTCTTCAGGTTCTCGATTTTATCTCAGTTAAAACATTCGCGACAAGAAGGTCGACGGGATAAAAAAAAAATACCACTTTATTTAGTACAAATAACAAATAAGAGCAGTCCAAGCGCTCTTCAGCAAATCAGATATTTAAATTTCCGAGCGGTGAGGTGGGAACGCCTGCAGAAACGGGAAATCAACAAGTGCTATCGCTGCCAATGATTTGGGCATGCGGCTGCCAACTGCGCCGTGCATTACCGATGCGTTAAATGCAAGGACGTGCATGCTCCCGGTGAGTGCAAATTGGCTCAGACGGAGCCAAAAGAGAAATTATTTTGCGTTAACCGCGGTGATTTTGGTCACCCGGCATCATATCGAGGACGCTCCCGATATCAGGATGCGAGATTAAAATCTTACCCAAAGGAAACACAACTACACCGCAGTGTCTTAACTCCGAACTTCGTCAAGCCCGGAGTATCATTTGCACAAGTCGCTAGAGGACCAGCAGAAAATACGGAAAATAGTGTAAATAATGTAAGTGGCAATAATGAGCTGCTTCTCAAAATTTTATAGCAACTAAATTCTCTATCGGAAAGAATCGATAAGCAAGATACAAAAATCAATCTTGTTTTTCATCGTCTAGGGGTTTCAAATGCCTCAAAATAATTTGTCATCCAGTCACATTCCCATGGATAGGATTCATCTCATCTCGATCAACGTCAACTCCATTGTTACTATACATCGGCGTGATTATCTCCTTGAATTCATTGCCAGACAAAAGCCTGACATCCTGCTTCTAACCGAAACCCACCTCAGTTCATGGCACTTCATGACATTCAAGCATTTTGAATTCGTAAGAAACGATAGGGTAATAGGTGATGGGGGAGGTGGCACCGGGATGTTGGTACGAAGACCCTATCGTTTCCAAAATTTTGAAAAAGTCGAATTCAAAAGCTTTGAATCTCTTGAAGTGTCCGTTATCAAAATCTCACTGCCAGGTGAGGATAACCTCTTCGTTGTCTCTGCCTATGCAACTGGTGGAACTGTTCTCAAGCTCAAGGAGGAACTCAATTCCTTGTTTGAAATACTCGAATTGAACAGGCTGCATAACTATTATATTCTTGCTGGTGACCTGAACGCCAAGCATACATCATGGCTGAACGCCACCAATAATCCAAGAGGTGTATTCCTGAAATATGTTATACGGGAAATCGTTTGTTGTAACTGATGGAAATTCGACAACAATGCGCGAGTTCAAGGTCTTGAATGGTCTACAGCAGGGAACAGTTACTGCGCCTCTACTCTTTTCAATCTTCATTCGCAAGCTATTGAAAACAGAGAACCAAATTGAATACAGGTGCACTCTAGATGGGTCGGAGTTCCCAACATACCATAGGACAAATTCATATTTGGACCTTTGCATTGCTGATGCAAGACTCGAATTCAACTTTAATAGTCCTCAACGGAAACTGCAGGTGATTCCTTATGATAGCGACCATAACGCAATCGTAATGGAAATCAATCATCACAGGGATGATTTCTTCCTCATTCCAGTTCAACATCAAAATCATCGGTTGAATTTCAAAAAAACAGACTGGGAAATATTTCAAAAGAAGTTGGTAACTCTTGCTCAATGGTTCCTAATGACAGGAATCTAACTAACGATGAAATAGATGTCTATTTGTCGAAGTTAGAGAAGCTGACATTGGAAACGATGGAGAAAGTAGTTCCCAAGATTAAACATCGAAACAATATGGAAGGATATGAAACACCAACCATCGCAAGGTTGAAAAGATTGTAAAGCCTTCTTCTCACACGCGTCAACAATATTTATCGACGATTTTTGGATTACAACCATCCCTCGTTGTCTTTGTTGAAATTACATCTGAAGAATTTCCGGAACTTAATCCGGTCATACTTCAGGAGTGAGGTTAGCAATCAATGGGCAAAATTGAGGAGTATTAGCCCACAGGACCCAGACGGCGTGTTTGCGAAAGTGAATAGCATATTCCGCAAGAAGTCTCGAGTGAAGGTATCGAATCTTGAAGTCACTAGTGATGAGATAAATCTTCTCGATAGGGCTGGTATCAAAATTGATAGTACGACTCCGGATACAAATGGAAACAGGATAATTTGCGAAGGATTGGATAAACTTGCCCTGATTGGAACACATTTTGAATTGGTTCATCTGCCGAACCCTGAGAGAGGGAATGAAATAGTTTCAGAGATCGTTGAAGCAAAAGTTTCCGACTTCAAATCAAGCCTGAACGGCCAATCAATTCTTCATTTCAATGAAACATTAACACCTGACCTCATACCGAGCTTGAATCTTATTGATTATTTTGTCAGCTATGAAGACTTGTGTTTCACATTTCGCAGGATAAACAACAAGAAATCATGTGGTACTGATGGTATTCCAAATGTAGTTCTCCGACATTTGCCGGAGGTTGCTATGAGGAATGATTGCATATTGTTCAACAACATGTTGAGCAATTCATATTTCCCAAATGAGTGGAAAAAGGCTAAGGTATTTCTGATCTTGAAGAGAGGAAAAGAATCTTCATGCCCGAAAAGCGATCGCCCAATCAGCTTGCTGCCTAACATCAGCAAGGTGTTTGAAGTGATACTCAACAGAGCATTAAACGCCCACATTGAGGAAAATGAGTTGATGCCAAATTGCCAATTTGGTTTTCGTGCCAGGCATTCGACCACACATGCAATAACGAAAGTAACCTCAGACATCTGTTGGAAACTAAATGAAAGCCTTCGATACGGTGTGGTTAGATGGGCTAGTTTTTAAACTCCTTCAGGACAAGTTCCCCAGACACCTTGTCGCCATAATGTGTAATATGTTATACGGGAAATCGTTTGTTGTAACTGATGGAAATTCGACAACAATGCGCGAGTTCAAGGTCTTGAATGGTCTACAGCAGGGAACAGTTACTGCGCCTCTACTCTTTTCAATCTTCATTCGCAAGCTATTGAACAGCTTTGATTTTAACGTCTCGCCAACGCGATCATTGGTAGCGTTTGCTGATGATCTAATCATCTATACGGCAGACCGAAAAGCTACAATAGTTCAGAGCAATCTCCAAAAAATGTTCAATGATGTACAGCTGTACACTGACAATTGGCGAATGAAAATCAATGCGCAAAAGTGTGAAACAATCTTGTTCCGGACAACTCTGCAGGGGGTCAGTCAAGACCTGAAACGTAATTGGAAAGATTTCCACATCATGGCTGGTGAGGGTGGTCTTGAACGGGTTCCACATAAATCCTGTGTTCGATACCTCGGTGTTTATCTCGATCAGTATCTGTACTATACTGAACATGTCAAGATCATGCTCAGTAAGGCACTTAAAGTAGTCATGGCCCTTGGAAAGCTCTTTCATTCTAGATACATTGATCAAAAGGTCAAAATTATCTGTTACAAGACCCTGGTTAGACCAGTTTTGACATATGGATGTCAGATCTGGTACAACCAGAGCGCTAGTACTATGGAAAAATTAAGAGTTTTCGAAAGGAAATGTCTTCGTGCATGTACTGGTTTGTACAGAAAGCCTGAGATGGATTGGAAACATTATATATCGAATAGAAGAATTTATCAAACTGCTGAAGTGACGAGGGTCGATATCTTCATATTGAAGCTTCTTCGGAATCATATCGCAAGATCTGTGACTTTGAGTGAAAACCCTTGGATTCCACAGCCGTTCCACCCTACAGACGGGTATATAGCGACTTGCCTCGCTACTGGCTTCATTCCTCCAGAAGCATTCCTGTACTTGGATATGAATCGATATGTTTTTGATTCTGACGGCGTCCCAATCATATATCACATATATCGACGGGCCACCGATAAGAAGATAAAATATCCTCCGAGTTTGAGCTCACGAGACCAACAATTTCAATGGAGATACTCATTTGCTAGATTCGTTGAAGCTGATCGAGTTGAGACGGGGCAATCTAGGTATTGGTGGCTGAATGACAATGTCTAAATTATTCGTGTTTATTTTCAGTTTTGGTGTTCTTCGTTATTTAGTTTTTGAGTTTCAGCTCATTATTGCTACATTTAGTGTTGTTGCTTATTTTTGTTAAAAATCAGGTATAGGTTGGGTTTATATTATGTTTACTATATTAGGTTAGACATAAGGTTTAACGCTTAGGTTAGGAACATTGTTATAAATTTTTTATAGTATAAGATAAAGTTTTTGATTGCATTTATTAGAATTAAGTTAAAACATATTAGGTGTAGGATCAAAGTTCACGGTAGTGTTAAGATAATAAATAATTTTAGAATAGTGTTGGTTGGTTTTTTCTCCTTTTTCCAATTGAATTGTAAAAATATATAATAATCTTCATTGATTTGAATTTGCTATAGTTTTTTTTTTTTTAAATGTGTTTAATGATGACGTACAAATTTAGAGAGGCATTTGGGCCATTAAGTTTTTTATTGTTATTGTTTGGATTTTGCTTTATATTCTTTTAACATTTAAAACGATTAGTACTAAATAAAGCGCTTTTGACTTTGACCTTGACTTTGGACAAAGATCAGCAGATCGCTCTGCTGATTGGGCAATTGCAAACTTCGCAAGCTGTGCAGGCACAGCTTAACGAAGTCATAGAGCAGTTGAGGCAGGCTCAACAGCAATTGATAGAGGTTAACTCGGGGTTGGCAGAACAACGCCGAGTTAACAAAGAGCTCATCGAGCAATTGAGGGATTTGGCACTGGCTAAATCAAAAAAGAAAACCAAAAACAAAAACAAAAAGAGAAAAGTGGAGTCTTCATCTTTCTCATCAGAGGGCCCACCACCCTCTCCTTCTTCAGAAGAAGAAGCGATGGAAGAGGAAGCAATCCAAGAAGAAGAAGAAAATGAGTCGATGCAGGAAGACTCTACTGAGGAGGATGAGGAATTTCCTGCTCTGCCACCGCCGGGTCCCTCAATGGCTCTACCAGAGCTGGCCATCCCACCAAAAAAGAAGACCACTCCCACAGCGCCCACCACATCCAAATCCCCAGACGACGACAAGAAACGGACAACGGTACCTGTCATCCTCCGAGGGCCTGAAAAGTGGACCCAGGTCCTAAAGGACATGAAAGACCTCGGAATAAAACACGAATCCACTAAAAGGCTCTACTTGGGGATCCAGATAGTTCCAGAGACACCACAAGACCACAGGATGCTTACAGGATACTTGACAAAAATGATGATACAATACCATACGTATATCCTTCCTGAAGAAAGGAATCTAAATGTGGTAATCAGGGGTCTGTATGGACTGTCGATTGACGACATTAAAAAAGATCTGGAGAGCCAAGGATTTCACCCCATTGAAATCCACTATATAAAGTTACGAGATGGGCCATCCAGGTTGGTGAAGGTCCTCCTTCCCAAAAGCGAGACTGACATATACAATATAAGGGCAATATGTCACCTCATATGCACTGTTGAAGCGCAACGCCCCCGTACAGGACAAGTTATGTGCCACAACTGTCAGCAGTTTGGACACTCCTCCGGAAATTATCACGCTCAGGCCCGTTGTATTAAATGCGATGGGCTCCACCATTTTTCCAAATGCGTTAAAAAAGCAGAGAAAAAGCCAAAATGTGTGAACTGTGGTGGAGAACATCCAGCCAACTATGGTGGATGTCCTCGGAACCCAGTGAATGTCAGGAAATCGTTCGCACAAGTTGCAGCTGCTAATAACAACAAAACCACCACAACATCTACACAACAACAAAATAAAAACACACAAAAACAAAAACAAGCAAACACTCCACTAAACACAAACAACAACATGGACACACTCTTTGCCACCATGCAAACACAATTCCGAACCATGATGCAAGACATGATAGCGAAAATGATCCAGGGAATGTTTGCATCACAAAGCAGTTTCAACTGCACACTGACAAAGAAACAATAATGAGCTTTATGGATCATTTAACCATTCTCACATGGAATGCATATTCCCTGCTTCATAAGACTGGTGAGTTGACTCAACTTATATTTGATTATAAGTTTGACATCATTCTCATCCAGGAAACCTTTCTGAAGCCTGGAAACCGCCTACGTTTCCCAAACTATTTTCTGTACAGAAATGACAGAACAACAGGCAGAGGAGGCGGAACGGCCATTCTTGTGAGAAGGAATGTGAACCATAATCTCGTATTGACACTTACGTTACAAACACTAGAAGCTACTGCAATTCAAGTGCAGACGGATTCTTTTGAATTCATGGTAGTCTTGGTATACAGCCGCCCGAAGGCAGCTACGTTCATTGAAGATATTAAAAAACTTCTGGACTTTCAGTGTCCCATACTCCTTGCCGGAGACTTCAATGCCTATCACCGAAGCTGGGGAGGTGTGAGAAGCAATCGTGCTGGGAGTGAGTTAAACCGATTTATCACAGATAATCCACTAAGCCTGCATATCCCCAACGAACCAACACATTACGGCTACCGAAATAGTTATCCTCTCGATATTGGTATATCACGTACCTTTGAACACGATGTACGCATCGAAGTCCTCGACGAACTTTCATCCGATCACAAACCGGTGCTCTTCTTAATAGGAGGAATATACATAGACGAACCTCTACAAGTAAAGAAGAAAACTGATTGGCAAGCTTTCCAAGTCGCACTGGCTATAGAAACCATTATTCAAACACCTGAAACAGCCAGCGACACAGAGAAAATGATAGAAGAAATCTCAGACAAAATAATACAGGCAAAAGAGGACAACACAGTCACAACTCTGACAAGGGTGACAAACCCCTATGAACTCCCTAATGACATCAAAAATTTAATAAGGAGGAGGAATCGAGTTCGGAAAAGTGCTAGGAACACAGGTGATCCTAGATTACGCCAGGAAGCAAATCAAATTACGGACAAAATACGTGATCCGATATCAAAATTCCGCAATGAACAATGGGAGAGCTTCTTGCGAAGTCTGGAGCCTGGGAGCGATGCTTTCTGGAGGGTTTGCAAATACTTTCGTATTAAAAACAAACTTATAATACCACCAATTTACGGCCCTTACGGTATCAAAGCCGACAGTTCTGGTAAGGCGGAGGCCTTCGAAGATACTCTAGAACAACAGTTCTGTGAAAATTCATCCGATGAGGAGGACCTTGACGAACATGAAGACCACGTCAATCGGTTGACCAACAGGCTCACGAGGTCAGACATTACAGACTCCGATCTAATACAAAGCACCTGTCTTCAAGAGGTTAAAGATATCATACAAGTACTGAACAGACGGAAAGCACCGGGATTTGATTTAATATCAAACACCAAGTTAAAATGGCTCCCGGCTAATATTCTCGATGCAATAGCAGCGATAATTAATGAAATTTTCCGCTTGCGAAAATACCCCAAAAATATGGAAATCGGCGATTGTTATTGTTCTTCCAAAACCTGGTAAAAACCTCATGTTCCCACAAAACTGGCGACCCATTACCCTATTATCCTCTCTGTCGAAAAAAGTAGAGCGGGTGCTACTAAATCGACAAAATGAGGTTGTTACCGAAAATGAAATACTTCCAGAAGAACAATTTGGCTTCAAACCATTACACTCCACAGAACTCCAGCTTACTAGGGTGGTCCAACACATTAGAATAGGGCTAAGCCGCAGGAAATCAACGGGTTTGGTTATGTTTGACATAGCCAAAGCCATCGATAAAGTCTGGCATGCAGGACTTATTAACAAAATGCATGAATCCCAAATGCCACTGCAACTCATCCAAATCATTGGCTCCTTTCTAAAAGGCAGATCATTTCGTGTCAAAATTGACAACCACCTCTCAACCATGCGGCCAATTCAAGCTGGAGTCCCACAAAGATCACCCATCTCCCCCATACTATACAACATCTTTACTGCAGACCTACCTCGGCTGCCTTTGAATGTCCACAAGTCCCAATATACCGACGATACCTGTTTTTTATACTCATCCAGACAAGCAAGAGTCATCACCACCAAACTGCAACTCTCCATAGACATACTTTTGAAGTATTTTCGCAAGTGGAAGACAGACAAGACCCAGGCATTATTTATAACCAGAAAAAGACAACAACAACCGAAAACTTTGACTGTAGAAAACGAAAATATTGCCTGGTCAAGAACAACCAAATACTTAGGACTGACATTCGACAACAAACTCTTCAGGACCGACCACATACGCAACAAACGAGGACATTGCTACAATGTACTATCCCAACTCTTTCCACTCCTTAAGGCCAAGAAACTCAACATCAAGAACCGTCTGCTGATCTACAAACACATAATACGACCGACGCTACTATATGGTAGTACAGCCTTCTACCAGACGACAGAGACCAACAAAAAGGCACCACAATCCATCCAAAACAAAAGCATTCGGCAAATCTTCGGAATCCCCTGGTATGTTAGAAATACGGACATATACAAGGACCTTAGAATAGAAGCTGTCGACATATTCGTACGTGACAAAGCACTCAAACTGCTCGACAAAGTAGACAACCATCCTAACACTACCCCTGGGAATCCTAAGACGCAAAGCACTACCAAAAGAAACTTATCCAACTATCCGCGCTAACTTTAAGAAAATATAATTGACAATAATCAGAATAGCACAATCTCGTTAATAATGGTGGGCAAATAATTGCTCACAGATAGAAGGGAGCGAGGGTGCTAAATCGCACCAGCTCCAAGGAAAACGAATCCAAGGGGGTTGACACCACCAGCCGGAAAGGCAAATTTCTGGTAGGCACCCTCAGTTTCAAAAAGAAGATAGTTTATTTTTCAGGCCACCACTTTGATTGTTTAGCACCATATGGAAATTTTTTTTTGTATTATAAAGGGTGTTTTTTAGAAGTAAAGAACTTTAAAATGCGATAAAATACGGATAAATTGTTTTGATTCCATGAAATTGATTGCAGATAATTTTTATCATTTTAATTTAATTTTAGTTTATTTTTGTGAGTTCACAACTGGTGCGGAAGAAGTCCAAACGAGGTCAAATTTTCAACTACTCTAACCGATAACTGGGGCCATATCTCGCCAATAACATGGTGAATGTTGTCTTCCAAATCTTCAAATGTCTCGGGTTTGTCGGCGTAGACAAGAGACATGGTACAGCGGATCATAAGATCTTGCAGGCCAGTTAAAAGGTTCAAAATGAGAAATGATGCGCTCATCAAATGCTTCTTTCAATAAATCGATAGGTGCACAAGCCAAATGTCCGTTGCATTACGGCGAGTCAATTCCAGAATGAAAAAGTCATTGGTCGTGGCTCTATAGTGGTCACCATTGGGTGTAATGTTATTTCTAGCAGCATTTTTGAAAACATATGGACCAATGATTCTATCAACACATAAAGCACACCCAAAAAGCGAATTTCTTCAAATGTAATTATATTTGACAACCGTCTGTGGTTGCTCATCACTCCAAATGCGGCAGTTTTGTTCATTTTTTTTTTTTTGTGGTAGGAAGGTGAATATCATTTACGCACAGAGTGTGGGACTCCCGTGCTTGAAAGAAGGTGACTAAGTTACCCACTAAACACCTCCCCTCTCAACCGGTGAACCCAGGCTGGGACCGTTCTGCACATTACTTCGGACCAGGTCTCGTTTTGCTACGCTACCAGGTGCCTTCTAGCTGGAAGATCCTCTTTTACAGGAGGGGAGAGGAGAAGAGGAAGTGCCAGACAAGCAATCCTCTTGCTCCAACGCTTTCGGCTGCTGTGAGTTCCTTTTACCTTTCAGGACTTTCCGAACATAATTTGCTATTATCCGGGATGAACTCCCCCGTCTCCCTGTATAGGTCTGTTCGCAGCCTGTCTCATTTTGGGCACGTAAAAAATATGTGACAGGCATTGTCCTGCTCTCCTGGGCAAAACTGACAGTCAAAGGACCGTGACTTACCAATCTTGTGCAGGTAAGACTGAAAACACCCATGCCCGCTCAAGAGATGGGTCGGATAGAAGTGAGTTTCACCATGCCTTCAATTTAGCCATAGTCTCGCATCCGGGATGATGGGTGCTGCCAATTGTTGGGTGAGCGCTGTCTCTACTTGCGGACAACCATCTCTCTTGCACTCTCTTTTCGACGCAGGTAAATAGCGTGGCACTCTCTAGCAAGGAAGGCAATAGGTATCATGCCTACAATAGATCTCACCACTGCATCAGGAACTGTCGGATACAAAGATGCAATCCTCAGCGCTCCTCTTCTCTGTACCTGTGCGTACAACATTCATCATCTTTTTGATGGGCTGGGCCCCCCTACGTTAGCCATAAGTCCACTCAGAACCGATGCTCCTGAAGCAGCCTTCTCAGTAGTTGCCCTGATTTGCTCAGAGAAACTCATCTTTGAGTCGATCAGTTTTCGGTTCGATTAGTATGTCTCCAATACTGATCGTCCTTACTCGAGTGATTCTCTTTTTTGTCAAGATGACCACTTCAGTATTCGCCAATGCTAAACTGAACCTGCCAGCAGCCATCCAATCTCTCATTTGGTGCATTAACATACCTAGCCTAAGTTACACTGGTTCAACCGTGCATCCAGCGACCAGAGCCGCAACATCATGCACATAGTCAATCAAGCGTGACTCATCTGGCATCTCCAGTCTCAGTAGCCCGTCGTAAAATACGTTCCACAGCTCTGGATCAAGGGAAGATCCCTAGGTAACACTCGATGTAACTTCCATCTTTCGTTGGCCCTATGACGTGTCGTAAAACAAGCTTTGGTCCTTCAGGTAGTTCCTTAGAAGCCGCATTAGATATTCTGGAAATCGAAAAGGGTTTTCCAGCGTATCCAGAATATCCACCCATCTAGCGAAATTGAAGGCAAGCGTTGAATGTGTTAAGCGGCAAGTCAGGACAAATGTGATAGACAAGCTGGAACACCTCAGTTGAAACTCCATTTTGGCCTGCAGCTTTTCTTGCTTTCAGTGAAAGGACTGCCTCTTCCAGTTCCAGCAGTGTGAAGAGTGGATGCATGACAGCTGTTTCACAATGGACAGCTTCAACACAGACGGGATGGGCGGGGAAGAGAGCCCCTACTATTTCGTCCATCTTGCCCACGTCATCTATGTAAGTATGCAAGGTTCCCGTAAAGCAAGAAACTTCCGCATAACTACTTGTAGCAAAGGTCCCAGGGATACTTGTTCACATTATCCACTAAAGCTGTCGTTAATCACTTTGCGAAGGCTTATCCTGGCCAACTTATATGCTACCTTTCGGTTGCATGCCTAGTTACGGTTCCATGACCGTTGAGCCTCACACCGAAGCTTGTGACACTCCGCTTTTCAACGATTTCAGTTGACCAGCAATAAACTAAGGGCTTGCTGTGCTGGGGTCTTTGACGGGGCATAGAAACGTTGCAAGCAGTCGTAAGATGCTCAAAGTTGAGTTCACCATGTCTTGAGCTGCCAGTTCTTCCATCTCCTGCAAATTTCCAGGCAGCGGAGCACCTTCTTGAGCACCTCGACAAACTTCTCGACATCCTTCTGATGTTCAATCCAATTCTAGAAAGCCGAGAGCATGGACGTCGGGAGACAACATCACTGCAGTTTTGTTCATTGACATACCCAGAAATGAGCCTCATCGCAAAACATAATTTTCTTATGAAATTCGGGTTCTGCAGCGGTTCGTTCTTGTGCCCCTACACCATATCTACGTAGTGCCCGTTGGTCATTTGGCTTAAATTCTAGAACGAGTTTCATTTTGTGAGCTCGCAAAGCAAGATCCTCCCGTAAAATCTTCCATAATATGAATGTGCACAGGTTTAATTGTTGAGCACGATGACGATCGACTCACTTGGGTCTTCATCGTTACTACACTCTACAGCTGCTATGGTTTCTTCATTACGCACTGCACGATATCTAGAAGGATACGTACTATCATTGAGAGTAAATGTGGTGTGGGAATGAGCCATGGTTAATCAAATTTACTGTTCTGATGGACGATTATTTATTTATTTATTCCATCTAACAGACAGAATAATCCAATAACAAAATGGAACGCAAAGAATAAATACAGCAATATTTAAATGAAAAAATAATAAAACAACGATAAATGTAAGCTATATTCGTAGTAAATCTCTTAGTTTTTTCTTAAATGCTACGTAAGAAGAAGGAAAAGGACCAATCTCGAGATAATTATGATTTCGTACGGTTCTTAAAATCGGTGAATGGAAATATAAATCAGTTCTAACATATGGGATCACGAAATAAGAGCTCATCCGGAAACGCAGCTTAGGAAAAATATTTAATGGGACTTTATGGTAGCACAGTTTATATAAAAAAACATTGGTCTAAATAAGTTCGTCGGTATATTAGAGATGAAAGAGATGGGAAGGATAAACTACATTCATAGGGCTGATACGGCAAATTAAACTTAAGAAGAAAAAAAACGCGTAAACTTTTTTTAGACAGTTTCTAAAGAAGACACGAGAAAGGAATATCGAGGGGAGTAGATAACAGAACATTATTCGAGCAAAGGGCGAACAAAACAAACAAATAGGCGGATAGAAGAAGAGATGCTATTAAGTTTATGTACATGCCTAAGGATAGACCCGGAAACTCTAGACGCCTTGGTAATCACATTTAAAATATGTGCATCGAACTTGAGTTTTGGATCAAAAGTTAATCCAAGGTCTTTATGACTGAACACTTCAGAGAGCAAAGTATCATTTAATATATAACTAAAATTAATAGTAGAGTCCTTGAGAGAAAAAGTCATTTTATGACATTAAGTCATGTTAAGACATAAATAGTTTGAAGCACACCATTTATTTAGAGCATTTAGATCAGCTTGGAGAAGCTGACAGTCTAAATGGGATTAGACTGCTCAAAATACTTTGAAGTCATCAGCATAAATGATTCAAGAGGAATTAATTACAAAAGGGAGATCATTTATGAACAACAGAAAGAGAAGAGGCCCAAAAATTGAACCTTGTAGAACACAAGATGAAAGATAAAAAGGAATAGACGTAGTACCAGAAAGACTTACTCGACAGGGACGAAACGATAGATAAGATGACATCCAAGATAGAAGAGCACCCGAGACGCCAAGGGTAAATGATTCACAGTGTCAAAGGCCTTGGAGAAATCTGTGAAGATCACATCCACTTACTGTTGGTTATACAAAGCTCTTGTAATACTGTTTGTGAACTCCATTAAATTAAAGGTAGTGGAGTATCCTTTGAGAAAGCAATGCTGCTCTGGAGCAATAAAAGGAGCTAATAAGTTTGAGAGTCAATTATGAACCAGCCGTCAAGTAACTTTCAAGTAACTTTGGAAAGCAGGAAAGTAAGGAAATAGGGCGGTAATTGAAAACTGACGTAGGATCACCACTTTTAAAAAAAGGTACAATATTAGCAGTTTTCCAAGGGTTAGGGAAAGTGCCAGTACTCAAACTTAGATTGAAGAGGAGTGATAAAGGAAAACTAAGCGATGAGGCAAAGCCTTTACAAATATGTTTGGCAAACCATCCGGTGCAGGGCTGATATTAGGAACAAGAGCATTGATCAATGATTCGATTTCAGAAGCATCTGTACTAATAAATTATGACCGCCATAAAATTGACAGAGTGCGCGATGAGTTTCTCTAACAGAACCGTTTTTTTCGAAATGAATTTGCACAATTTACAGACGTTGCTCAGGCATCAACCTATTTATTATAAAACAGAAAACCAACCTAACCATAAAACGTATGATAGCTGTCACAGCATACGTAACATTCAAAAGTGTTGCCAACTTCAAGTTCTATACCTCTAAAAAAAACACCCTTTATACGAGTAATAGTAGACAGAGAATGCCAGTTCTGGTTAAATTTCATCATATTAAATTGGAGTTGCTCTTGCGCGCCACCTAGAGATGGGAATTGGAAACAATTGTGCATGTAACAGCTGGCAATGGAACTAATAGTTTATGTCTTGGTGATCTGGGCTTACATCCATGAATATGGCAAATGGCTTCGAAGTTGATGGGAGAGAGGTATATATCAGATTAGTATGGGTGGGTGCTTAAAATAAGTTGGTGTGCATTTGAAGTAGTATAGCTCCATGTCTTGATAAAGAAGTGTCTTGAGGCAGCAGGTACGCGTCCCGAGTCTTAGTTGCCTCTAGTGGCAAAAAGTGAAACCAGCCTTAATCCTTGTGCTCTAGGATAGTCATATGTCTCGAACTAATATTTGCTTACAGTTATCGATTAACTTATTTATACACTTATACATTATTACTTGATTATTGCAGGTATGGGCGTAGGTTTTGTATCGATAGGTTTGCCCCAGATTAATTGGAATAAGTCTTGTGTTAGCTATACAATCAATCATTGTTGTGATTTTTAGAGCTAACAGAAATTTGTTATAAGTAGGTGTGGGTTTTAGGTAAGTGTAGATGCATGTCTTGATAAGAAGCTGGCTTGGTTAAGTAGGAAAGAGTCCCAAGTTGATTGATAGCTTGAAGTATTTGGGCAGTTGATAAATTAGGGAAGCTCTGTTAAGAGATGGCGTTTCGGGCGATTGATTTGCTTGTTATAGAACTTGAGAACTTCTAGTGTATGAAAATAACTGCTTCACTACTGAGAAGCTTCCAGGATGAACGATTTGCTTCATAATATAAACCGTGCTGGACATTTTGTATGGCGCGAGTGGTTGCGTAAATATGGTGGGCGCTGCTAAAGATGGGTGGCTTTGCATTATCGATGAGTGACGGGTTTGCCTTTTGATGGGGGTCTAAGGCATGGGAATTTGATTCATAGGCACATAGTTAGGGAGCCCGTTATTTTCAAAACTCTTCTGAAAATGGATTAATGGAAGATTGTTAGTTAGTTTTAGGTGTAAAAATTTTACTCAATGTCAAAAAAAAAAACTATTCTAGCTATAAGATTCTCTTCTTTCTATACATTCTACATGATCCGAAAGGATTGATCATACATAAAAATACCAAGATAGTTCAATGTATCGATAAGTTTCACCATAAACACTTAACACATCGACTTAACAATGGGCTAAATGAATTTATATCAAGGCTCTAACAGTGATCTGCATGAAGCGAAGATATATTCAAAATATTTATGCCTTATGACATAATTTAAGCGCACGCTTGCGCCTCCCAGTCAATTGGCTACGATCTCGAGTACGCGATACACCACCACATCATTACAAAAAGCCAACCCATATCCTCTTGACCTCGTCAACTTGTAGGTGAACGCCTTGCAGCGGCGAAACAAGAGGTTGATCTAACTGAACGAAGTGTTATTCATCCATACTCCAGCCAGTGAGTCAGCCCGCTGCACATGGTTCGAAAATTGAATGGTGGATGGCACGCCACAGGATACTTTTTTCAATTGGACCTTATCACACACGCAGACCAATACCCGATTAAAATTATAGAGCATCTTCTTTAGAAGGCTCGTAAAAAGTATTCACTACATTTCACCTGCAAAAAAACTTCCATCAGATCCCACTCGCTCCAGCCAATGTCAGCAAAGCCACCGTCACAATGCCCTCTGGTTCGTATGAGTTCCTTGGCATGCCAATGAAGCTCTGAAATGCAGCGCGAATAATACTACGAGTCATGAACCATCTTCTCAGAAATTTACTTTTCATTCGAAGATACAAGGACGATGTCCTCATATTTCCTCTCAACTGCGAACAATATTAACATCACCTTCAGTGGATTTTCATCATTTTACAAGAGGCTCGTCTACATGTCAATTGGAGCAAATGCTAAATCGGTGCTGCAGAGGTCACCTACACAGGCTACCAGCTTCTGACCATCAAGGCCAAAGACCGAGGCTCCTCAACTTTCCATGGCCAGAGCGCTCTACAC
Organism: Odontomyia ornata; assembly: GCA_963969285.1. NCBI lineage: Eukaryota > Metazoa > Arthropoda > Insecta > Diptera > Stratiomyidae > Odontomyia > Odontomyia ornata. The sequence continues at coordinate 61,487,939 of OZ017738.1, read as the reverse complement.
GCTTGAGATGTTTCATTGGAATGTTGAATTATTACCGACGCTGTATTTGATTTATAGCTAATATTCAGTCGCCTCTGAACAACATGCTGAAAGTTTCAATAAGAAAGATAGCTAAGCTTTCATGGTCAACTGAATTCAAGGCCGCTTTTGAATTGTACAAACAAAGCATAGATTCGCCTATAACAACTACTTTTTATCGCACTCACTAGCACTGGTACTCTTCAAATGTAGCCATCAGATTGTCATTGAGCCCGTAGCAACCAGATGGATCCTGAACTCCACTGGTATTTTTCTCAAGGAAGTTGTTGGACACTGAACAGCGGTCTTCTACTACGATGAAGAGCTTTTGGTAGCCTTCACAGCCATGAAAAAAATTCACCGCATTCTAGAAGGTAGAAAATTTACAATATGTTCTGACCACTGGCCTCTCTTTTTTACTTATTTTCAACTTTCCGACAAAGTTTCACTCCATCTGTGCATACAGCTACATCACACACAAACTCTAAAAGGACAATGTATTGGCAGATACCCTCTTAAGAGTCGAAACGACGGACGTACCTTCAATTTTCAATCCCGATGTCATAAGCAAAGCACAGGCTACAGATGAGCAACGCCGTTTTTACTTAATAACCCTCGTCATGCTTGAGGTCCAATGTAGTTGGAGCAGAACATGGTCGATTTGGTTCTGTGTGTTGCCATCCGGTGATACCCAGGCAATTTTATGTATACGTCGATATGGGAAGCAAATCGAATGTATGACTAGATTTTTGTTGCATGCAAAGTGCTGGAAGTTATCGTTTGTTTCATCGGAGCGGCTATATCCTCCAGTCTTACCCCAATGAGATAGCTCATTGCCAATTTTAGCATTGAAATCCCCCAAAACTATTTTTGTGTCGTTTGTAGGCAATGTGTCGACTAATCTTTCCAGGTGATTGTGGAATGCATTTTTCCTTTCTTCGTTCAACATAATCCGTCAACTTTTGGTGCCACTTCACATTAAACTTGGAATTGTAAAGAGTTTTGTCAAAACTGTTGCCAAAACAGATGGTTTTCTCTTGTTTGTACTTGATTTTCCCGAAACTTATCAATCCCAAACTAAAAGACGTAAGTCAATTTACAACATGGTAAATAAAACTTTTAGACTCATGTTGATTATATTTCGAAGCATGAGTAATTTTTTTTTTTTTTTCATTTCAGGTGTACTTAATCGGCCCGACATACGGAAGCTGATGAAAAGTGATGCATTCAACACAACCTTAACTAGTGTTAAATCGGAGGCTTGGAACGCTATTGAAGAAGTCATTGGGGGCTTATTGGGGAAACATCATACCAGCAGCTATGCAGTTTTGGTCAGCAAAATGTTATCAGCTTTCTCTAATTTTGGAGTGCATATGCCTTTAAAAATTCACTACTTACATCATCATTTGGACTATTTTAGCAGACAATTAGCCATCAAATCAGATGAACAATGTGAACGTTATCACCAAATCGCTATTCCATTTGAAATTAGTTAATGTTCTGACTTATTTGTCACTGTATATTTTATTAAATTAAAAGCTTACAGGAACAGAGGAAAAAGTTCTCCGGCTGCAATTCTTGCAAAAATATGCTGGTTGAGTGAGCATGTTTTTGAGGACAAAAACGATGTTGAAGATTCGAAAAGTGATGATGATGATGATATTGGCGATAATACATTCGGACCATCAACATCAAAAAAGACTAAGATTCTGTGTGAATAGATATATTTTTTAATTTTTGAAATTCTATCCAGTTGAATAAAATACAAAATGTCAATGAAAACTCACAAGACTTCAATTAAAAGTAGAAATTTTACAAATAAAAGTTTAAAGCTACGAGTATAATTAACTTTTAATGAAAATCATTTTGGCTTGCTTTTAAATTGGATTTTTTTATCCTTTTACTGCAGAAATTTTTAGTTATTGAGGAATTATTGCTAGAAAATCTTGACCAAAAGGCAATGTTTCCAATATTTCATCTTATTAAACACGCTCAACTTAATTTTTCTGCATTAATCTCTTAAGAAAAATTCTTTACCCAAGTCTTTCCTAAAATATTGTTGCAGATTGTGATGCCAGATAATCAATATTGCAATATTGGCTCTAAAACTGATGAAATGCAAATCCAAGACCTCGATTGATGAGTAAGACTTTAAAAGACGATAAAAAAAATTTGGACCTGACAACGTCAAACCCTTTGAGGGTTATACTATACTGGTCAAGTACAGGGTTTTCCAATAAAAGGTGTTGTTTTGATATTAAAAGCAAAATACCATTTCTAGGTCTTTGTAAAAATTTTTTTTACAAAGACCTACTAGTTTCGCGACCTGTCTGTCCGTCTGTCCGTCCGTCCGTCTGTCCGTGCGTCACAGCTGATTTCCTCAGAAACTATAGAAGCTAGAATGCTCAAACTTTGTGAAAAGGTCAGAATTGGTAGTCTCTCAAAAGTTAAGGTCTTAACAAAAATTTAAAAATTTTTTTAGGGGGGTCCCCCCTAAAAACGAATTGATTATAACTCTTAGAATCTGAAATGAGAAAAACATTTTATGAATTAGGGGGTCCAGAGGAAGGCAAAATGTACCAACAATTGTGTCCCCCCCCCCTTCGCGATTGGACACCTTTCAGCCGAAAAATCTGAAAATTATCACGAATGTGGGCAACAAATACCTTAGAAATCGAAATTCATTCAACTTTGTTGAAAATAGTATGATTTGTAGATTTTACATTTTTGCCCATAAAATCAAAACGGTACCTTTAAACTTCTTGAAATTTTGCAACTTTATAGACTAATATAAGATATATATGTTCACAAAATTTAATTTAGATCGAATCATAATCAAGTGAGTTATAGCCATTTCAATTGTATGGAATTATAACAACAATAACACGTGTTTATGGTTGATATAGGGTTTCCCAATAAGAGGTGTCATTTTGATATTTTAAAATAAATGCTATTTTTGATATGAATGGTTGGATGTTTATTTTATTATAAAGAAGAATATATGCCGTTAATAGCAACAGATAACATCAGGCAAATAATCACCACGACCCGCTTACAGGATCATATCCTTTTCATGAAATTTTCCATAACCAAATCGCAAAGTGGCTGCCCTATGTCCTCGATAACCTCACGAATTTCATCTTTGAGGTCTTGAATTGACGCCGGGCTATCGCCGTAGACCTTCTTTTTCACGTGGCTCCAAAGGAAGAAGTCGCATAATAAAGGAAATGGTATGCCGTAATTAGTTAAAAATAACCTCAGGCAAATGACTACCATGACTAGGCTTACAGGACCATATCCTTTTCATGAAATTTTCCATAATCAAATCGCAAAGTGGCTGCCCTATGTCATAGCCTCACGAATTCCATCTTTGAGGTCTTGAATCGACGCTGAGCTGTTGGCGTAGACCTTCTCTTTTACGTGGCCCCAAAGGAAGAAGTCGCAAGGTGTTAAATCACAAGATCTCGGTGGCAAATTATGATCGCCTCTCCGAGAGATAACACGGTCCGGAAACTTTTCCCGTAAAAGATTAATGGTTTCGTTGCTTGTGTGGCACGTATCGCCGTCTTGTTGAAAGTAAATGTTGTCTAGATCAATACCATCCAATTACGGCAACAAAAAATCATTGATCATCTCTCGATAGCGCAATCAATTCACCGTAACTGTTGCTCCAGCCTCATTTTCAAAAAAGTAAGGTTCAATGACTCCGCCGGACCATAAACCGCACCAAACGGTCACACGTTGAGGATAGAGAGGCTTTTCAACAATAACTCTTGAGTTTTTCGAGTCCCAGATGCGACAATTTTGCTTATTGACGAAGCCATCGAGGTAGAAATGGGCCTCATCGCTCAAGATGATTTTTCGATGGAATTCCGGATCATTTTCATGCATTTCAAGGACGTAATCAGCGAATACACAACATTGTTGGTGATCGACCGCCTTGAGTTTTTGTATTGACTGAACTTTATAAGCCTTAAGACCCAAATCTTTATGCAAAATACGGTGTAATGCATTTGTGGAATGCCTAATTTCAAGGAACGACGAGGAATGGACAAACCTGGGTTTTCTTCAACACTTTCGGCTACAGCAGCAATATTCTCGGCTCCCACATCACTAAGTTGTCCCAACAGCTCGAATTTTTCCACCAATTTCTGTATTGCGGTCCGACAAGTTGCTTCACGACGACCCAAAAATGTTCGAGTTTTAAGAACCGTCTCCGCCCAATGTTCACCATTTTTATTGTGAATTTTAATAATTTCAACGCGTTGTTGAGGCGTGTATCGTATTATTAATGGCGTAGTTTCTATTTGACAAATGTCAAAAAAATACAGGTTTAAAAGTGACATCTACCGAATTAGCGGGCCATTCAAAATAAAACCTTCTTTTGGAAAACCCTTTATTTTCATCCTGATGTGGAATCATTGACTCCCCAAATTCACTATGGCACAGTGTAACTTAAAATGAGTTTAAGGTGCAGATCAAGAATATTTTAGTATTGTACTTTGATAACATTTGACATTGTTTTATGATAAGTTCTTTTTTTACTGAACATTATTTAAATTAAGAGTGCCATATGAGCCACTTAGTTATTGAGTGCTTCAATATTTTAAACCTTGCTTTATGTTATAATAATATTTACAACAATTGAATCCATAAAGCGCATTTGAGTTTTAATTTACGTATGATATTAGTGTTTTGTGAATTTGTAGATGAAAACGCTTCTGCTCACACAACAAAGCCCGGCCTGACGGACTTTCAAGAAAAAGATATTTGGCCTACGGATATCACATAAAAAAAATAATTACTATCCTAGAATAAAGTTTAAGTTAATTGATAAGATGATCAATACGGTCACGAAAATGAGAAACCCTAACTATGTTTAAGCGAAGGTCCGAGAGGGGCTGTAGTGCTACAAAGAAGAAGAATTGATAAGATGTTGACGTATAGATTTAAAAAATTATTGTAAGCTTATATTAACTTAACTTAATTTAGTTACTTTTGTGTAGAAATGCTTTAATTTAATATGCCCTTTGGGGCTATTAAATTTTATAATAATTCATATGATTCATTGAAGATTCACATCTGGTTCTTCCGAGAAAATTTTGAGTAACTGACAACTGGGTAAGAAGAAAGGACTCAGAACCAAAAGGATATTTTAAGAATTATATTTATTACATATCATTTTCAGCAATTTTTTGAATTTAGTGAATTTCTTGTTTGTGTCTCTACAAATTGTTTCTTTGATCATGAATTCCGCTACAAATAAACATTACGTAAGGATGATTCAGAAGTTATTAGTCCAAGAGAGATTTTGAGAATAAAAACGTGAGTGGAATATATGAGAAGTACCATCAGCGTAGTCATGTTTTTCGCAAAGAATATTTTAAACTAACCGGCCACAGTGGTGGCGTATTCTGTCTCACAAAAAAAAAATACAAAAACTTATGTGCGTGTAAATTTAAAGTATCTTTTATTTAACAAAATTTTAATATATACTTTATTCTAAGAGTATTTTTACAAATACACATCCTTACGAGAGGCCTTAAAGTCAATATTTACAACAAATACTGCGTTTGTGGAGTTAATCCAATCAACTTTCTTGATGGCATCACATCGGACAGGATTGCATTGATAGTTTTGTCCAAGTTGAATTCTAATTTCAACTTACGCATTTTTCATACACCGCATTTTTGTTAGGCTAATGCTCCAGGAATCCTGTCGTGACCAAAATATTTCCCCTCGAGTTCATCCTCAGCAATCAAAAATTCTTGTGGAGCAGATGGAGTGTCAAAGTCATAAACAGGATATCTTGGAACGTATTCGCTTCTTTCTAATGAGTGTTCCTCTCCTTCATCAACTTGCGCACGCATCATAATGATTGATTCTTGATAAGTTGGTGGAGCTAATAAATTTTATTCTAGTTAGATTTTCAAAATAGTCATACGAGGATCATTTAACTTACAAATATTCCCATTCGGAGTACTGGGCGCCCGATTAAGAACTGGAGCAATCACTGGTAAGCTGTGAGGGGCTTCAGATGTTCCCAGATCCATCCGAGTATCAAAATATGCTGATGGTGGCGCTGAATGTGTTTGGGGTATATCAATGGCAACATTTGAGCCTAATGGCTGCTGCATACTGTTGTATAAAGGTACAGTTCCAATAGTTATAGGAACAGTGACGAAAAGGTTTGCGTGCCCACTAACTACTGCCTTAACTTTAACGTCGTAGCTTATTTGTATGACTTTCGAATGTATTTGACTTGTGGGTGGAAGAGAAGGAACAACAAGCGATTCGTTAAAGTCATTGGTTGCTTTAGCTGAAACACCTGGAGCAGATTTCGCAACAACCTCTAGTACTTCTTCCTTGCAATCAGTTGTTGGTGTGTTTGCTCGATATGATATAGTTTGTGTAAGGTAAAATTTAACTTCAGAAACCTTGGAGGAACTACCATTAAGAATTTCTGTTCGGATTGGTATTGCTTGCCCAGGTACAAAGCCAGTTTGAGGGATTTTCACTTTGAGGACCAGTGGTTTCATCGGACAAACACACCAATATTTTTTCATAGTTTCTATTTCAGCTGGAATCTGAAATTGTGATGCAAATCAATAAATACTTCATTCATTTGGAGGAATAATTGAATTCACCCTTAACAATGGCGAGTCATAGTTAAGATCCACCGTTTTCAACACCGTGAATCCTTTACTATATGTTTGATCAAATTTCCACGGTCTGTCTAGTACGATTTTCACAACGTATCTAATGTGTCCGTGAGCTCCTTCAAATGATGATGGCGCAAATGAAGGAATGGCACAAGCAAAATTGTAGGAATGAATTCCTGGTAAAATTTCAACAGGTGTTGCTGGAATTGTACAACATTTGAAATTTGATTAAAGTTTTTTTAAATATCAAATTAATAAAACCTACAAGCTTCCGATCCTACAAGATATGTTCTAGTTGAGACATATTCCTCTCTTCCTGTGAATTGAGCTTTCATTGTCTTCTTCTTCTGATCTTCTCCATTCCATGATTGAAATTTACTCTTCCATTGACATGTGGCGTACCCGGTTATTTGTAAGACAATACCTGGAAAACAAAATTTTGAATTACAATTCTGTTATTATACTACAACAATTTTTACTTTTCAAATATTTTGAGCCTACATAACACTAAACAAGTTGAAGTAGCAGGAGAGTGCTTCTGCCTGAAGGGTTTTGTAACACAATTATTAAATCAAACAATATAACTAGTCATTCTAAGACTTGTTTTGAAAAGTTACTATTAAGACCTTTCATTTGATATCCATGTTGCCTACATGGGATGAAATTTTTGTCAGGGGCTGCTCCCATACATGGAGTGACCTCCCTTAAACACCTTATAAGTTTCTTTCTGTGGTGCAACTTTGAAGACTACACCTAAGTGTTGTGACAAGCGGACGGACGAACAGATAGACAAACAGGACGCGATTTTAGTAGGGTTTTGTAAAATGATTTTACAATACCCTAAAAACCTTGAAGGTATGCAGAAATAGTCAATAATTTTGCTTATTTGATATCCGCAGACCAATTCTCTTTTTTCTTTAAAAACCGTCGGGCCAGTGTCTAAAGGATGTGTTGAAGGAGTACTGAAGATAACTCAAAGTAGTCGAAACGCGTCTGCTCACACAACTAAGCAAGGCCCGACGGCTTTTAAAGAAAAAATACGCAGAAGTACATTATTTTCAACTGTGTATGTAGCCCACTTGATTAAAGATATAATATTTTTCATTCTAACAAAATAACTTCTGTACATAATTTCTCCAATTAGCAAAATTGTATCTTTGAAAAAAAAATTGCACTCTTTAAAGCTGTATTGTTATTTTTTTATATTTTTAGGGCAATGCGCCACTTAAAACCCTATTGAAATGGGTTTTGTCGGTCCAAGTGTCCATCTTTGTGTCGCAGCAATTTTTCTCTTAACATATTGCAGCTGCAGATACCAAGGTTTGTTGGTGAATCAGAAGTGACGCATCCTTGAAAGTTTGGGTATTAATATTAAATTTTTCCGCTGTTTTAAAGTGAAGTCTCCATATTTCGGAAAGAAAGCCGCTAAGCATTTAAATTGTCATTTAAGATATGTAAATTGCAGAGCTAGATGGGATTACAGCTGAAGTACTGCAGATGGTCTTTTGCTGTTGCCCTGACTTGCTGCTCAGTATGTTCAACGCTTGCCCAGATTCCCAGAATGCTGAAAAGTAGCGATGCTCATGATGATCAGCAAAGGGAAGGAGAATCCCGAGTCACAACTCGACATCGGCCCTTGTGTATGCTAGATACGGCCGGGGAAATGCTCGACAAACTCATCAAAGAAAGACGTACTGACGTGATTCATGCTGCTAGGGACTTATCTCCACGACTGTATGGCTTTAAAGCAGGTAACTCTGCCAGGTATCATCAGGGAAGTAGTAACATGTTCCAGCGTGCAGAAGCATCTAGCAGTTCCACCCGATGGTCTTGCTGGTCACTTTTTACTTGAGAAATGTTTTCAACTTCACTAGATAGGCGGCTGTTCTGGCAGCACCAGAAAATCCTAATACCTAATGCGGATTTTGAGGTATTTTCTAAAGTACCGTAGCCTACCTTTGGTACAAGGAAACGTCGATGGAAGATGAAGATTATCTATCCTTGCCGCTGACATGTAGAATACCTCGTACGATGGGCTCCTGAGCCTGCGTGTACCAGATGAGTCACGTATGATCCGCATCGTGCTAGTCATTAAAACTAAGCTCGTACATACGCATCATAGGCTTAGTATCCTAGTGCACTAATTAAGGGACTGGATACCTTCTCGCCGCTTCAACCTTGTACTGAAAAATTAAACTCGTCATCCTCATAAAGAAAATGAATGCCCAGAGTCTGAACTCTAAATATAGAGGCAATGCTGCTAAAATTAAAACCAGGAGTGTAATATTTCGGCATATTGATATACTCGTACTTTAAATGAGTTTTACCGAGCAAACAGGGGCAACAGCTGATAAAGTGGCAGGAAGGGTAAAAGTGCTCGCATCTATATTGGCTAACATAGGGAGATCCTCCTCATCAAAAAGGCGACTCTTGATGAGTGCAGCGCAGTATACATGGATCAGAAATATAGAGTGGAGCTCTCAGCAAAGAAATCTACCAAAAGCGGTTAGCAAAGCTGCAGAAACAAGGAGCGCTATTGATTCCATGTGAATATCGAACAGTTTTCAGGTCAATAGTGTTGGTGATAGCAGGGGTGGTACCCATCGGCTTCCTTACTAAATAACGTACAAACATTTATCTTTATAGAAAGATCGGCAACAGTAAGGTAATCGCAACGGAGGAGAGACAACGCTCTCTCTGTAGGAGAGACAACGCACTCTGCCATTGATTGATTGCGAGTGACTCAAAAGAAGATGGACGGCGCATCTGAGCCATAGTATACTCATATAGTATCCACACTTGATCAACCCTCTGGAAAAATCCGAGCACAAGCCGAACAGCGAGCCATAAATCTTCGGTAGCAGGTAGGTAGGTAAATGATGACGCGAATATAAACATGTGCTTCGATGAGAGATTTCAGGGTTACCATATCTCAAAAAATCAATAACTTTGCCGAAAAAAAAATTCGTTCCATGCAATCTTTTAGTTTTTTATTGGAATCTGGCAGCACTTCCATGTTCTGAAATGCTTAAAAGAACACGTGCGTTGAAAATTTTATTTGCTTTTTGCTTTGTTTCTTGAACGCGCTAGGCCTGCGCTCAGCTGACCGGCCCCTGAGAAAATTCTGAAAATGTGCAACACAGGGTAAATGGAAGGTATGGGTACTAGGTGAATGTACTATGATCTGAGCCCTAGAGTCGCCATGGATATTTTCGGTCTTACCTGCACAAGATTGGTAAGTCACCATCTCCCGACTGCGTATCTTGCGCAGGTGCGTGGGGTGATATCTGCCAAATATTTTATTGCTGCGAAAGATGGGACAGGGCGTGTGGTGATCTCTTCAATTAAGTTGAGTGTACAAGGTGTACATCTGTTAACGAATGGAACCACGTAGCGCACTACGTACGGATCATCCTGAAGGATAAAAGAAGCATTTTTAAACGTTAGGAGGCATCAAGGGTAGGGAGACTCCGTTCTAGTTATCCCTTCGCCTCCTATTTGTCCCGCTAGAAAGGAGATTATTGTATTGCGAACAACCAAAATAAGGCCCAGCTCGAAGTAATGCACTAAACAGTTACCGGCCAGCTTCTCAGCTAACTGGAGAGTGTTTAGATGGTAGTCTATATTTTTTCAAAAGCTCAGTTAACTTTTAAAGAGCATTAAAATATGATTTTGATGACGACTTTTATAAAAAAAAGCCGGTTTATTGGCCTTGCAGGCCATAGTTGGAAATCGTGCAACCTGCCGGGTGTAGCCTATATGTTCACTCTCCATTAATGGGGTTACGAAGACCCTTAAAAATAACTCAATGTTGGAGAAAAAAGAAACATGCAAGTGTCAGAAGTAAGAGAGGAAAGAATCCCCAAACGGGATCGGTGATTGAACGATAAAATCGCAATTTTGTGCCGCGATACAAATACAATCACCAAAGAGGAAGAAGAACGACCACTTCAATTTACCAAAAAGCATGAAGATACTAATAGTTTGGGCTGCTAGGTTGTACGCTTGGAGGGAGAATGGAAGCACATTGTTGCACTACAAGACTGCGTATATGAATTAACTCTTGGTAAAATTACGGGTCTGACGTTAGAGAACACGTAGGATCTAAACTAGCCCAGAAGAATAATTGTAAGCAAAATAGCTCAACTGAAGGATCGAATAAGATTTGTAGGCAAAGATCTTGAATTTTTTAGCAAATTTAAGGGGAAAGGTTAAAACTACCAGACGAGCATTTGTCATATATTTAATAGCCAAAGAAAGCACCAGTGACCCCAAAAGGATGAATAATGTGAGAAATTGAGAGTAAACGATAGCCAATGCCTTTTTGGTGCCTCCTGTGGAAAACAGGGAAATTTTTGGACAAATGATGTATAGATGAAAGGGAGTTCGGTACTGATCATATTACCTTCTCGAGTGTCAATACATATGATCACAAAAATGTGATATTCTATTCGAAGCGAAGGCTTAAAGGCAGCTGTAGGGATAGAATGAAAAAAAAAGAATTTCGGAAGAAATACTATATTTAAGTGCATGAACGCCAACCTGGGAAATTATATACTAACCTTTTAGTGAAGAGGGTAGTACAAAGTCATTAAAATGCTCAACCGCTTGCAACAGCTCACACTGGACTGGTTTAATGAACTTTGAGAGTGCTCGGCAGAACTTGGAAAGATATTAAGCTGAAGTCGGTTTATACAGTCAATATTCTAACCATTTTAAAGGTAAATCTAACTCTATCTTTTGGAGGAATCAACAAATAATACTTTGATGCTACTGCTATGGCATCCTCACTGGCAACTGAAATGTGATGAAAGTGGACAAAATAGAAAGTGCCAATAGCGTACCTATTCCATATAGAGAAAGCCGCAGAAAGTATACTCTTTCCTCAATGCTGTTTTCATCTTATAAAGTGTCGCGAAACGGACGATAATTGGGCTGATCTTGGCAAAAAGAAGATCTACTTTTGAAAGTAAACAAAATTTCGTCCGTAAACAAGGATATAAGGGATGACCGGAGCAATGACCCAGCAACGTTGAACGTCACCATCGTTCTATTCTCAGGGTAATGTTTATAACTTATAAGTCAAAATTAAAAGGCTCATAAAGGTACACATCTACTTAACATATCATAAGGTAGCTTGACTTCACTAATTACCCTTAAAGAGAGTAAAGGTAACGCAGCGCTAATTCAAGAGCCCTCATTCCCTCGTAATGAATCAAGGGTCTAGTGTCTTGGAATTGTAACTAAATTCTATGTAAATAAGAAGGAAAGAACAGTTCTGCCATTTTGACACTATAGAGCCTTAAAATTTTATTTAAGCACTACGCAACTTATTATGTAAGCACCAAAGACCTGACTGTAATGACAATTTAAGAAAAAAAAAAAAAAGGTTTGGATCACTTTAGCAAACAAAGCACAAAATAATACTACACTGATTAAGGAGTTCACAACATTCATAAAAAGAGCTAGAAAAGAATGGAGCAATTTAATAATTGGGAATGATCCTAACGCCACCACAAAGACAAAGAAAGCCAAAATTGTAAAGGGCCTATTTTAATGACTCAATTTGAATCTACTGATTGGAAACAGAATGGGAACTTCTACCTAGAAAGGTCCTAATAATAGTAGCATCTAAGATGTGATATTACATATAAACATATGCTAAGTAGGAATAAAGGTTTGGAAAGTCCATAAAGACCATCAATTTTTAACTTGATTGCATAGACATTCCACTGGAAAAAAATTAAGTCAATAATTATTTTAAAAACCCGATAAAGACTAAATGGGACTTGAGCTCCTATATTCTTGAGGAAAACTAGAAATAATATAGCCCAATAACCTCCGGGATGTAAGAAAAGCAAAGAAGAACACATGCTAGTAAACTATTTCAATGTTCTACATTGGGTTTTCGTATTGCCTAGTTATGAAGAATTCAATGCCAAGAATCGCCCATAACTGCAAGTACACCTACTTTCATCTTCCCTATAGTGATCGCTTTTTGTAAAAAGCTAACGTAAGAAAGTGCAAGTGAGTTTTACATGCCTATTAATTGAATTTAAGGTAATAAGCATGCCATGAGAATAGACGTTGGGGTGAACTGGCTCTCGGCCTCTAAAAAAAACCTACATTGCTTCAAAACCGTCAACAGGGTCCTGTAATGGATTAGACCTACGACAACGATCCCGAAACCGAAAAAAAACTGTAGCATTAGATCCTAGAATATCAGATCACTGAACAGCTCTGACGCTGTTAAGGACATTTTACAACAATCCTTTTAATATAAATTAAACGTACAGGCAATCCAGGAAGCTTACAGGACTGGAAATGATAGTCTAGATATGAGCTACACATAATATTTAAGGCTGGGGAGCCTGCTAGATGGGGAAAATTTAGAGAGTACTTTATTGTGGGTAGAGAGTTCAAACCACACGTTATTGATTTTAAAGTATAAAAGTGAAATTCTAAAAAATTTAGCTAATCAACGTACACGCCCCTATATAAGAAAAGGATGAATAAAACAAATGAAACGTTCTACAATCACCTGCAAAGATTAATCGACTTATTGCCTTCAAATGATACAAAAATAACACTGACTAACAGTATTTTTGTTAAACAAAATCGGGTCGTTTTTTTGAATACTACTACTAACCCGCATATATACCTCATAATTAGTTTTGTTCAATCACCTTCAGTTTTTGTTAAACATGAACTAAATCGATTACGCAAATTATTATTATTTCTGCCAAACTTCTATTAAAGGTATTATTCATAAACCTAGACACACTATGAACTATCCGAATTCACAATCTGCTCTAAGACCTATCCTACACAGTCATGATCTGCCTGTTCCTCAGCCTCCAGTAAGCACGGATAACAGGACTCGTGAAGAAAATGTACCTAAGAACTCTGATTTCGATCTGACTTTTGAGCCCAGCACTTCATATACGGCACTTCATTTTGTAACTCAAAACGATCTCAATGACTTTGCACGTGACTTGGATCTCAGTGAAAGACAAACACAACTCTTGGCTTTCCAACTTCATGATTGGAATTTACCAGAAAAAAATACCAGAATATCCATATACAGAACACGACACACGCACTTCTCAAGTTTATTTTCTCAATTAAGTGTTTTGTTGTGATATTCCCTCAGTTATGGCCGAGCAATTGAATATAAAACATCCAACTGGCGATTGTTGATAGATTCGTCAAAGGTTAGTTTGAAAGCTGTACTGTTACATAATGGTAATAAATACCCTTCCGTGCCGGTCACTCATGCTACTGAAATGAAAGAAACTTATGAGAATATGAAGTCACTGCTTAAACATATTAAATATGTTCAATACTCCTAGAAAATATGTGGGGATTCAAAATAAATTGCTATTTTACTAGCAGTGGTTTAAACGAGACGCTTTTATACCAGGTCAACGAAATGTTCTACACTCTCCGTTCATAAATCCTGAAGATGTATTACTACCTCCATTGATCATCAAATAAGAACTTATTAAAAATCTCTCTTTGTAAGACCACAAATTAGAGATCTATAGCCTGATAAAGAATTTGAACGAAAATTTAATCTGCTCGAAAAATCCGCATGGACATGTTTTTGAAATATTGTTTATAATTTTCTTGGAAACCACAAGGCCGAAAACTATAAAGAGTTAGTCAACAACCTCTTATCAGCTTACAAGAATATGGGATGCAATATGTCGCTTAAGATATTCTTTTTACATTCGCATTTGGATATTTTTCCTCAAAATTTGGGAGTTGTTAGCGGTGAACACGGCAAGCGCTTCCATCAGGATATAGCCAACATGGAAAAACGGTACCAAGGCAAGCGGAGTCCAAACATGTTGGCTGATTACTGTTGGATACTCAAAAGAAATGTACGTGACGCTAAATATTCCCAAAAATCCTGAATAAAAGTAAAATATAAGTAAAATCAAAAGTAAATATAAGTTATTTTCCTTAATTCGGTTCAACTTTTAACCGATTTTACTTGAAAAATATGCATTGCAGTTGCAAAAAAACTGAGGGTGACTGAAACTTTTTAAATATGCAGATTATTAGGAGGCTAATTTTGGATACAAAACAACTCATTCAAATTAATTTAACTTTCATTAAGGTCATTTTTGTCTATCTGTGTAATTATAAGTGATTTCGATTCTAATGTTGGCAATGAGTTATCTCATTGCAGAACGTCTGAAGGATACAGTCTCTATGATGAAACATATTACAACTACCAGCGCCTGAGTGACGCTGCATGAGGCGAAAATCTAGTTATAAATATGATTTGCTTTCCATATCGACTCATACATAAAATGTCCTGGGCATCACCGAATGGCAACAGACAAAAACGGATGGACCATTTCCCGCTCCAAAAAAGATGGGTCCCAAGCATACTTGGCGTCCATACCATGGAGGCAATTGTAACTCGAATCATTACTTGATCAAATTAAGCTATCGATGTCTTATGTTAAAGGTGTATTTGGTGGTAATTGGTTTTCTACAGGAATTCGATACCAAAAGTTCCCTAATGGCGTCTGTGGCAAAAAATTTCACGAAGACCCTCAACAATCAGCTAGTTCCTATCACATCAGACACATCACTGGAAACAAGTAACGAGCCATGGGTGGAAGTGAAAGCGGCAATTTATAATGCGGCTGAACAGAAAATCAAACATCATGCCCAATGCAAAAAAATGATTCCTTCGATGATGAGTACCAAAATGCGTTAGACAATAAGAATCAAGCATACAAAGAATATTTAGATAGAGAAACTAAAACAAAGAGAGAACATTATCAAAATCCTGGAGGAGTAGCGCATAAAATAAACAAAATTAGGGAACAAAATACTATGGCGACTAATTGAGGAAAATGCATGTACGTCTAGCATGCAACAACACAAAACAAGCATACAAAGTAGTGAAAAACATGAAACGAGGTAATCAGCCCAACACAACGCACTATTGTGATGACATCGGCAATATCATTGCTGGTAAAAGTAGAATTAAGGAAAGATTTGCACTTCAGTTTTAAAAATCTTTCAAATTTTCCGTTCAAATCTTCCGGCCAGTTCCAGAACATCTATAAATATTTTTGAAGGGTTCTCATTTATCGCAACAATTTTGTATGAAGTTTGTTCTGCCATCAAGACCCAAAAGAATAATAAAGCGCCGGCCGTCGATGAAATTCCAGTGGAGCTCATCAAATATGGTGACAGTGGTGTTCAAAAAGCCATTTACAAATTCATCCAGCACATTTGGCAACACAGATAAATGCTGAGCCAGTGGAACCAATCAATT
The DNA here is from genome assembly GCA_963969285.1 of Odontomyia ornata. NCBI lineage: Eukaryota > Metazoa > Arthropoda > Insecta > Diptera > Stratiomyidae > Odontomyia > Odontomyia ornata. The sequence continues at coordinate 61,471,955 of OZ017738.1, read as the reverse complement.
ATACCCCTTAACCATAAAAAATGTGACAAGTCACATTGCGAAAGCTATAAAAGCATGCCACTTCTTTGTGCGGCATACAAAATTTTTTCAAAAATCACAGAAAATAATACCAGATCATATGCCTACAGAAAAGTAGTATTAAGGTAGCTTTAGAGTACGAGTAGGTAGATCTACGATAGATCACCCATCTACAGTCAGGTAGGTGCTTGAGAAATCCTTGGAGTTCAACAAAGACTTACACAAAACTTTTGTTGGCTTTAAGCAAGCATACAATAGTATGGAACGAAATGTACTGTACCAAATAATGCTTTACTTTGATATCTTAGCCTAATCAATCTGTCTTACCAAAATGACATTGACGTCAACGAGCTCCCAAGTCCGCATCAATAACCAACTCACCGATGCCTTTGACATAAATATCGGACTAAAGCAGGGAGATGGCCTGGCACCATTGCTGTTCAATTTGGCTCTGAAATACGTCATGAGAAAGTAGGTTACCGATACAAAAGATGCAATAATATAAGAGTTGAGCCAAGTGTTGGCCCATACCGATGACAACAACATTTTGTCACAATCATTAAGATCGTTGGAGAACTTCTTCTGCAACTCGACAGCAACGCAAAACTAGTATAGGTACAATTCAATGAGAATGAAACTAATCTTATACTGCGTCATAAGGAAAGATAACTCAAATATCCAAAATATCACACTTTGTGGATACAGTATAGAAAATGTGGACGAATCGTATTTAGGTGCCAAAATAATGAAAACTGGAAATATAAGATACGCCAAAGAAATAAAATTTTTTATTCAGTTTTGACGATCTTGAAGGCCAGCTACATACACAGGAAAATAAGACCTGTGCTATGCTATGGGCGAGAAATATGGACCCTAATCCAAGCATTCGCAATTATATTGAATGCCTTCGAGAGACGGATCCTGAGGCGAATAATTGGAGCGAGACTAGATGAAGACCAATGTGAATTCGATGCAACCATGAGTCATATACAACTTTTGAAGGCAGTGGTCCCTACAAATGTTGAACTGCTGATCGTTTTTGCAGGAAGTAAAAGCCCGAGAGGGACTGTAATGATACGAAGAAGAGGAAAGTGCTAAAAAATTTGCATAGTAACATTTGAAATAACGTTTAAATGACTTACATTGGACGCATTTATGCAAAAGAAAATTTTTTTCAAACAGTGCTTGACTCTGGAGGTTTATCAAATTATTATTTGCTTTTTAAAATAAAGGTTCTTATGAGTATTTTGTCTTTCTGGCTTGTGTTGCCAAATGGATTTTTTTTATTAACGTGTAGTTCATACCAAGTTAAAATTATTCAACATTATTATGCATTGTAACTGCTTTAATACGTTTTTTCTAGAATCGCTTTTGAAATTTTCGGGAGTCGCAGTAATTTCAAATGCCTTTTCTATCACGTCTCATAAATATCAAACAAATGGAATATCTGTAGACTATTGTACAGTGAAAACAAAGAGCGAATGCTAACATGAACACGATCAGCGTCAGGTGTCCAGATGCACAACTTTGGAGAAGTCAAGCAACACTGGTCGTCCTGCATGGACCTCTACTCACCATTTATCATATTATAACGTTTGACATATCAACCCATAATTTGTTTGGTAATCTAACAATATTACATTATATGAAGTACCAAATATAAAACGAGGTTTTTATTTCAGTGTGAAATAAAAGCCGAAATAGATAACATTAAGTGTGACCTTTACCAAACAAAAAGTGTCCTTGATCAAAAACTAAAATAACGGGGAAGCAGTTTGCCAAGTCACATCTCAGTATTTTGTATGCTAAGTTCATGAGATGTTCACAGAGAAAATGAGGCTCTCATATACTTATGTTACAAGTCACGAATAATGTCCGTGATGCTGTATGAATGTGGAACCTGGACTCTTAAAAATGTTTACAAAAAGGCCTGGATATATTCAAACGCAAAGTGCGAAGAAATGTATATAGCCCAATAAAGCATGTTTCAAAGAGGATACTTTGTTACAATTACGAGTAATATAATATTTACGAAACGTGCGCAATGGGTAGGACATGTAGAAAGAATGGCAGAGCACAGACTCTCTAGACGAACCTTGAAGAGTATAGCATTAACCATAGAAATGGTGGGAAGATTCAAATGATGCTCAAAATAGATCTGTCCTTGAAATTTCCCATTGAGGAATGAGTTCCTAGCGCCGCAACAATTGGAAGCGGCTACTACTAGACCCAAACTGAATGGATGATGATGATGATTAGTATAACATTGCTGAGGAATACGTAAGTCAAAAAATAATATATCTTTGTATTTGGATGGTGTCTTTCGACTTTTTGTAAAATTTGAAACGTCGATCATTTGTACTTATTAATTGGAAGTATGCGGAAATGGAGTCTTGTTAAAACAAATTATATTTTTCTTTTGATTTGGATTTACTCTGTTTGATCGTCTCACTTGAACCCACACCCCAATTCATAGGAAGCTATATAGCTTAGATATGTGTTCATACGACGCATAATATTAAGAAGAATCTCCTATATTGATTGAAATCAACTACCAAATATATCACGCACTTAAGATTTCAGTATGTTGTTTCGAAAACACAATATGTATTCAGATGGGGCAGTTTGTCAGGTTAAGTGAGGGTTTTAGAAGAAAATTAAATGTATCAAAAATGTGATTCTCTTAAATCAACAAGTTTTATATCAGCTGATCAATACTTAACAAAATCACATTTACTTAGGGAGGTGCCATTTTACCAACATTGAATGATTATACTAAAGAAGACACTTTTATTCAAACTAAACTAAGTTTATGTACTCTGTTTCTTAACCAGAATTTCAAGAATCATATTTCTGAAAGTTTTAATTCAATTTAAAAAAAAAACACTTGGTTTATAACAAAATCCTTCTGATAGAAGCGTGATCTAAAATTATTTTTGACGATGAACCTGCAAAACTTCATTTATCCAAAGGCGGCTCATTTCACCAAAATTAATTATAAATGGATAGCGTTTCACTCATCACTGTTTTATTCAAGATGGCCTTGAAACGATTTATGTAATCACTGTCGTGTCACTAAAAATTGGTATCTATTTCAAACTTTAATTTTCACACATGATTGTCCAGTTGATTCACCTAGTGACTACACTAAGCCAGCCCCAATGAGTCATCCCATAACAGCAGTGCAGCACAGTGTATAATATATATTTTCACAGCTATTATTATGTTTGTTCATATTTTGCGAATAAAATAAACTACAGCACAGGATATCTATTCACCTCTGACTTTTTTGGGCTTTGCGAATGATATATCAACTTTTCCGGATACGACTTGGCCACTGAAATATACACCATATTCCTGATCGAATTTTATATCAATTTTCGGCTTCATTTTCACTTTTCTCAACAAAATTGCTAAGTAGTTGGAAGTATCAACGAACTCGATGCTTTGTGTATTTATGATTTAGCGAACAATGAGGAAAAATTTTCCTGCTACGGTTAAGCCTATACTGAGAATTTCACTGCTGGTGTTACTATATAAAACAATATTATTGCTTATTTCAGACAAGAGGTGAGAAGATTGCTATCTATAGATAACAGTTTGCTAGAATAATTCACTATTATCAAAGTTATCTTATCATGCGACCGTTTAGCGCTTTAACAGATGATATGTTTAGCAATTGTTTCGTAGAGGCGTAAGGTAGGATGTCAATGAAATATGAAGAGCAACATTGTTTTCATTACTACATTCAATATAATATACAATCAGTTTTTAAGCTTTAAGATATTGTTCCTATTCAATATCTTGATCTGTGTTGACAAAGCAATTCAAATGTTTCCTGGAAGCCCGTACTCCATCGGAAATTGGAAAAATTAGACTGATGAAGATGGTATCGATGGCGAATAAGATAAAAATACTAACTATGTTTATCAGCTTTTCATAATCCCCATGATAACAATGCGGAAGCTAGTGCAAATGCAACAACTCCGCCATAGGGAATGTGCTGTCAAGACACCTAATATCACTTCAGTACATTTATTCTGGCTCTTCCAAAGCATTGATAAGTATAGCGAAGTTGAAAGCTGGAGAAGGCCTGGATATTAAGCTTATTACAAACGATCTGGAAATTTTGAAGCTGGGATCAGACATGGCAGCTCTCAACTTCCGTTGTTGACTTATTTGGTGTAGAAGGGTTTTAAAGACAAAAGCAGTTTGGCACTCCGAAACTCTCTGGTAGTCGCAACTATATATGTATGTAAAAGCTAGTTGAAGATTATACGCATTTAGTTGAAAAATCCCCGTTGGCGCCAACAGTCGTAAAGACAAATTTTCCGTAGGCTCCCTTATTTTCAAAAGGAGTTATTAATTTGTTGGTCACCACTTTGAAAGTCAAACACTGTTTAACAAAAATTTTCTGTTGTAGAAATACTTCCAATGTAAGCTATTTCAGCATGTTTCTGAAAATTTACTGAAAACTTCAGTTGCTACTAAAACATCAAATTTTTCTTACGCTATGAGCTTTTGGGCGCCGCCATTTTGTTTTGAGTTTTCTCACAATTTTAGCCTCTACCACACCGCTAAGAGTAATTAACATCGGTTGAAAGGTTTTTCAATTTTGTTTCAAATGTTTGGACTTGAGATTTATTATTGTGAGCTTCACAGCAAATCAAACATCTTGCCCAACGCAAAAGAAATGATTTCTTTTATAATGACTGCCAAAATCCGTTCGACAAAAAGAATCAAGCATACAAAGAATATTTTGGTAGAGAAACTAGGAAAAAGAGAGGAAGCATCGCATAGTTCAATTAACCTCTCTACCAGATTTCATCGTGAATTGGAGCTTTACTTAAGTCAGAATAGAAATCATGGATTTTTGTCTAAAATCGCCCCCATTTTGTTTTCGCTCGGCCGATTTGATTGGTTAATGAAGTTGGCTCTGATATGTATACTCTTCGCACCTTTCTTGGAAAATTAAGATAAATTGAAGTGAAACTGCTACCTCCACCGTGTTTGCAATTTTTATTACCTCACATTATATATACACATAAGATACTCTGCGCAATCCTAAAAGAAATAAAAGGAATCCATTCTTTAAGCAAGGTGCCATGTCGAGCCTGTTGCAGGAGTTGAACTCTGGCACACTTGACAATTATAAGGCGTGCCAGGCTAACAAAGAAGAACTCTGATAGAGCTTATGGTCTTCCGGAGCAGTGAGGCAAAGCAGTTATGCTTTGTGTGGATCTGGTGAGACTTTTACCACACGCTAAGTGGGGACATACTTAACAGTGACAAATTACATAAGCTTTCATTAGTCTCCCCTTTACGCAAGACTACTGCTGCGCTAATCGTAGAAGAGTAAGTATCGCTACTGTTTGTAGTAACGAAGTATGATGTGTGTGACGGCAACCTACCATTCCAGGAAAGCCTTTGTCACGGTGAAATATTTCAAATGAAGCTCTACAATTCTTAATCACAATCATATTTTTATTAAAACTGATATACCCAACCAAGGTATTTGAACCATTTTGACTAATAACATGAACTAAGAAGTTAGGGTAAACAACAACTACTTGAATTAAAAAGATCAGAAAAGTTAAGTGTATAGTTGACATCTGGTTGGAGATGTAGCGATCGTACAGGAAACCAAAACGCAAAGACATAAGCAAGGATGGACATCTATGTAACTTACTTCACATCTTATCTTATCACATCTTATCTTATCTATCTATCTTTCACCAGCTTGATCGACTGGACAGGCCGGGAAAAACTGTGGAACGTTAAGTCCATCTACTTACTTGAATTTCGTGAATGACATGAACGCACCACACTTATTAGCTTATATTTAAACTTAGTGGCGTTAGAGGAAATTGAATAAATTTGCCAAAAAAACTCGGTAAAAGCGGCCTTCAAGACTGACAACAGGATTGAAAATGGCAAAGTCCATGTACGAGTACACTATCATCAGCCGTATCGGTGGTGTTGAGCTAAGAGCTATGCTCAAAGACCATACGTTTCATATTAGCATCATACTCACCAAGTTAATTCGCCAGAATGCAAAATGCCATGAGACTGAACCGGTGACACAAACGTTGGTTACGGCCACCCAAATCCAATTCATTTTCATAATTTATTTTCTTCTCTGCTCCAAATAGCAACTTGCACACACGAAATCACTCACTTGTACTCAGACAAAGACAATCAAAACAAACTTGCCAAGTCATAAAAAGTTGAAATTATTTAATCTGTGACCGAGCTAAGCGAGTCTTATTTGACGGATGATTTGGATGGAAATTGTATGGTGGCAAGGACGAAATTGAATAGTGAGACGTAGTGTAGGCAAAAGCTAGTCACAGGACTTTCGTAAAATTTATGGGCTCGTAGAAAAAAAAGCACAATGAGACCAGAACATAAAAGCGTAGTGACTGATCGGATGTTCATTGTCCGTAAAGGACTGCAGCGATGGTCTGCTGCCTTGGCGAGCGAAGATATAAGTGCTCGCTGGAATTGACCTTGTCTGAGGACACGTGAATGCGCTTGCGGGCTAGCATTGTGATGTCACAGGACGGGTTCTTTCCCTCAGCTCAAGGGCCAACTACAAAAACGCATTCACGAATTAAAAGATAAAACGTCGATTCGACGGGGTCGAGGCCAAGGCAACCTACCGAAGGGATGGACTACTAAAAAGTGGCAGACTGAACCTGATTAACGCGCGCAGAACGCGAAAGAATTTTGTCATTACCGTTGGTATTTACCACCCCCAAATAAGAGTGGAACATCCAGATCGAAGCGGTTCCCCCTCACTGTCTTCCTTCCGGACCATGATCCGTTGTAGATGTGTCCATATATTTTCCATTTAAATAAAAAATTCATACAAATATAATTCGCATGAATTTTTCCATTTAATGAAAAATAAAAATGTTTCAGATTTATTTCAAATTATTACATGACTGAATCATATAAGACTTTATCATAAATACGAAACCTGTGCGAAAAGCCACTCTACCCAGCAAGAACACCTATAACAACAAAGAAAAAGAGGTGAGCTCACCCAATGGCTAGCTCATGAGTGGAGGGGCCACCTTACGTGGTGGATCCCATACCCGGTCAGAGTTCCAAGGAAATGTAAAGACCGGGTTTTTCTTTTTTCTTTATCCCTTCATTATTTTCATTTTAATCATTCGATGAAATTTGCATCTAACAAGAAGTATTTCTTCGGTATTAATTAATAAGATTATTGTGTGCATATCATAATATTTGCCAATTAGTTATTGTTTGTTTCCTATCACAATAAAGCATCAAATAAACACACAGTTGGAAAAACTTTTACATCGCTGCAATATATTGGTAGATCTTAAAAAGAATATGGCCTTTTTTGTCATTTTTCGATTAAATATTTCTTTTATTTAAAATGGATTTTATTTAAGTACAGATTGTCCATTATTATCTATGACCTTTTGCCATTCCCACGTAGAGCCATTATTCCATCTGCGTAAAATTTCTCAGGTTTATCGGCAAAAAAATTGGCCAAGTGATTTTCACAGTCCCTTTTTGAAGTGAATTTCTTTTCATTAAGAAAGTTTTGCAGAGACCGAAACAAATGGTAGTCTGAAGGTGCAAGGTCTTGACTATACGGTGGATGCATCAAATCTTCCCAGCCAAGCTCTGTCAATTTTTACCGGGTCATCAAAAATGTGTGTGGTCTGGCATTGTCATGATAAAAGACAACGCCCTTTTTATTGATCAACTCTGGTCGGTGTTTTTGAATCGTTTGATGCAATCTGGTTGATTGCTGACAGTACAGAGCCAAATTGAGTATTTGACCAGTGTCTAGCACCTCATGATAAACAATTCCTTTCCCACCAAACACACAGCATAACCTTATTTGGTGCCAATCCTGGCTTTGAAGTTTGTGATCTTCTTCTACGTAGCGCTACAGCCACTTTCGGACCTTCGCTTAGAGATAGTTAGAGTATCTCATTGTTATGATCTAATGCATCGGCACTCCGCATGGTGATATGATCATTATCATGCTTTGGCCGTGTGTCCTTCCACCCAGCTGCGATACGTTCTGATTTTAAACCAGCACGTTTCATAACTGAACAGGCTTATAGTCCGTCCGAGAAGCCACTTGAACTAAATCTCGTTGACGCCAGCGAAACTTGAACCAGAGACCTTCAGCTTATGAGCTTAGTACTCTAACCACTAAGCCACGCGGACTACATCATCGTTTGTGATGATTCAACTTTTTTTTACCATAATCTTTTTCGAACGATATTCTCGTGCCTTACCAATTTTTCAACGTCCGTAATGATTTGCTTCGAAAATGGCTCGATTTCGTTGCGTTTTATTAGCATTTCGCATTTCGGTCGATCAAATTTTTTTGGGTTCATTCATGCAGCACCCAAACGTCGAGCTTCTTTGTATATCCACCCTTACGCAAATGGTTCAAAACTGTTTTGTGACGGAAATTCAGTCCCTTAGCAATGGCATGGCTGCTTATGTGTTGGTCTTCTTCAATATTTTGTAAGATTTCATCGACTTTTTTCAATGACTGGGCAACTTGAGCGGGCTGCATCTTTGACATCAAAATTTCCAGAACGAAAGCGAGCGAAACATCTCTTGGCTGTGACTTTTGATAAAGTGTCTTGACTGTAGACACCATAAATTTTTTCACGAGCCTGCGATGCATTTTCACCATGATCTAATGATATTATAAAATATAACGATTTTTTTCAGAAATTTCACGCATTTTTAAATGAATACAAATTTTGACACGAATGACGAATCACAAAACTATCCATAAGAAATTGTAGATTAGAATGTCACCTTTCAGACACATGTCAGTTTGACTCAATCTGATTAGTTTTGCCCGATACATAACAACGAACACCATCGAGCGACAAAAAAGGCTCAATACTTTTTAGGCTACCCAGTGTTTATCGTAAAATTGCGGTTTTTTTGTTAGCATAAATTTGAGCTAATTTACATTTTCATTTAATAATGAAAAAAACGAATCACTGAATTTGGAATAAGTAAATGAAATTTCTTTTTTTAACGAATGTATTTTTTTGCTTTAATTAATTAATTAACGGTAAATGATTTTTAATTTTTCTTTATAGTAACCAAAAAGGGTACTCACCCAGTCCTCCTCCCATGAATGCTCGTTGTTGGGGTAGGTAAGGGCAGTTATTTGTAATGATGCCTCGATGCTCGTCATTAAATTAACTATTTATACTTAATGCTAAATATGCACGTTCAGTTATTTTTGGATGATTTATAAGTGGTTATGAGTGGAGAGTTTACTTCCGCTTCCAATTTATAGTTAAGTTTATATTGGCTTCACTCTGTAAGCTTCAATCGAGTAATTTCGTCCGCATTGTAATAGCTTGGTGCTCCTGTTTGGCCCTTTTAATTCGAGATGGAACGTTAAATAGAGAGAGATATTTATTAATTACTTTTAACATAAGTTTAAATATTTTAATTTATCGCAATCTGGTCAAGTGTTACAAGAGCGAGAGAGTTTTTTTCAAATTTAAATTTTATTTTCTTTTATTAAATGTAAAGTTGAAGCCCTTTGGTAGATTTTGAAGAATTAAAACAGATTATTATTGCCTTGCTAATTTCAAGATGCTTACGCAATCGACTTGTCGAAATTAAATTAAAGATATTTGGCACAAAATTACAATTTCCCGTAATTGTTTTATTGAATACAATCTTTCCTTGGTATACATAAGTGCTTCCACTATCATCAATTCAGCTTATACACGTATTATAAAATATTAATTCTCTGGAAGATGTGAACACTAACTTTTTCCACTAAAATTTGAAATTCGTTTGTTCTTTTTGCAAATTTTTAAATTAGATCCATGAATGGATTAAACATACCTGTATATTATTAACTCAGAACTTTAACCCCACCAGCAAAGATTTTATATTCTATTTAAAGTGAAGCATTTGCATCCGAGAAAGATATTTCTACTGAAAAAATTAAAATAGCGGTTGACTTTTGTTACAGTCTCGGTGTGGATTTCTTTCATATTAAAAAGATAATTACTGCACACATGGTTATTCACAAATTACTATAAAACTAACGGATTTTCAACATATGGGAGTTTTTCAAAAACAAAAATTAAATTCGTTCATTTCGATGGAGGGCTAAACGAAAAAACGTGTTCGCCACTCGCACATTGCGCCATGCGGGTAAACTATTGAACTGTTGAAATGTAAGTTAGGTTAGTTTTTTCTAGACTTTTCCTCAAATAAAAACTAGTGTTAACAAATGATTACAGTCGCGTACTACACGAACAACTCCGCTCAAGACACATACAAAATATGGAGCAACCAACCCGTTGCCGTCGTCAACCAGTCGTTTCGTGAGTTATCCATTTATTTTCTGCCTCCCTTCACGAACCTCTTTATGGCGGTAATGACAGATTTTTGCTGCAATAATTTAGCAATTGCTTTGTTAAATTGTGTTGCAATGGTGTTGCCGTTATCAATTTTTATTTGTTATTTTTATATTTTTTCTTCGGAAAATTTTTTTATCGATAATGCTAGCGGTGATAGTGGCGGGGCTTATTTCAGGTTAATAATAATAATGTTAATTAGTCGCGTATCAAATTATTCCGCACTTATTGCGTTATCATTATTATGAAATGGTCTTTTTCGCAAAGGTTCCCTCAAGTAGTTTTCCTAGGCGGGATGCTCGATTACTACAAACATTATTCGCGTAATACTTTCGAGTGCAAAAATTAAATTCAAATCGCATTTGAAACTGGAGAAATTAGAAGTTAAGATGCATGAAACTAAAAGGCGTGCCATATTAGAACTTGCACGAACTAATATCCACAACTGCTACTACTGAACAATCGTACAGATGAATTTAAATTAATTAAAACTGCAAGCATAGTTGTAAAACACCAAGAATTGAAATGTTAATAGTTGTCTGAAGCTATTTTGATATACATAGACAGTTCACTAATAAATACACAGGAAAAATTATTTTTGGATAGCTAAATTTTTAGGGAAGAGATACATTAGGAGACAATTTTATTCGCCTAAAATATACCTAAGTTCATATATTTTATCTAAAAAACTATAGAAATATATTTGTAAGCCACATTTTAACAAAAGTTTTACTTTGAATTTAAGAATTTTTGAGGCTATATTCTGTTCATTGTTGCGATATTTTCTCTTAGATAAAGTTGACGAGATAGACAGAAAAAATTGGACTAAGAGTAAAAAATTGCAAATTTGTATCAGTTCTACTCTGGCATAAAATCTATCACTCGTTGTTATTTGCAAGAGCTGCGATTCGAGAACCCTGATTGTTATTTTTCTGTATTTAATTTATGCTATTTGGGCTTAAACTTTTATAGTTCCAAATTTGTTATTTTTTTTTATTTACTCTTATGATTTTTTCCAATTTGTGGATGGAAGGTATCCAATCGCGAGAGCGGAGTTAAACGAAAATTTCGTGCATTTACGCTTCTTTTACCCCTTTCGACACAGGTAAGGTTATTTTAAGACCTACTTTGAAAAGATCTCATTGAGACCTTTTATATGATACCCCATTTGACTACTATTTTTTCCAAGGGTCACTACTTTCTATGGGAGGACCCTCTTAAAAACTCTGTAAAATTCTTTTACCCCAAAATTTTCAAGAAAATATAACTTCTGACCTTTGTGCAAAGTTTCATGGTTGTAGATTCTATAGTTTCCGAGAAAAACTGCTGCAACATACAGACGGACACATGTACCAATTTCAAGAGGGTTCTGTATTTTAGTACAAAACCCTGAAAACACCCTCACTTTATTTCTAAAACAGTCGTAATTTGCAATATTTTAGCTTCCCAAAATTCCACTTCTATTATTTCTGAAGGATAAAGTGCAAAATATATACGTATAGGTAAAATTGTAATTCAATCTCTCAACGAAACGATTTAAACTGTGCATAATTCCTTACATAAATAGTAGACATCGGAATCACATTTCTTTGCAAAGAAGATTCTTGAAGTCGTATATCCGTATCTGATCATCCGACATCGTGCAAATTATATAATAAAAGGCTGCAAGCTCCACACTCTCATACTGGACATAGGTTTGTGCCTATGATATAGATGATAATCCAGAAGTTTAAAACTAAGAACGTTAACAACCTCCAATTTGCTTTCAGGGATTGAAAGATTTTGAGGTAAATCCTTGAACGTGGATAGGGAAATTGTATAGGGATTTTCTGAAATACGCGGTTTTGTATCATCATCAAGCGAATTCGTCTGAGCAACACAACTAAAATATAATAGGTTAGGTAAACAGAACTACGCTCATGTTAGAAGCGTTATATCCTTAACCTACGATATGCAGATATATAGAATGGTTCAATTCAAGAAAGACTTTGATGAAATGAGCAAAAAATACATCCTCACTCCGCCCGTCATCGAAAATGTCATACAGTTAATGGTTGTATAGAATTCGCCATTAATCTCCGACTAGCTTTGCTCCAATTATTCACCTCAAGACCCGTCTTACGAAGGCGTTCAATATATTTGCGGATACTTGGGTCCATGTTTCACACACAAAGCAAAGCATAGGTCTTACCAAAAATTTGTATACTTGGAGCTTTGTTTTCCTATGCATATAGCTGGTACTCAAGATCAACAAACTGAATAAAATATTGTTACATGTACAAATAATTACATGTACAAATAATTCTGCGAGCTACTGTCGCAATTGTTTTCATAATCATTAAGAACGTCAACAAATGAATTTACTCGAACCCACGAGAACCCAACAAGCATGATCAACATCTGCAAGTGACGTCACTCCATTCATTAATTTGCTCGAATCTACCAGGTACCTCTCGGTAGAACATTCGCCAATGTGCGAGAAATGGGTGAGTAGGTAGAGACCCTATATAAAGGCGAGCTGAATGAATGGAGGGATCATTCATTACAACCGCGATAGAAAACTGCGATATAGTGGAACGCGAAGTAAAGACGATTGATTGTTTGAGTGCGAAGTGATTTTAAGTGGACAGTTGAATGACAAATTTATAGACTTAGTGAAAATTAAAATTGTGAAATACTAAAATAAGTAATTGTGCATTTTTGTGATTAATTGAATAAACTCTTTTAATTTAATTTAAGAGACATTGCGTTTTCACTTCTTCGGAACATTAAATTATTTGCCGCGAACCGAAAACACGCGACAATTGTGTCAGAAGTGGGATAGAAAAATTTTGAAGTGAAAACGTTTAAACAATTTCAAAGTGCACAATTGTGAAAATTAACGTGGAAAAATAGCCGAAACAATAAAAATGCCAGGAAATTTACACCTTAAAATTAATCAATTGAGCATATCGGAGCTCAAAGAGGAGTTGGAACAACGAAATTTGGCTACACAAGGTACAAAGGCCATACTGATTGCACGCTTGCGTGATGCGATCGAGTCGGAAGGCGTGAATCTGGATTTGGGCGATCTCTCAGATGCAGAAAAAGGCGCAGAAGGTGGTGAAGCCGAAACACCAAAACCAAAGGAACCAGAAAATGCGCTGATGCAAATGTTGATGATGATGCAGCAAGAGCAGCGACAACAGTCATCCAATTTAACTGCGAAGCTCAATGAACAGTCGTCCAATTTAACTATGAAGCTTAATGAACAATCAGCGAAGCTTAATGAACAATCAGCGAAGCTGGATCAACAAGCGATCAAAATCAAGGCAGACATCAAGGCAGACATCACACAGAAGCTGGAGAAACAGTCAACTGAAATAAAAGCGGAGCTCGGTAGCCCAACAAGCAAATTAAAGGCGTCGAGGAAAAGGTTGACCAGATCGAGGAAAAGGTTTACCAGGTCGAGGAAAAGGTCAGCCAGGTTGAGGAGAGAATCAACAATGAGATGGAAAACATGAAAAAGGAATTGGAAGCAGCGAAGGCGGTAGTAACCACTTCACCAGCCCCACTTATAACTGCAGCGCAAAGCACATCCAGAAATGTGCAAGCACCAATATTCGACGGGCAAACGGTCTGGACTATTTACAAAATCCAGTTTGAAGCAGCCGCAAGGGCAAATCACTGGAATGAGCAGGAACGAGCAACTGCACTGATTCTTGCTCTAAGAGGCCCAGCTGCCGAGCTTTTGCAGACGATCCCCGTTGAGCTGCATTCAAACCTGGCTGCTATAATGAATGCGCTGGACATGCGTTATGGAGACGATCATCTGAAGCAGATTTACCGGGCACAGCTACGGCATCGGATGCAGAAGTCTGGCGAAACCTTGCAGCAGCTAGCACAAGACATTGAGCGACTGGCACTTTTGGCTTACCCAGCGTACGACCCAGAACATCGAGATGACGTAGCAGCAGAAGCATTCATCAGCGCCTTAAAGGACAAGGAGTTGCAACAAGCCGTGCGGTTAGCTCAAAAGCAAACAGTCAAGGATGCATTGGCACTGCCCGGGTTTGCGAGGTAGTGACAGATAATGGCAGATGTGGGCGCGTGGGAATTGAGCGAGAGCTGCAGGTGAATGGTGCGCCTAGATGCTGGAATTGCGGGGAAAAAGGGCACCTGCAAAGAGACTGCAAGAAGGGAAGAAGACGGAGCTATTGTCCAGGGTGGTGGAGATCCAGACCGTGTCAGGAGCCTAGAGTGGAGGCCCATCAAACTGCAAGGGCCAACTTCATGGGTCGAACGTTTCAACGGCACTCTCAATAAACACCTGGCCAAAATGGTTGACGAGAACCAAAGGGACTGGGACCGACACATCCCACTATTTTTAATGGCGTATAGAGCCGCTGAACATGCATCGACGGGCCAAGCCCCAGCCAAAGTCATTTTTGGAAAGACTATTCGTTTGCCAGCCGATATAAAGTTCGGAACACCCTCTGAGAAACCCCAAACGATCTTGGAGTACGCAAGTGATCTAAGACAACGGTTGAACCAGATACATCGGACAGTGCGAAAACACCTCGAATCGGCTACTGACCGCATGAAGACCAGGTATGATCTAAAGGCTAATTCTACTGGCTTCCAGCAAGATGACTTGGTGTGGCTTTATAACCCGCAACGGCGGAACGGTAGGTCTCCAAAGTTGCAACATAATTGGGAGGGACCATACCGAGTTACAAAGCGAATCAACGACGTCGTATACCGAATACAGGAACATCGTGAGCCGAGAGCTGAAATGAAAATCGTGCATCTGGACCGTCTTGCCCCATATCACACCCAGGGAGAATTGACTACAAATAGCGACACATCTTTTCGGGGCGAAAAGAACTGAGGTGGGGGCAGTGTTACATGTACAAATAATTACATGTACAAATAATTCTGCGAGCTACTGTCGCAATTGTTTTCATAATCATTAAGAACGTCAACAAATGAATTCACTCGAACCCACGAGAACCCAACAAGCATGATCAACATCTGCAAGTGACGTCACTCCATTCATTAATTTGCTCGAATCTACCAGGTACCTCTCGGTAGAACATTCGCCAATGTGCGAGAAATGGGTGAGTAGGTAGAGACCCTATATAAAGGCGAGCTGAATGAATGGAGGGATCATTCATTACAACCGCGATAGAAAACTGCGATATAGTGGAACGCGAAGTAAAGACGATTGATTGTTTGAGTGCGAAGTGATTTTAAGTGGACAGTTGAATGACAAATTTATAGACTTAGTGAAAATTAAAATTGTGAAATACTAAAATAAGTAATTGTGCATTTTTGTGATTAATTGAATAAACTCTTTTAATTTAATTTAAAAGACATTGCGTTTTTACTTCCCCGGAACATTAAAATTATTGGCCGCAAACCGAAAACACGCGACAATATTTTATTTTCGAGGTGCATTCTTCAACGTATTTCATCTCTTTCATTACCGATTCTCGTTATTTGCTCAAATTTTTGATATTGTATTCGCCAAGTATGATATTTTGGGCACTTGTGATAGTTTTCCTCGACTGCTTTATGAGCTTTGTAGAATTCTCATTGATTTGTAGCCTTACTAGTTTTGCCTCGCTGTCAAGTTTCACGAAAAGCTCTTTGGTGGTTTTTAACAACCGTGGCAAAACATTGATGTTGTCTGCATACGCTATCACTTGGCTCGACTTGTTTAGTAACGTACCTCATGTATCGACCAGTACCTTTCGGTTAGCATATTCCAGAGCCAAATTGGATAGCCATGGAGCCAGTCTTTTTCCCTATTTTAGCGCAATATTTGTGTAAAAGGCGTCAGTCAGTTAGTTATTGATGCAAACATAGGAGGTTGTCGGCATCATTGTCATTTTTATATGACAGATTGGTTTGGCTCGGATGCAAAGCAAAACATTATTTGGCACAGTACGTTCCGATCAATGCTGTCGTAAGCTCACTTATCTTCTTCTTCTTTGTAGCACTACAGCCCCTCTCGGGCCTTCGCTAAGAGACAGTTAGAGTATCCCATTTTCATGACCGTATTGGTTTTTTTCGAGGTTGGTTTGGTCAGTACCATGCTCCCGTGTGCTTGCTCAGCTACGATATGATCTGTTTAAATCAGTACATATCGCCACTGAGCAAACGCTCGTAGTCTGTCCAAAAAATCCCCTGGACTAAATCACATTGCTCTCAACGAGATTTGAACCTGGGACCTTCGGCTTATGTGTTCATGCTCTAACCACTAGGCCACACAGCCTCACTTATAGTAAACGAATATTTGGTATATGTCTATGTTGTGCTCCCACCTTTTCTCAAGTGCCTTTTTGGCAGTGAACAGTTGGTCCATAGTCGATCTGCTTGCTCTAAAACTGCCTTGATACTCCCCAATAATAATATTGGCGTAGAATCTGATTTTATTTTCATAAAGTAGTGATACCCCTCTATACTTTGCGAACTGTAGTTTCTCGCTTTTTTCTTGATAGAGAATATAATTGATCGGCTATACTCTTTCGGCATATGTTCTTGTTGCCAAATGTGCTGGATGACTGTGTGAATAGCTTTGTGAACATCGCTGCCAATATATTTAATGAGCTCCTCTGGAATCGCATCGATATCTGGCGCTTTATTATTCTTTTGAGTAGGTGGGGCCAATGGAAGCTCTCCGGAAATATCTATAAGCCCCAATGCTCTAGAGCTGTGCGGAGGATCAAGGAGATTCTTGAAATATGATGCCAATCTTTTCTTACTCCTGCTTTCATCAGCGATGATATTCCAAATGTCATTACGACAGAGCGTGTTCCTGGGCTTCCCACTTTTGAATATAATATATGATCTCGTGTCTTGAATAACACTTCCAGTCTTGATCGTTTCCTGGATTGCCAGTATGTTTAATTTATATTGACCAGCCTTTTGTAAAAGTGGTTGTAGTTGCATGTTCCGACATGCCAGGATCCAAAATCATTTCGGTTGTAGTGTCATTGCCGGAGGTCCAATCCATTCCAACGCTTTGTTTCATGTTGTGAAACAATGTAGAGTTCTACAGGGATCTGGAGCTACTGTGTCGCCCAACCATAAATTCCGGCAGCATGGTTATGACTTTCGATATCGTTAACACCCATGGAAAGACTTGCCTTCACTCTCTTACGTCACGACAAAGGACGTGTGAGTAGAATTTCGTAGTAGAACTGCAGGTGTACTTTCAGTTATTGGCATTTTTTTTGGCATTTAGTGTCGCATGATTGGGAAGCTAGTAAACTCAATGTGCGACCCCGAGACCACTTACTACTATTTGTTCGTGGGGTTTAGGATGAGGAATCGTGAAAAATGTTGGTCAGGGAAACAATCTAACATACGCATGGAATTTCACGGCACCAGAACCTACAATTATTTGCTCAGGACACTTAAATTGTTATCTTACATGGAAAAAAATTTCAACGATTTTCGAAAGTAAACATTGAAACTGTCAACTTGACAATAAAATGTGGAGGCTCTACGTGCTGGCAACATTTTCATGAAAATAAAAATGCATTATTCATCTGCAAATTCCCATGACAGAAATGCATGGGTCATCAGCAATGTCGCAACATTGCAAACGCATCTTCTTCTTCTTCTTAGCACTACAGCCCCTCTCAGGCCTTCGCTTCCTACAAACAGTGCCTCCAACTATCTCGGTCCATTGACCACGTCCTCCAATTCCGAAACCCGAGCAGCGATGCGCTGTCTTCGTCGACCGAGTCAGACCAGCGTTTCCTCGGTTTCCCCACTGGCCTCCGGCCCTCAGTTCTCCCAACGAATACCTTCTTGGGTATCCGTTGTTCGTCCATACGATTCATATGTTCATTGCAGATTCCGCAGTCTTATAATCGTTGAGAACTAAGGTTCTTCAAAAATTTCATACGCATCTACCATTTGCAATATTTCCAGGGCAACTACAATAACTACCAGTGGTTCTAACCTTAGCACCAAAAACAAACGTATGAAAAGATCGCATGATTAACGGGAGGGTCTTACTTTTGTACTCTGTACTCTTTAGCGGTAGTTGAAATTTCAAAGTAGTGAGCAACACAGCAAAACTTGGATTGATTTTAAATAGTGAAGCTACGAGTAAAGGAATAATTTTCTTGTACTGTTTTGTTGCAATCAGTGGAGTGGAAGAGGAAAAAATTATTCATCCAGATTATTCCAACTAGCATAGTGCTGCTGATTTCAATAAACGGAAGGTTGTCTGGTTGATCAGTGAGGAGGGCTTATTCACTCGAAAACACTTCAAACTACGAAAATTGGAAAGTACTGGCACGTTGAAGCAAAGAAGTTTAAAGAGCGTAGTTCCCAGAAGAAAAATTTAGTTTTAAAAAGTACTTTACTTTATATTATTAACCGACGTTCAACAGAAATAAGGTTATCAATTCATCGCGTATATTTTTTTTTGCTTTTTTCGGGTTTTGTACTAAAATACAAAACCCTATTGCAATCACGACCTGTGTCCGTCTGTCCGTCCGTCCGTCCGTCCATCCGTCCGTCCGTCTGTATGTCACAGCACTTTTTCTCCGAAACTACAAGGGCTACAGCCATGAAACTTTGTGAAAACGTCAGAAGTGGTGACCTCTTGAAAGTTCAAGGGTGAAAAAATTTTTCGAAGGGGTTTAAGGGGGGTCTCCCCATATAGGGAGTTGACCCCTCAAAAAAAAATTGTCGCCAATGGTAGTCGAGTAGGGGGTCATTAGAAAGGTCTCAATGAGATCTTTTCAAAACAGGTCTTAAAATTGCCTTATGAGTACCGAGGGGGGCAGGGGAAGGGGAAATGTACGAACTTTCCGCGTACCCCCCCCTCGCGATTGGACACCTTCCATCCGAAAAACCTGAAAAAAATTATGAATGTAGGACTTAATGAGTACAACAACAACAAATACATGAGAAGTCGAAATTCACTCAACTTTGTTAGTAATAGTATGATTTATCGATTTTATGTTTTCTTGAATAAAATCTAAATGGTACCCTTAAATTCAATAAAATTTAGCAAACAGATGACTATTTATAAAATTGATCTTTTCTGAAAGTTTCATAAAGATCGCTCAATATTTGACGAAGTTATAGCGATTTGAATTTTCCTGTATTACTATGGAACAATGTGCCCTGTATTACTATGGAAACATATGGCTATGGAGCCATATGCGCTTTTTACCGACTTAGACACTACAGCTTTGCTAGGATTTGCATGAAAGTTTCAGGAATGATAGATATCATGAGGATGACTACATACAATTGAAACAAGTCGAAGAGGCAGGAGAGAGCTCCTAGCAAAGGGGCTTTGTAGCCATTCTAGGATTCGAAAAAATAGGCCATGAATCGATGCTTACAGTACAGAGGAGTGGCCCCTGAAAAAAATTTCATGAAAGGTAGCCGATATGAGTATCAAATGAAAGTTCTCTATGAGAGCTTTTCAAAACAGTTCTTAAACTGACAGTTTTTGCTTCAGTGGGGGCACAGAGGGGGGGGGGGGGGGAATACATGAAAAATGTGTTTTCTCCCTCGCGAATGGACACCCGTGATCTAAAAAAATCTGAAAAAATTATCAAGCAAGATATTTATGGGTATAATTTTAACAAATACCTCAGAATTAAAAAATTCTTTCAACTTAGTTAATAATAGTATGATCCTCGAACATGACGTGTTTCTTAATTTTATTCGCTGCTGGTTACGGCATTTTGTAAGTTAAGTACAAAACCCTTCTGACATGAGCATAGGTCTGTCTACCCAACTTGTTTTCTGTATGTTCACCATAACTTTTAAACGAAGATAGATAGAAGAGTCTTGTTTTTGGCAAATGATACGTCTTTCTTTCAGTTAGGTCCCGTTTAAAGGATAAGAAATTCAAGCAACGGTGAAGGACTTTTATCCTTAAAATTAAAAAATTTCCGACTTTCACCCGGATTTTTCAGCATAACTGATCGACGGGTGTAAGGATTTTGATTGTAGAGGTTTTAAATAAAGGATAACAAATTGATCTAAAATGTTTCGGAACAGAATTGTAATCCTTCCAAGGGCTCTCTAGATACTAACAGTTCAATATGATACATTGATATTGTGAAATTGAGTTTAAATAATTTTTCGCACGAAAGGTGCCAATTAGTTGGCACTGTTCAAGGATTTGATGGAAATACCGAGTACTTTGGTGGCGAATGATAAAAATTATCAGTATCCTTAATTTACTGCATTAACGATACATTTCATTCAATCATTTCTATCGGAAATAACCAATAAATTACTTATAAATGTGGCATAAATACAATTCAACAATAGTTAGAGGGAACATTTCAGGATGCTTTTCTCTTCCGAAGTCATCCTTTGCTTACCGATGAACTTAGTAAAGGATTCTTCTTACATCCTTAGATGTAAACGTTCCATATAGGATTTATAAAACTCCCCGAAGAAATAATAAGGACTGAGTGTTTTCAAATCATAGAGTTGATTCGTTACTTTCCTGTTAATATCATACATTAGAACATATGCCTACAAATCTAAAATTAGTAATTTCCATACTAAAGACCGGCGAGAATCGCAACCGACAAAGAGATACTTTTCCTTCTATAACTGATCATAATTTTACATATGAAGATGAAAATGCATAGCCGATTTTCCATTAAACTATAGGATATAATTTCATGTAAATTAGGTGTCATACTTAACTGAAAACGAAGGCGATGGGTTTCGAATAAAAGAAGGATCTTTTTAAGTAAGTTTCTTGAGATTAATTCCGGAGCAAACTTTATGTTTACATATATAAATAGATATGTCGATACAAATATATATATATATATATATATATATATATATATATATATATATATATATATATATATATATATATATATATATATATATAAATAGATGTATATATATGTACATATATATATATATATCTATATATATATATATATATATATATATATATATATATATATATATATATATATATATTGTATATATATATATATATATATATATATATATATATATATATATTTATATATGTGTATATATATACACATATATATATATATATATATATATATATATATATATATATATATGTATGTATATATATACATATATATATATATATGTATATGTATCGATAAAGATTATATATATATATATATATATATATATATATATATATATATATATATATATATATAGATATTTATATATATAAACATATATATATATATATATATATATATATATATATATATATATATATATATATATATATTTATATATAAATATATATATATATATATATATATATGCATATATATATATATATATATATATATATATATATATATATATATGTATATGTATATATACATATATTTATATATATATATATATATATATATATATATATATATATATATATATATACATATACATATATATATATATATATATATATATATATATATATATGCATATATATATATATATATATATATATATATATATATATATATATGCATATATATATATATATATATATATATGCATATATATATGCATATATATAGATATATATATATATATATATATATATATATATATATATATATATATATATTTATATATATATATATATATATATATATATATTTATATGTATATATATATATATATATATATATTTATATATATATATAAATATATATATATATATATATATATATATATATATATATATATATATATATATTTATATATATATATATATATTTATATATATATATGCATATATATATATATATATATATATATATATATATATATATACATATATATATATATATATATATATATATATATATATATATATATATATATATATATATATATATTGTCGCGTGTTATTGGTTCGCGGCCAATAATTATAATGTTCCGGGAAAGTGAAAACGCAATGTCTTCTAATTTAAGTTAAATGAGTTTATTTAATCAAATAAAATGCACAATAATCAGTTAACACTTTCACTAATTTTAATTGTCACTATTAAAAAAAATCTAACACTTGTCCATAAATTTATTATCGCAATTGTCTTCTAAATTACTTCACTATTACGAAACACACTACCGCAATTGTCTTCTAAATTACTTCACTATTACGAAAATCACTTTTCTACACACAATCGCAGTTCTTATCGCGGTCGAATGAATTATTCTTCCCCATTCATTCAGCTCGCCTTTATATAGGGTCTCTACCTATTCACCCATTTCTCGCACATTGGCGAATGTTCTACCGAGAGGTACCTGGTAGGTTCGAGCAAGTTCATGAATGGAGTGACGTCACTTGCAGATGTTGATCATGCTTGTTGCGTTCTCGTGGGTTCGAGTAAATTCATTCGTTGACGTTCTTAACGATGATGAAAACAATTGCGACAGTAGCTCGCAGAATTATTTGTACGTGTAATTATTTGTACATGTAACAATATATATATAATGTCGACAGGATATAAAAAAAATGTGTGCCTGATGGTCAAAGTATTGTTCCAAAATTGGTACAAGAATTTATTCAATTGTGTGATAAAGCTCACGATAAAAAATCCAAAGTGGAACAATTTGAAACAAAATGGCGACCGCTCAAAGGTCGAAAAAAGTTGAACGATAAAAAAGCACTTCAGAGTCAAGTCAGAATATAAAAATAGCGTCTGGGCAAAGTTTGAAATTCGAAAATTTTTCAAAGCTACAATCCCTATTTGATTTTTATGAAGTCTAAAATCAAGTTAGACGTTGATGAGATCATGTATTAAATGTACCAGATTTAAATTCGATTCCAATGAACGCTGCAGATTTTAGCCGTAGTGGTTTTTGCATTGCAGTAAAAAATTATATTTTAATATACGAGTACATGATACAATGTATTCAAAAAACTGAGTTTTGAAAGTTTAGAAATGAAAAAATTTGCCACTCAAAAGGATGAAATAAAAAACTTTTAGAAAAAAAAGAAAACCGATTTCAAAATGCCCTAAAAGGAATGAAATAAATTTTATGGAAGCGCTGCCAAATCAATTTCCCCATATCAAAATAAATACTTCCAACATCTGCACCATCACAAAAGAATGGGGAAAATATGATATGGCACCGCTTCCATAAAATTTATTTTATACCTTTTAGTGCATTTTGAAGTCGGTTTTCTTTTATTTTCTAAAAGTTTTTTTTTCTTACATTTTAACATTTATAATTAAATTGTTCAAAACGAATATCTCAGTGTTTGTGTAAAAAATAGTGGAAATATTGGTTCAGTTTTTGAATTTTGCATAAAGGTTGAATGTGGTTTGGTGTTCGATTAAAGTAAATTAGGTTTGATTTAGTGAACGCTAATGGGGAAGGATATTCACTGATTACTGTGATTCAGCTAAACTCTTTGTGTCGTGTTCAAATTAGTAGATACCTTCGGTACCACAAAAATAACAGTGATGCCATTGGTTAGGAGCTCGGCGTAGTCAACTCTGGGTGACTTAGTCTGTCTCTTAGTTCGAGTGCGAACAATTGGTAATAGTCACATTTTCAGAGCGAATACTCTTCATTAGGCCACGCACTCACTGGCAAATTTACTGGGACAATTTGAATGTATTTTTTGGACTGATTCCAATGTAAATTGGGCTTAGGTTTGGCCTAATTGAGACCTAGTTTGGATCGAATGTCCTGCAAGGAGACCATATTTAGGCCCGTTTTGGCCTTGTAGAATATATGACTCTAATAAAATTGCGGGCCTTGTTTGGGCCATACGTTTTGTGATTGTTTTATTTGGGAAAACCCATGATGAAACGAAATTTTCCTGTTTTTAGCTAATAATTTCCGTTTAAAATTTAAATAACTTAAGTGGTCAAAATATCAGAGAATTTATGTCCACTTTCCAAATAAATGACATGTTTCTTTGATTTCCAGTTCAGACAACTTCAATCGAAAAGAACAATAAAAAAAATACTACCTTATCAGTACTTAATTTTCATTACCTCAACCCAGATTTTTGCACCCTCACTCGAAAAAAAATTAATCAAAGAAGATTATCAATTGCAATCTCAAATATTTCAAATACGTATATAATAGATAATTGTTTTTCCCCACTGAGAAATGAGTCATTCCTTATTGACGAACTGTTTATGGGTGGTACATACTAGTTACTAATGTAACAATTTATTACTCTAATGAATCATCTTATCTAAACTTTAAATTTTATCAAAACATATTGCCCATTTGTTTGGACCCTTATGACGTTTAACATTTAAATGGAGAGGGGCGGGTTTTATTTACCCATATATAATTTATTTTGAAGTGAATTTGCCAAATATTTATTATCCTTTTTAATCTAGATTCACATATATGACTCATCAAATGTGCGGCGTCTACTAGTCAGGGAAATTCATGTATGTTTCGACAATTGGTGATCGAGTCACCCCATCGCAAAGTGCAATAATTGTGAATAACGCGTGCTTTATATAATTTATATGAAGTGCGAGCTCCAATCGATGAAAATACTCTGCTGGTAGTTGAATTAAGTGCTTGAATAATGATAATTATGATTATTTTTCTTATGGAGCAGGCGCCCACTACACTTTAAATATGTTATATTAGATTTGATATAGGAGTGTAGCTAGAGCAGTTTGCTGAAGTGATTATCAAAGTGAAATGCAAGGAAAATAAACGCATAAAAAATTTTCAATTTTACTGTGTATTTATCGGATCCCTAGGTACAAATCACATCTTTAATTTATAGCTTAAAATGAGTCCAAAGAAGGCCCAAATTAATAGGAAATGCGGATGTTTTGCAAAACCCAAAAACGGCCAGAATGGGGAATTTACTGAATTTCCTATAATATTGACCTCAACAAAGTTCAATTTTCAATTAAGTGGTCTTAATTTGCAATAATATCAGCTCATATCAGGCAAGATTGGCCTAGATAGGGCCCCCTTAAATAACATTTAACCAAAAAAAATTCAATAGAGTATAAAAGTATATTATTTATCGTTTCAGCACAAAATATCAAAAGTGTGGCTGCTCTGAGCAGAATTGTAGGAAAAGGCGATGAAGCCACCACCCCCTATTTTTATGGCTTTGTATTATTTAGTTACAAAGCCTCAACAAAATTTGCTTTATCTGTCCATATGTTTGTCCAGCTGTATGCATTATAATCCTCTCCTACAAAAAATGCGCAATGAAGAGACCATATTTTACCAATCTTGCCCAGGTAGGGCCATAGTATACTCACATAGTATCCACACTCAATCTAGCCTCCGGAAAAATCCAAACACAATCCGAAGAGCAAACCATAAATCTTCGGTAGGAGGTACGTAGCTAAATGCTGACGCAAGGATTGGCGCGAATATAAACAGGATTACTACATCTCAAAAAAACTATAACTTTGCAGAAAAATAAATTCGTTCCATGCAATCTTTTAGTTTTTTATTAGGATCTGGCAGCACTCGCATGTTCTGAAATGCGTAAAAGAGCACGTTCGTCGGATGTTTTATTTGCTTTTTGTTTTTTTTTTTTTAGGCGGGAGGCTTCGGCTCAGCTGACGTGCCCTGGCCCAGCTGACGGGCCCCTGGAAAAATTCAGAAAGTGTGCAACACAGGGTAAATGGAGGGTGTGGATACTATATGAATGTACCATGAGTAGGACTAAAAACATCTTTGAGAAAGAAGGGACAGCTAAGAGTTTCAACCAATACCGTAGTCTGCTTGAAAAACTAAATTTCAAATTTATTGGCAAGTTCAGCTACTTTACTGCAAATTCTGACTCAATTAGCACTTCTTCAATGCAGATTATCCCTGCTCTTTTGATACTTTCTTTATCTATGCTAAGCTACATCTGTAGACATTAAGAGTCACCAATAAAACTATCTATCAGGTGAGTAGGTTGTGTGCTTCTATCTGGTGACTACGCTCACCACCTCCACAATCGTATGAATAGACGAGTGACTTGCTCTGAAGCCATCCTACAATCATCCATCTTTTCTGAATCATGTAAGAAGGGGACTCTTATGGCAACAAGCTCCAAATCCCCTAAATCCCTGTTTATGGCCCACACCATCTCTTTAAGGTCCTCCTTTTAATAAACACTAGTCTGAATCAAGATCGATTCATCAGGGTACTATGCTAAACAATTCTTGTACGAATATTTTTTGCTGATAAATAGCAGGCTCACTTTTATGTCCCAGGAAAACTTATCGATCGGATCTTGGGTGTCGATATTGCTGTATAAGTTCACCCGGATGATATGGTTCAAAGGAGTCATGCTTTGACCTAAGGTTATACTACTTACAAGATTGAGCACTTTCTTATCCCTATGGTGGGCTTGAGATCTAGAATTGGTTCACCGTCCTTACAGAGAATATCGTATTTCTTCTTCGTACAATCTTTTCTTTTATGCCTTATTTTTTCACATTTATAGCATAAGACGCCTTTTCCCGACCTCTAGTAGTCCTGTAATTCATAGCCACAACAAAGGTGTTGTTACGGGAGCCGCAGTCTAAATATTACTCGGCCCATGTTCCGTCGTTCCTGTCTGCGTACTGTGAATGACAACATACATATACGAAAAACTGCGAATTGTAATCAAAACATCTTTTGGCACGGCGTCGTATCGTGTATTAGCAGAAGAGGGTATGTATCCATACTCGTATCAAGTATTAAACATATACATACAATATTTCGCAATCGAACGTACCGCTTCAGTGGAAAAAATTGGTTACACGCATTTGCAAAGAGGCAAATCGAGCGAAAGCTTGAGCTTTGTGGTTGCACCAGTCACAGAGGATGGCATTACATTTTGAACTTTGATCACTGACTATTTTAAATTGTCTTCATTATTTTAGTTGGTAAGAAATTAAGTCAGCATAATTATGCTACAAAAAAAAATTATGGAAGCAAGAAAATCGAGAAGTATCTCTCCATTTGCTGGCTCAAGGCGTGCGCCCGAGCTTATTATATCCCTAGACGCTTGACCGGGATAGGCGAATTAAGAATACGTTCAACTGTATACTCAAGGCGTCAGCCCGAGAATTAGCGCCCCAAGGCAGTTACGCTCGGGGCCTGCAGTTGAACTAATAATAGATTGATTTATCAATCTGATCTCAAGGCATCTGCCCGAGTATTAGCGTCCTAAGGCAATTACGCCCGGAGCCTGAAGTTAAAGTTTTAACAGATTGGTTTCTTCGAATTCCCTTTTCCCTCTGAATGACTAACAAATATAATTAAAGAAAATATAAATTGTAGAAATTTCACAGCTCCATTAATGCTCCAACTTTATAGGTTCGTAAACATAAAGCCTCATTAATTGTCTCTGTAACAAATAATAAATTAGTTATTAGAAGAATTCAAGAGTAAAATTGAATTGAATTGAACGTGTAGTTATATAAGCTCACAAAGAAAATGAAATAAAAAATAAAGTCATTAAATAAAAGCATACTTTTACTGATCTAGCTGACAAGTATGAAGTAGCAGGTGAGTTTCATACATGGATATATCTCTCTCTCTCTCCCGGGAGCGCCGATGTGTATATAGTATACTCATCAAATCAAGCTCCCAGTTCGTGCCAGTATACATAAAGTATGTGGATATGCAACAACGCCAATAGCAGCGGAAAAGAATTGGTCTTTGCCATATCCTGCAAATCACCAAGCCTATGCTTGCCTAAGAAGTTGTCCCACTGGTTTTCAGTCATGTTAACGATAGTCACGCGTAATTTTCTAATGCTGTACATCGACAATAAATGCAAAAACAGAACAAAATGAAAGTTCTACGTCTCCGTCAACTTTAACCACCCTCTCTTGTGCATTTTAAGGGTTTTGCAAAAACAATTTTTTACAACACTCTACTAAAATTGGTACCTGTTCGTCTGTCCGTCAGTTTTCTCAGGAACTGTAGAAGCTGCAGTCATCAAATTTTGTGAACAGCTCCCTTGTACGATTGAACACCTAAGGACCGGAAATCTGAAAAAATCATAATGGTAGTTCTCTATAAGTACAACAACGACAAATTCCTCAGATGTTGAAATTCGCTAAACTTTGTTAGTAACAGTATAATTTATCAATTTCACATTAACGAAGTAATAGTTGTTTAAATTTTCGAGGTTACCACATTCTTCTAACTAAGAGATGGGTTCAATCCACAAACAAGCCTTTGCAAAAGTATTAAAGAAGCAATCATAGGCAACCCAGTCGAAATAAAAAACAGATCCCTGCAATATTTGCAAAAGCTATTCACAGCGTCCCCAACAACGACTGAAGCTGTTAACATTCCAGAAGCAGAGCAAAAGGTCCCAGTCGCATCACCAACCAGAAATGAAGTACATACAGCAGCACGAGACCCCAAACAATTTGGGTAAGGAGGAGAGTACTCCTACCACCTGGTCTTTGTAACCATCTTAGAGTTCAAAACAAATTTTCTAGTAGTGTGAATCAACAATTTGAATTATTCATGCAATATTTGGCTAAGAAATCGTTCCAATTTATGCAAAAGATGCAGAGTTTCTTTCATAAGCACATTACAGCCGCCATTTTGATAGAGCTTAAAAATTTTTCCCGAATGCGCAGCCAATTGAACACATTACAGTTAGACACTACTCCTAAAATTTACATGAAAATTGGAAGAAAATTAAAGCCCCTAGGTGAATTTGGAATATGTGTCAAGCATAAACACGAGTTGTTGTTTGTTGTAATTCCATTCAATTTAAATGGCTATAACTTACTCAATTATGACTCGATTTCGATGAAATTTTGTGTGCATTAAGACCTTATACCAATCTGATCTTAGGGGCGAAAATGTAAAATCTACAAATCATACTATTATTAACATAGTTGAGCAAACTTTGGTTTCTGAGGTATTTGTTGCCCTTGCATTCATTAAGACCCAGCTCTGTGCTTATTTTCAGGCTCAAATGTGTCCAATCGCGAGGGGGGGGTTCACAAAATTGTGGTACATTTTGCCACCTCATTGACCCCCTGATGCATAAAATGACCTATTTCTTTCAGATTCTTATAGTTCTAATCAAGACCTTTTATTTGATACCCAATTCCACTACCTTTGATTAAAAAAATGTTTAAGAGCTGTTTCGTTATAAGGGGGGACCCCATTTAAAAATATCTTTAAATTTTTGGTAAATCCTAAACTTTTGAGAGGTCATCATTTCTGACCTTTCCACACAGTTTGAGCATTATAGCTTTTATAGTCTCTGAGGAAACCTGCTGTAACGCATAGATAGACGGATGGACAGACAAACGGATGGACGGAGTAACGGACGGGCAGACAAAATGACACGTCGCGAAGCTAATTGGTCTTTGTAAAAATTTTTTTTACAAAGACCTAAAGAATAAGGCTCTTGAAATATATGGAATACTATAAGAACTACCCCAGGGCAGGGGTCCCTATCTTAGTGACTTACTGCATCGACTAATATGTAGAACATGGTCAGAGAAGTAGTTTCCACGGGAGCGAAAAAGTAAAAAATGTCGTATATACAAAAGAGAAAAAAATAACGGTGTGAAAACCGCATCGCTCTTATGTGTACGTTCTCCAAATTCATAGATAAAATGTTTAAGTCATACTATGAAAGTATATTAGGATAGCATCGGAGAGGCTTTCGTAGTATTTGGTTTACAACACAACAAAAGTACTCGAAAAGCACTTTGAATATAAAACCGATATGCGCGAATTCATTATAGGCTTTAAACAAGCACATGACAGTGTTGACAGGAATGTGCTGTACAAAATAGTACTTGACCATTTTTGTAATTGATATGTGAATGGTATTTACGCACTAAGCGTGGGACTCCCATGCTCACGAGTGACAGGACTACCAACTAAACACCTCCCATATCAACCCGAAAACCTAGCCACGAACTGACTGACACATTACTTCGGGCCAGGTCTCCGTTTACTACGCTGTGAAGTACTTTCAAGCTGGGGGATACCTCATTTAGTGGGAGAGGAGAGGAGAAGACGTCCCTGGCTGCTGTGGGTCCCTTTTATCTTTTAAGACCGCCTGAGCATATTGTACCACCTGTTTCCATTTGTCAACGATACAAGCATCACCGCGACTATACTATCCGTGGTGAGCTTGCCTCTTGTCATAGCCTTTCACAAAAAATTAATGGCAGGCTTCGTCTTCCACACCTGGGCAAAACCGACTGTCGGGGAACCGTGACTTAAAAATGTTGTGCACGTAAGACCGAAAACACACATGTCCACTCAAAAGCTGCGTCAAATGGTCGCCTTCAATTTAGCCAAGGTCTCAGACCCGGGACCTTCTCTTTGTGGAGTTCACCTAAGAAGTACTGCTAATCGTCGAGTGAGCACTGTCTTTCTTCGCGGGCAACCATCTCCCTTACGTTCTCGTTTCGACGTAAATAGATAGCATAGCACTCCCTAGTAAGGAGAGCAAGAGGTATCACGCCTGAAATAACTCCCACTGCCGTATCAGCGGCTGTCGGATGTGTAGATGTAATCCTTGGTGCTTCTCTTCTCTGTACCTGTGCCAAGCGTTTTTGGTATACCTACTTACTGAGAGTGTTGCCCCATATTTCTGCTCCATACAGTAGCACTGACCTTACAACATCCATCAAACGGTGTCATCTTCATGAGTTTGGTCCTACGTTTTCCACAGGTTGATTCAGAGCCGATTCCCCCGAAGGAGCCGTCTAAGCCGTTGCCCTGATCTGCTCAGAGAAACTCAACTTCCAGTCGATCAGTGGCCTCAGATACTTCACTGCTGGCTTTGATTCAATTAATGTGTCTCCAATACTGATCATATTTACTCTAGATGTTCTCTTTTTTGTCAAGTTGAAGACATCGATTTTCTCCAGTGCTAGACTGAATACAGTCATTTAGTCTTTCATTTGGTACATTAGTATACCAAGCCTAAGTTGCGCCTATTCAATGGTCCGTATATCAATAGCTCATCCCAAGACATGTTCCAAAGGCCATGAGCAAGAATAGATCCCTTGACAATACCTGATGTAACTCCCACCAATCGTTGGCCCTGTACCGTGTCGTAAAGCTAAAGTCCTTCAGGTAGTCCCGCAAAAGTCGCATCAAGTATTCTGGAACTTGAAAAGGTTTTCCATCGTATCCAGAATAGCCACCTATCCAGCGGGGTTGAAGAGTTCCTAACGTTAATCGTCACCAAAAAGACGATCTGCGACTATATACCTCTGCCTTATGAACCGCACTCATCATCTCTGCAATCGCATCAATGGTGGAAAGCCCTGCTCAAAAGCCGTACAGCCGAGGAGATAAGTCCCCTGCAGCACGAAGAGCGTCAATGAGTCTTCCCTTGATGAGTTTCTCTAGCATTTTTCCAGCAGTGTCTAGCATGCATAACGAGTGGTATGCAGATGGCGATCCAGGATTTCCTTTTCGCTTGCTGATCAGCACGAGACTCGACAATTTCCATCATACTGGAAAAATCCTGTCCCGTAGGCACGTGTTGAATGTGCTAAACAGCAAGTCTGAACAATGGTAATAGACAAGTTAGACTACTTGAGCTGGAACACCATGTGAACCTGAAGCCTTCCTCGCCTTCAGTGAAAGGACCACCTCTTTCAGTTCCGGATGTGTGAAGAATGGGCACTCAACTGCTGTTTCACTATGGACAGCGTGAACATGGACGGGATGGGTGGGGTAGGGTGCTCGTACCATCTCGTCCATCTTTTCCATATCATGTATGCAAGACTTCCGTAAGGCGCCAAGCTTCCGCATAACAAACTTGTAGCCAAGGCTCCACGGATCCTGCTTCACATTGTCCACTAGGTCTTGCC
This sequence comes from Odontomyia ornata, assembly GCA_963969285.1. Lineage (NCBI taxonomy): Eukaryota > Metazoa > Arthropoda > Insecta > Diptera > Stratiomyidae > Odontomyia > Odontomyia ornata. The sequence continues at coordinate 61,439,716 of OZ017738.1, read as the reverse complement.
AGTAGTGAGCCTTGCTGTTGTTAATCAATTTGCGAAGCATTTCCTGGCTGACTTACATGCTGCTACCCAGTTGCAAGCCTTGTGTCGGCTCTGGACTCATTGCGCCACACGCCGAAGCTTGTGACACTCCCTTCGTTTTTCAGCAATTTTAGTCGACCATCAGTAATCTGGAGGTTTATCGTGCCGAGGATTTCGACAGGGCATAGAAGCGTTGCAAGCAGTTGTGATAACGCTCATCGTTAGGTTCACCAAGTCTTGAGCTGGCAGTTCTTCGGTCCCCTGTAAATCACCCTGCAGCGGAGCACCTGCCATGCGCACTTCCACGTTCATCCTTGCAATGATTCACCCAATTGTAGAAAGTCGACAGCACGGAAAACACCATCACGGATTCACTAAGGATCACTGACTGAGTAGTCTTCTCATACTCCCCAATTGTGTGTTCTCCGTACTAAGGATTCCGAGGCAAATGTTGCGTCCAGTATTTCACAGCTAATACCGTGCAGAGTCGGAATATTTCCAGTGTATAGTACAACTAGCACAGTTTTGGCTGCTATTCCTAAGATTCGATTGCCCCGCAGATCTATTTGAGGTATGCCCCATTCGATTGCTCAGACGTTGAAGTCTCCTCCAACGAGCACGTTGCCGTCTGTGTTCAAGACAGCGCCCTCTAAAGCATTAAGCTTGACTTGGAATGACGATATCGGTTCGTTCCGCACTTGGTACACATTAAAAATTGTGGTCCCTGAGCACCGAACCCAGATGGTGGCAGTACCAGTTTTATCACGATAACATGATGCAGAACTTTGTCGTACTTTTGCTCACTTAGCACTAGAAAGCCGGCTTTTATGCCCGTCACATACTGCTCAAGCAGATTCTGGGTGCGGTGTAGGCTTAGCAGCTGGATACGGGTCATCGAAGTTCTGATTCTGCCTTTGCTAGGGCTTTATGGAAAACCCGACATTTTTTTGATTACAAGACGTGCCCAAGTCCCGGTCTTGCGAGGAGCCAGTCCTAACTTGGATCATTACTTGATCAAATTAACCTATCAATTTCGTGTGTCAAAGGCGTATTCGGCGAAAACCAGCCGTCTACAAAAATTCGACATCAAAAGGCTCCAAACGGCGTCTGTAGTAAAAAACTTCATGGTGATCCTCGATAACCAGCTGGCTCCCATCCTACCAGACGCATCGGTGAAAACAAGGAACAAGCTCTGGATGGAACTGAAAGCGGTTATTAAGACCATGGCAGAACAGACGATCGGACATCAAGCCCGGCGCAAAAGAAATGATTAGTTCGATGAAAAGTACCAGGATGCGTTAGACAAAAAGAATCAGACGTGCAAAGAATACGTTGATAGGAAAACCAGGACGAAGAGAGAACACTATGCAAATTTCAGAAGAGTAGCGAATAAAATCACTAAAATTAAGAAAAGAAAATACTTTGAGGAAAAATTGAAATGTATAGATGTAAGCCTAGCGAGCAATAACATAAGATGAGTGTTGTAGTAGTGAAAAGCTTGAAGGGATGTTATCAGCCTGAGATGACATCGGCCACATCCTCATCTGCCGTGATGACATCGGCAACATAATTGCTGATGAAAACTGAATTAGGGAAAAGTGGGCATCATATCCCCAGAACCTACTTAATCCTCCGCACATCTCCAGAACATCGGAGCTTATAGATATTCCCGGAGAGCTTTCATTGACCGCATCAACTCTGGATGAAGTTTGTTTCACCATCAAAGCCAGAAAGAAAGCAGCGCCATGGAAGAGCTCCAGTAGTTAAATCTGAAATATTTTGTTACCTTAGTCGTACTGGGCATCATTCTCGTCAAAGTCAAAGTCAAAAGCGCTTTATTTAATACCAATCGTTATAAATTTGTAAAAGAACATAAAGCAAATTCCAAACAATAAAACTATAAAAAACTTAATGGCCCGAATGGCTCTCTAAATTTATACGTTATCAGTTAAACACATTTATTGAAAAAAATACACTTGCAGATTTAAATTAATTAAGATTATTAGATATTTTTTGATTCCTCAAAAAAAATTTTCTTATTAGTTCGCCACCACTGCGTAAATGTGGAAATTACTGCTCGATAGAGCTTGCAGCACTGCCATGCTGTAACATATATATATATGGGTTCGTGGTCATCTGGAACCCCGCAGTCGAGCTGCCCCGAGGTGACTGATGTGGCAGCTCCTGAGGAGTATTTCGGTCACCTCGTACGAAACTGCGAGATTTTTAATGGAACCAGCCTATATTCTGGAACCAGCTGAAGTCCATCGAGCGAATAATGCTATTATGTTGATAGCTAAAATGCTCGGGTGAAAGAACAATGTAGTTCTTTCACTTAGGACAACCAGCAATCCTCAAACAAAATTTTCTTATAAGTTCGCCACCACTGCGTAAATGTGGAAATTACTGCTCGATAGAGCTTGCAGCACTGCCATGCTGCAACATATATATATATATATATAAATGGGTTCGTGGTCATCTGGAACCCCGCAGTCGAGCTGCCCCGAGGTGACCGATGTGGCAGCTCCTGAGGAGTATTTCGGTCACCTCGTACGAAACTGCGATACTTTTAGTGCTTTACTGAGCATGATTTTCACATGTTCAGGATAGTACAGATACTGATCGAGATGAACACCGAGGTATCGAACACAGGATTTATGTGGAACCCGTTCTGAACTACCCTCACCAGCCATAATGTGGAAATCCTTCCAATTACGTTTCAGGTCTTGACTGGCCCCCTGCAGCGTTGTCCGAAACAAAATTGTTTCGCACTTCTGCGCATTGATTTTCATTCGCCAATTGTCGGTGTAGAGCTGCACATCATTAAACATTTTTTGAAGATTGCTCTGAACTATTGTAGCTTTTCGGTCTGCCGTATAGATGATCAGATCATCAGCAAACGCTACCAATGATCGCGTTGGCGAGACATTAAAATCAAAGCTGTTCAATAGCTTGCGAATGAATATTGAGAAAAGCAGGGGCGCAGTAACTGTTCCCTGCTGTAGACCATTCAAGACCTTGAATTCGCGCATTGTTGTCAGGTTTCTATCAGTTACAATAAATAATTTCCCGTATAACATATTACACATCATGGCGACAAGGTGTCTGGGGAACCTGTCCTGAAGAAGTTTGAAAACTAGTCCATCTAACCACACCGTATCGAAGGCTTTCTCCATATCAATGAGACATGCTCCAACACATTCTGGAATGAGGAAGAAATCATCCCTTTGATGATTGATTTCCATTACGATTGCGTTATGATCGCTATCGTAAGGAAGCACCTGCAGTTTCCGTTGAGGACTATTAAAGCTGAATTCAAGTCTTGCGTCAGCAATGCAAAGGTCCAAATATGAATTTGTCCTAGGGTATGTTGGGAACTCCGACCCATATAGGTTGCACCTGTATTCAATTTGGTTCTCTGTTATCCATGATTTCAGGAATACACCTCTTGGATTATTGGTGGCGTTTAGCCATGATGTATGCTTGGCATTCAGGTCACCGGCAAAAATATAATAATTATGCAGCCTGTTTAATTCGAGTATTTCAAACAAGGAATTGAGTTCCTCCTTGAACTTGAGAACATTTCGACCAGTTGCATAGGCAGAGATAACGAAGAGGTTATCCCCACCTGGCAGTGAAATTTTGGTGACGGACACTTCAAGAAATTCAAAGTTTTTGAATTCGACTTTTTCAATATTTTGGAAACAATAGGGTCTTCTAACCAATATCTCGGTGCCACCTCCCCCATCACCTATTACCCTATCGTTTCTTACGAATGCAAAACCTTTGAATTCCATGGAATGCCATGAATTGAGGTGGGTTTCAGTGAGAAGAATGATGTCAGGCTTTTGCTTAACAACAAATTCAAGGAGATAATCACGTCGATGTATAGAAACGATAGAGTTGACGTTGATCGATATGAGGCGAAGCCTATCCATGAGAGTATGACTGGATGACAAGTTATTATTAGGCATTTGAAAGACCTAAACGCTGAAAAGCAAAGTTAATTTTTGAATCTTGTTTGTCGATTCTCTCCGATAAAGAATTAAGTTGTTGGTAAATTTTGAGAAACAGCTCATTATTGCCACTTACATTATTTACATTATTTCCAGCATTTTCTGCTGGTCCTCTAGCGGCGAGTGCAAATTATACTCCGGGCTTGACGAAGTTGGAAGGTATGATATTACGGTGTACTTGTGCTTGCTTTGGAGCAAATTTAACTTTTGCATCTTGATATCGGGAGCATCCTCGATATGATGCTGGGTGACCAAAAACACTGCAGTTAACGCAGTATAATTTTTCTTTAGGCTCCGTCTGAGCCAATTTGCACTCACCGGGAGCATGAGCATCTTTGCATTTAACGCAACGATAGTGCATGGCACAATTGGCAGCCGAATGTCCAAATCTTTGACACCGGTAACACTGGTTGACTTCTCTTTTCTGGAGGCGTTCCCACCTCACCACTCTGAAATTCAAGTACCTTATTTGTTGAAGGGCACTTGGACTGCTCTTATTTGCAATTTGTACCAGGTAAAGTGGTAAATTCTTCCTTTCTATGGTCGACCTTCTTGTCGCAAAGGCTTTGACTGAAACAAAATCAATATCTGGTGCAGCCTCCTTGAGCACCTGAAGAAGATTGACCGTATCCTCTCCGCTGTCCAAACCCTTCAACAAGAAGGTCTGATTTTTTTCACTTTTTGGGGTATAGGTGAAGTGTGGAACCTCCCCAGAAATCAGCGCATCTTTGGCTGACTTGAAATCAACCAGTGATTTCGTCCTTATAGTTAATTTTTCGGCATTAACTCTTTTGATTTCGAAATTGGCCAGTTTATTTTCGGCTGCCAATAGCCGAACCATATCTTTCCCGGTCTGTCCGAACACGTTGATTGGCGGAACTTTTTCTGTCCTGTTGGAAGCTTTTTCAGAGGAACCAGCAGAACTGCGGGCTGGTTTTTTCTCCTTATTTTTGTTCTTTAAATATTGAATAAAATTAACGTCATTATCTTGATTAAAATTACCTCCGATGTTTTCTTCGATTTCCATATCTTCGGCTAATCCCTCCAGCGCTGCAAAATAATTTTGGCTCTCGTTGGTGCCACCAGCACTTAGAACTTCCTCTGGATTTACTTGCTTTGTATTTTTCTTCGGCTTTGTTACCTGTTGCCATTGATTTTGTGGCTGTGTCTTTTGAGGCTTCATCCCTTTCTTGAAAAGATCCTTGAGAGACTGTATCTCTTGCCTTAGTTCATCATTTTCTTTCTGCAATTTGGCCATTTGTTGATTGTCCGCTATTATTTGCAGCTTGCACCCTCCATCTACGGAGTTTTCTTCGTTATGTTTTCTTTTGGTGATTGTCACCAGTTTCGTATTCGTCGTTTCCCCAGGTTGCCCCAACGGTGGGAAGCCGTCGGGCTCCTCCATACCAGCGGCGAAGTTTTCTTTGGTAATTTGTTTTTCGTTACCAATCGAAGTAAAAATATTCGATACAAATTTCCTGAGTCGATTACTTCGACAATATAAGATTTTTTTCCGATAAAAATTAACTTCGGACTAACGTTTTAAAAAATTAATTTTAATTTTTGAAAACTTTTGACAAGAGCGATTTAAAAGACCATCATTCTCGTCATCATCCTGTTGCTGGTTATAATGAATATATTCCAGAGCCCCGGTCGAGCCCACTGTTATCACCAAAACATCCCGCCATCGAGCAGCAAGGACTGTGCTTCATCTGGCTTTTGCTTTCATCTATGGAGGGTGGTATCACGACTGACGACCAACACACCTGTCACTTGGCCCATAGAGCAGCTTGATCTCGAACACCCTGGGAACATCCACCACGAGCGGACAATTCATCAGATTACCGTCTGCGTACTTTGATACTTCTTTTCATTTTTCCTGATTCTGCTTTTTATACTCATAAAATTTCCTCCCGAATCACTCCGTCTATAGATGAAACCCTTATGAATATTCCTTCGGGAGTTTCTGGGTTTTTCACGTTTAGAAAGACGCGGTGGAGGAACTTTGTTTTATAATAGGAGTATGTAGTGATGTAGAAGACTATAGCCATTGAGATTTTGTGAAAAGCTTGTCGATTAGGCAATCTACTGCCGCGTGATGAGAATAATTTTAACAGATTTATACAATCTGAAAAATCTGATCACATATAATATGATCAAAACAAAACTAGATACATTCAAATTTCCAGCCCTTTATTATCGTATATAGTGAAAATGTCATGTAAAATGTGAATTACCCTTAGTAGTGTATGAGTATATAAAAACAAATATATTCTTCGGAAAACATTAACGTATAAAATAAAGTCATTTAAGTATATTTTCTAACTTCGCCAGCCATAAGTAACACCACCTGAGTTTCCTTCTCCTGTAGGTGTACCATCACCTGGTGGCGCCGTAGCAAAGTTATAATAAACTGGATACTTTGGCACATAAGGCTCAATTTTCGCATGCCCGTCGTCATCCTCAGGCACAAACATTTTTTCACCTTCTGTAGCATCTTCATAGGATGGAGGCACTGTGAAAATTGGATAATTCGTCTACTTCGTATTTTGAAAAATTAACAAATATTCGAATTTACCTAAAGTATTATAGCCGGGAGGACTATCACCACCTTCACTAGGTAATACAGGTGCCGTAGGTTGTTGAGTTATCACATTGTCAGGGTTCGTAGCACTTTCATACAATGGAACACTTCCAATCGTTATAGGCACACTCAGTTCAAAGTCGGTGTGGCATCCATGTGGGCTTATTTTAGCTGTTATCATGTAAGTTACTGTAATAATACGACACGAGTTCAAAGAACTCGGTGGGATCGATGGCAATGACAGAAAATCATGGATTTCCTTCTTGCTCAGCTTCAAAACATCAACTAAATGTGTTTCGGCAATTTTTTTGGTACATCTCCGAGTTTTTCTATGCGGAGTATCACTGGTAAATGAGATTTGTTGCTCCAACTTCACACGGACATTAGAGCAATCTGTTGTTGATTCGTTGTCCACATGGAAAAGAAATGGTATCTTTTGTCCAGGCGCATATCCAGCGAATGGTATATTAAGTCTTCCTTTAAGAGTACCAGATTCACAGCAACAGCATCCTACTGTATCGATTTCTTCTGGGCAAAGTGGTATCTGCGAGGAATCAAAAATATTAAAACGCACTTAGCAAACAATCTTATTTTTAATCTCAACTTCTGCATTGTTAATTTTTTTCTAATTGCAAATCGAAGTGAAGATTTTAAATTGACTTACTTTATAGCTTGGATCCCTGTTTAGATCCAATGAATACAAAACGGTAAAAGGCTTCTTAAATACATTATCAAATCGCCATGGACGATCTAGTGTGACAATAACTTGATAGCGAATGTGTCCATGTTGACCTTCCAAGGAACTTGGTAGCTCATTAGGTAAGGCAACTTGAAAAGTGTATGAATATTTGCCGGGTGCAAGCTCAATGGTATCGCCTCCTTCACTTCCAAGAACGTACGTTCTCGATCTTAAATACTGATCATGGGCCCTAAAATGTTCAGTGCGTGTAACATTCCGATCATTTTGCCGGTGTGTGCGCGATTCTGTCCAGTGAACCGATGCATATCCTTCTAAAGTAATGTGAATTGCTGGAAAAACGTTGACACTTTGTTTAAAATAAATGGTTAAAGTAATTTTAAATTCATAGAAACCCTAAATATATTTAGATTTTTCCAAAGGATATGTGTAACAGTTCATGTTTACACTGCTTGAAATGTCATGAAGATTGTCAGTGGTAAAGATACAAGTACTCGTATATGGAAAGAAGGAAACCACATAAAGGAAGACCTTCAGTACAACATGAATGAAGTGATTTTTGATGGAAGTTTGAGACGCAAAATATAAAACCGACAATCATGAAATGCTTCTGCAATCCATAATCGGATTTAGTTGCTTATAATGAAAAACTGATTTATTATCTTTTTTCAAAGACGTTTCTGAAGCAACGAGTTCAGAGAAAAAATCACAATATCCGAGATAATTCTCATTTCAAATTCTCTTCAAAAGCAATGTATTGAATTCCTCACAAAAGATGCGCTCCCTAATTCAATCAGAACAAGTTAGGTAGACAGAACTATGCTCATGTCAGAAGGGTTTTGTACTCATCTTACAAAATGCAGTAACCAGCAACGAATAAAATCAAGAAACATGTCAAAGACGATTTTATTGGAGAAAATGTGAAATTCGATGATCACACTATTATTAACAAAGTTGAAAGAATTTTGGCTTCTGAGGTATTTGTTATAGTTTTAACCCATAAATATCTCCCTTGATAATTTTTTCAGATTTTTTCGATCACGGGTGTCCATTCGCGAGGGAGGAAACACATTTTCATGTATTTCCCCCCTGTGCCCCCACTGAAGTAAAAACGGTCAGTTTGAGAACTGTTTTGAAAAGCTCTCAAAGTGAACTTTAAGTTGATACTCATATCGGCTAATTTTCATGAAATTTTTATTTCAGGGGCCATTCCTCTGTACTGTAATCATCGATTCATGGTCTATTTTTTCGAATCCTAGAATGGTTACAAAGCCCTTTTGCTTGGAGCTCTCTCCTGCCTCTTTGACTTGTTTATATGTCTCATCTTCATGATACCTATCATTCCTGCAATTTTCATGCAAATCCTAGCAAAGCTGTAGTGTCTAAGTCGGTAAAAGCACATATCTGTATTACTATGGCCGTATGTTTCCATAGTAATACAGGGCATATTGTTCCATAGTAATACAGGAAAATTCAAATCGCTATAACTTCGTTAAATACCATCCGATCTTTATGAAACTTTCAGAAAAGATCAATCTTACAAATGGTCATTTGTTTGCAAAATTTTATTGAATTTAAGGGTGCCGTTTAGATTTTATTCAAGAAAACATGAAATCGATAAATCATACTATTACTCACAAAGTTGAGTGAATTTCGACTTCTAATGTATTTGTTGTTATTGTACTCATGAAGGCCTACATTCATGATTTTTTTCAGATTTTTCGGATGGAAGGCGCCTGTCCGTCCGTCCATCTGTATGTCACAGCACTTTTTCTCCGAAACTATAGAGGCTACAGCCATGAAACTTTGTGGAAAGGTCAGAAGTGGTGACTTCTTGAAATTTCAAGGGTGGGAATTTTTCAAAGGGTTTTAAGAGGGGTATCCCCATTTAGGGAGATGACCCCTCAATTTTTTCACCATTGGTAGTCGAATATGGTGTCATTAGGAAAGTCTCAATGAGATCTTTTCAAAACAAGTCTTAAAATCGCCTTATGAGTACCGAGGGGGGCAGGGGAAGGGGAAACGTACGAACTTTTCGTGTACCCCCCCCCTTGCGATTGGAACCTTCCATCCGGAAAATCTGAAAAAATCATGAATGTAGGTATTATGAGTACAACAACAACAAATACACGAGAAGTCAAAAGTCACTCAACTTTGTTAGTAATAGTATGATTTATCGATTTTATGTTTTCTTGAATAAAATCTAAACGGTACCCTTAAATTCAATAAAATTTGACAAACACATGATTATTCATAAGATTGATCTTTTCTGGAAGTTTCATAAAGATCGAATCGTATTTAACGAAGTTATAGCGATTTGAATTTTCCTGTATTACTATGGAACAATATGGCCTGTATTACTATGGAAACATATGGCTATGACACTACACTAGACACTACAGCTTTGCTAGGATTTGCATGAAAATTTCAGGAATGATAGGTATCATCAAGATGAGTACATACAATTGAAACAAGTCGAAGAAGCAGGAGAGAGTTCCTCGCAAAAGGGCTTTGCAACCATTCGATGATTACAGTACGGAAGAGTGGCCCCTGAAAAAAAAAAATCATGAAAGGTAGCCGATATGAGTATCAACTGAAAGTTCTTTATGAGAGCTTTTCAAAACAGTTCTTAAACTGACCGTATTTGCTTCAGTGGGGGCACAGGGGGGAAATACATGAAAAATGTGTTTCCTCCCTCACGAATGGACACCCGTGATCTAAAAAATCTGAAAAAATTATCAAGCGAGATATTTATGGGTATAACCATACTAAATACCCCAGAAGTCAAAATTCTATCAACTTTGTTAATAATAGTATGATCCTCGAACATTACATGTTTCTTGATTTTATTTGTTGCTGGTTACTGCATTTTGTAAGTTGAGTACAAAACCCTTCTGACATGAGCATAGGCCTGTCTACCCAACTTGTTCTGGTCTATCATGCTGCTATAAATTGATTTTGTTTGAGTTTCAAGTCTTTTAAAATAGTAGTTGTTATGAAACATATTGGGAATCACGCAAAAGTGTAGATTTTTTGATATTATAAAAGATAGCGTTCAAATCAACTGGACATATGCTTTTTATCACAACGATAACTTTATCTTGCATGTACAGATACTTTTTCTGGCAAGTGTATATGTAGTTTGATTATTTAAAGATAAAAACAATAAAATGATTAAGGCTCTTGGGTAAACTCATATTTATGGATAAACTATATTTTTAAACATTGTTTTTAACCCAAATTAATGAATAACCCGGAACTCATATTCTTAATTGGTGACGCGAATTGCGTGAGTTTTTGTTAAACTTTACAAAATAGCGTAGTTTACTAAAGATTGAATTAGAAAGTATTCTACTCGTATATAACATTTCATTTTTTAGGTGAACCATTGAATCTAAATTAGAAGATAGTCTAGAGTGCAGTCAATTCAAGACAAATAGTAACAACAAATATGTAATTACTTTAAGTCATCAATTCAAACAAATACTTCATCAATGTATGCGTCTTGAAGTTAATTTGAACTAAGTATACCTTCACGCTCTTCCTCGTTTGTTTAGCTTCGATCTAACAACATTTTTTTTCTCTTACTCCTACCATTATCGCAGATTACCAAAATTCTTCCGAAACCACAAAAAACTACACAGAATACATACATACCACGAATTGACTTCTCTTTTTTTGTAATCAGTTCGACTGTCCCCGATAAAATTTGTCCACCATAGAATACTGCATGTGGATTGTTATCAAATTCAATTTCACACTCAGTTGCCATTTTCAAGGAACATTCGTCTAATCCACTGGCTGAATAAATTGATCAGATAACTTTTAAATATCTTAAAAACAATAGAAAATCACAAACTAATCACGAACGCGGCAGCCATCGAAACATCTAAACAAAAATATTTTAGGAGTAATAACAGAACGGAATAGTATATATCTTCTGCCTAGAAGCTTTTGCTTGATTCTTCTCATTGAAAGCTCAAAAGAAACGTAAGAGAGTCAACAGTTAATTCTCTTAGAATTATAGTCAATAGTTTTGTTTATTTGATATCCGCAGGGCAATTCTCTGAATTGCTGAAAGCTTATTTTGGCGCCAACAAGATAACTTTAACAACATGTGTACATGTGCATAGCCACCCGTAAAATGCTCCCAGCAAGGCCGCAAACATTCCTCACACTTTTTATTTGGTTTTTTTGGCATAGGAGCAATAATTATTTTGTTATAATACGTTCTTTTATAATTTGACTTACATACATATGTATATGAAAAGGCTTTAGTGGGCACGAGTATGTTGCTACCAGGAGGGGTTTGCATCCAATATACATATGTATGTAGGTATAGAAATCGTACAGTTTCCCTAAGAAAATCGCGAATGCATAAAAAGCGATAATAGCATATGCATGAAATGCAAATTTGCAGTTATAGCGTTGCTCATGATTACTAACCTGTCACTGTCAAGTTATTATCTTGAATGCTTATTGAAAATCCAGTTTACAGTAAGGTAACCACGCGGAACATCTGGCTTCTCAGATATCCTTTTACTTGCGTGCTGATTCTTGTGAAAGTCCCTTGTTTGTTGGATTGGCAAAATCTGGACCTATCTTCTTCCTTTTGGAAGTCTTGTGTCTTTGGTCCCTTTTAAATCCAATATTCGGTTCACACGGTACAAAATGAACTACTGTTTGCTGGCTACTCCTTGTTTCAACTCAATCTACATAAAATCAATGCAGTTTTCAAAGTTAATTCTTACTAATAATTTAGAATTTATTGAGTTGGAATTGAGTGTCGATAATAAATTAAAATTTGTATTGAGGTTGCCCTCCACAGTTTTTCCCCCTCAGTTAATATTAGTCATTAACGATATTCATTTATGAAGAGTGATTCATTATGAGGTTTGATTTTCAATAGACCTTTTCGACAGATCACGCGTGACTCCTGTCAAACTGCAATGTAATTATTATTTTTAGATGTAAAATGTCCGTATAGGACTGCAGCGATGGTCTACTGCCTCGGCGAAAGAGGATGGTAAGATCACCCGAGATTGGCCTTGCCTGAGGACGCGTGAATGCGCGGGCAGGCTCGCGTTGCAGTATCGTGGGGCAGGTTCTTTTCCCCAGCACAAGACCCACTACAAAAAAATTTCGCATCCACGAATTTCGAGGGTTCAAATAAATATCGACTGAAGTCGAGAAGGGTATTAAGGGTCAAAAAGAGTTGTTGATTCAGAGGACAAACCGGGCCTGGAGAAAACAGACGGACTTAAAGAGACTTCATTGTTACCGACGATACTTATAACCCACAAATAAGAATGGGGCATCCAGGTGGAAGCGATGCCCCTTGCACCCCCCAAACCGGATCAAGATCCAAATGTAGACGTGGCCATATATTTCCCATTAAAGTGAAAAACTCATACAAACATAATTTGTATGAATTTTTCCATTAAATGAGAAACATAAACGTGGCAAATTTATTTTATAGTACTGTGCGATGGAATCACATAACTCTATACCATAAAAGGGTACGCGAACGGCCACTCTACCCGGGCAAGAACCCCTACAACGCATCAAAAGCTAGCTCATTATAGTGGAGGGACTGGCCATCGTTGCGGGTCCCATACCCGGTCAGGATTTCAAGTGAACCGAGGGTAGTGGCTTAACTAGAAATTTCCTTTATTCAAATTTGAAATTTACAACAACAAAATTTTCGGTAATTCAATCGTTATTTCAATGGATTATGATATAGTATAGCATTTATAAATCATTACCATCTAAATACTGTCAACACTGGAGCAACTGGACAACTGGCGACAAGGAATGCCAGTCGAAAAAGACAGTCAGTGGAGCATGCCAGTGAAGCCCAGTAGACGTGTGTTACTTACGGTGAGAAATTAATTAAGCTAAATTGGTTGAACTTGATTGGTTTTATTCATTACCCATTCTGCCGTTCTGACAGTTCAGAAGTGGGATCAGTCAAATATTACTTTGCGGGGATTTTAACTTACCATACAAAGAGTGGACAAATTATAATACTCCTTCAATCTCGTCAGTTGACCCTTTTTCTATAACCCTGTCATCTTTCCTATCTCATTGCTCCTTTTCTCAATTTAACTATATCCGCAATCCTAATGGTCGTCTCCTCGACCTTTTTCTATCAAATGTTCCAGTTAGTTACTTATCTGTATCTCAAGCCTTACATCCGTATGTTCCTCCTGATTGGCACCATCCTCCTTTATCTCTAGATCTTACAGTCGATGAAATTAAATTTAACAAACCTCATCCAACTCCAAAATTTAACTTTTTTCAAAGCTAATTATGAAGCTTTTAATACAGAATTACTTTCAGTCAACTGGCTAGATTTCTTCAGAGGCCTAAATTGTGAGGCTGCTTTGCATAAATTTTACATATATATTTATAATCTTATTCGCTGTTATACGCCTCTTCAGACATTCCGTAAAGCAAATCATAGTAAGGTCCGTTGGAATGGAGCAGAGGTTTCTTCTCCTCAAGAAGTTACTGACGTATTTACCCAATTTTTCTCTTCAACTTTTTCTTCTCCCGCTGCAGCTGTGCACCCTGTTGTCTTACCTAATTATCTTCCCTTTGCAATTGCCTTTATTTGTACAGATGCATCTGAAGTTGAAGCTTTGATCAATGCTCTTGATCCTAATATCAGCCCTGGGCCGGATGGTTTGCCAAACATATTTGTAAAGTCGTTAGCCTCATCGCTTGGTTTTCCTTTATCTCTCCTCTTCAATCTAAGTTTGAGTACTGGTTCTGTCCCAGACCCTTGGAAAACAGCTAACATTGTGCCTATTTTTAAATGTGGTGATCCTACGTCAGCTTCCAATTATCGCCCTATTTCCTTACTGTCCTGCTTTCCAAAGTTACTTGAACGGTTGGTTCATAATCGACTCTCAAACTCATTAGCTCCTATTATTGCTCCAGAGCAGCATGGCTTTCTCAAAGAATACTCTACTACCTCTAATTTAATGGAGTTCACAAACAGTATTGCAAGAGCTTTGGATAACCAACAGTATGTTGATGTGATCTTCACAGATTTCTCCAAGACCTTTGACACTGTGTATCATTTACTTCTTTGACGTAAGTTTGAAGCTCTTGGCATCTCGGGTGCTCTTCTATCTTGGATGTCATCTTATCTCTCGCGTCGTCCCTGTCGAGTAAGTCTCTCTGATACTACGTCTAGTCCTTTTAATCCTTCATCTGGCGTTCTACAAGGTTCAATTCTTGGGCCTCTTCTCTTTCTGTTGTTCATAAATGATCTTTCCTTTATAATTAATTCCTCTTGCCTCTTTGTATGCCCATTTAAGCTGTCAGCTCCTCCAAAATGATCTGAATGCTCCAAATAAATGGTGTGCTTCAAACTATTTATGTCTTAACACTACTAAATGTCATAAAATGACTTTTTCTCTTAAGGACTCTCCTATTAATTTTAATTATATATTAAATGATGCTCTGCTCTCTGAAGTGTTCAGTCATAAAGACCTTGGAGTAACTTTTGATCCAAAACTCAAATTTGATGCACATATTTTAAATGTGATTACTAAAGCGTCTAGAGTTTCCGGGTTTATCCTTAGACATGTACATAAATTCAATAGCATCTCTTCTTCTATCCCCTATTTGTTTGTCTTGTTCGCCTTTTGCTTGATTACTGTTCTGTTATCTGCTCCCCCCGATATTCCTATCTCGTGTCTTCTTTAGAAAATGTCAAAAGAAAGTTCATGCGTATTCTTTTCCTTAAGTTTAATTTTCCGTATCAGCCTTATGAAAGTCGTTTATATTTTCTATCTCTTCCATCCCTAATATCCTGATGAACATATTTAGACCAATGTTTTTTGTATAAACTCTGTTACCATCAAGTCCCGTAAAATATTTTTTCTGAGCTGCGTTTCCGACAAACATCTCGTTCATCGCGGATGAATTCTTATTTTGCTATCTCATATGCTAGAACTGATTGATATTTCCATTCACCAATCTTAAGAATCGTACAAAATCATAATAATCTCGAGCTTGGTCCTTTCCCCTCTTCTTACATAGCATTTAAGAAAAAACTAAGAGATTTACTACTAGTTGAACTTTTAATTATTGACATTTTATTATTCTTTTTCATTTAAATATTGCTGTAATTGTTCTTTGCGCTCCATTTTGTTATTGGATTGTTTAGTCTATAAGATGGAATAAATAAATAAATAACAAAATAAATAAAATGTACGCGATTAAAACAAAAAAGATATACAAAACTTGTGCCGCGAGCGTGTGCTGCCGACGTCAGGAAATAAACCCGAATTAATCAAAAGGTTAGTGCAGCCAGATTTCTTAGAAGCAAGCAGCACTCCAAGGTAGATGACTGAAGTTCAAATTGTGCGAGATTTAAGTGGCAACGCGAGTGGTCATGACGACGAAATCACCCGAACGGAGGAGATGCGCGCACCCTGAGAAGCCGAGGAGGTGACAAAATCTTCAACAGCGTGAATGCACTTTGCTGGAAAGGGAGCAGGCATACCTAGAATCAACATATCGACAAACGTGAACGTTTTGCTCCGTCCGCGACATTGCGGAGATGTTGCCAAGTTTCGAGCCGAACAAGCGAGACTGGACGGCAGAACAGTTTATTAAGCGCATATGCGAGTTGAAGGAGGTATACGCTTGGGTCGATAAATTGGTATTGTTTGCGCCACAATTAAAACTGTGCGGATATGCAAAAACATGGAACGATGGACAAATGCAAGTATTTAAAAGTTTCCCAGAGTTTGCCAAGAAACTAGTGATCCACTTTCCTACTCGAATTGATGAAGCCGATGTGCATTTAAAGTTGATGAGAACGATTCGTGTGAATTCGGAAAGTTTGGACGAATACTTTTATAAAATGACAGCACTTGGGTGACGGGGAGAAGTGTCAGATGCAGCAACCATAAAGTAGATCCGATGAGGCCTCAGTGATCCAGCACTGCAAAATGCTCTTGTGGAAAGTGAATTCGCAGAACTACAAGAATTTCACATGGCGATTAGCCGCTTCGAGGAGAATGTTGTGCCGGCTATAGATCCGCATCAGATGCGTGCATCATGTAGTGAATTTGCGCCACTACGCGACCAGTCGGTACGAGTGTCGAATACTAGGCCAGTCAAAATGCCCGAAACCGGACCGACATGTTTCGATTTCCGTCAGCGAGGTCATTTGGTAGTCCGATGTTCGCATCCATAACGACGTCCGCGTTGCGATAATTGCCGTCGTATGGGACAGAGCTCAACAATCAAGAGGATCTACACCACAGCAGTCAGATGTCATATTGCAAATACAGGAGGAGGAAAATTTATCATTATTATTTATTATTTCTGGAACGCTATTGCCGCCGAAAAAAAATAACTGTCAAGGGAAAAAGTATATTCGCAATAGTAGACTCAGGAAGCTCACGTTCATTATGAGCTTGATCCGTTGCTGATGCCATTGGGCCAGCTGAACCGACTAAAATCGAATTTTCTGGTTTCGGTGGAGAAAAATTTCGCTCTACGGGAAAAGTCAAAACGGAGATGCAGTTTGATAATAGGGATTTTTTTCACACACTCTATATCGTGGAAGATGGAATGTTGCCTTTTGCTGCTTTAGTGGGAGCCGATTTCCTAAAAAACCAACATCTAACCCTAATCATTGGAGATAGAGTTTGTAAAATCGAAGATAAAAAGAAGTTGAACGAGGACGAGTATCGCAAGTTAGATGAACTATTATGCAAATTCAAAGATTGTTTCACCGAGAATCTATGGGAAATTGGGAAGTGTAAACTGGGACAGCTGAAAATCAGGTACATATCAGACAACCAATTTACCACAGACATCGTCGCATTGCTTTTGCAAAAAGACCTGGGATGAAAAAAATTATAGATGAATTATTGGAAACAAATTTTATTCAGCCGAGTGAATCGTCGTATGCTTCTCCGGTGGTACTTATAAAAAAAAATCAGATTCAAGAGATAGACTATGTGTGGACTATGGAGAACTAAATAACATAACGGTGAAACGTCCCTTTTTGATGCTTGTAGTGGATGAGCCGCTAGCACAACTTGCAGATGCTGAGTTATTCACAAATCTGGCCCTGCTTTCGGGATACTGCCAAATCGAAGTCAAGCCAGAGTCACGAAAATATACTGCCTTTTTAACGCACGATGGGCATTTCTAAGAATGCCATTCGGAGTTGTAAACGAACCAGCTGTGTTCCAGGAAGTAATGAAAAAAATTGAGCGTATGTTGCCCCTGGGATACTCATTATATTTTTCGACAACTTAATGATCAAAAGCAAAAATTTTGCCGAAGGCATGGAATAGCTGCGGAAGGTACTCGAAGTGACTCGAGCAGTCGGAATTACTCTCCACCGCTCAAAATGCAGATTTTTGGAAAGTGAGATTAGCTTTTTGGGCCACCGAGTGAACGCCAGCAGTATAGCACCTGAGGAGATAAAAAGTAGCAGCAATAAAAGATTTCTCAACAC
Organism: Odontomyia ornata; assembly: GCA_963969285.1. Classification (NCBI taxonomy): domain Eukaryota; kingdom Metazoa; phylum Arthropoda; class Insecta; order Diptera; family Stratiomyidae; genus Odontomyia; species Odontomyia ornata. Next base: position 61,421,903 of record OZ017738.1, on the reverse strand, counting down.
CCGAAAATGTCAACGAGGTTCGGAAATTTTTAGGGTTAACTGTATTTTTTCGGAAGTATATTGAAAAATTTGCCGAAATAGCACGACCAATCTCCCACATACTGAAGAAAAATGCAACATTGCTATGGAATGCTGATCAAGAAGCCACATTTAGCCATCTGAAAAGATGTTACCCAACGAGCCTATTCTGTGCTTGTACGATCAGACGAAACGCCACGAGATCCATACAGATGCGAGTTTCAAAGGGCTAGCTGGGGTGTTGTTCCAGAAAGAATCGCGGTGGCTCTGGAGTACGTCAAACGGAAGCTACCTATCGATACGCGAGGTACATTACTATACAAGTCGAGCCAAGTAGTGGCCTATGCGGACGACATCAACATTCTGTCACGTTCATTAACAACTGCCAAAGAACTCTTCCTGAAACTCGACAGCGAAGCAAAACTAGTAGGGCTACAAATCAACGAAAATAAAACAAAGTTCATGACACAGTCGAGGAAAAATACCTCAAATACACAAAATATCACACTTGCCGAATACAATATTGAGCAAATTTTTGTATTTAGGCGCCAAAATAATGAAAATGGGCAATGAAAGAGACGAAATACGCCAAAGAATACAGCTCGCAAATTTAATTTTCTATTCAGTATCGACGATCTTGAAGACCAGCTGCATACACAGGAAAACAAAGCTCCAAGTATACAAATCTGTGATAAGACCTGTGTTATGCTATGTCTGTGAAACATGGACCCTAACCCGAGCATCCGCAAATATATTGGACGCCTTTGAGCGCTGTGCCTGAGGCAGACAATCGGAGCGAAGCTAGATAGGGACCAATGGCGAATTCGATGCAACCATGAGCTGTATGAAATTTTTGACGAACCGGGGGTCTCAAGGATTGTAAGACTACGGAAACTGCAATGGGCTGGACACATGAATCGTATGGATGAACAACGGATACCCAAAAAGGTATTCGTTGGGAGAACTGAAGGCCAGCGGCCAGTGGGGAAACCGAGGAAACGCTGGCCTGACTCGGTCGACGAAGATAGTTCATCGCTGCTCGGATTTTGGAATTAAAAGACGCAGTCAATGAACCAAGACAGTTGGAGGCACTGTTTGCAGGAAGCGAAGGCCCGAAAGAGGCTGTAGTGCGAGGAAGAAAAAGAAGAAGATATTATAATATTAACTTCCTCAATTTCCTCTGGCTTTTCAACGTCCTCGACTTTTCTTACTGAAAGCAACGTAAACAAAATATTGTGACGCTTGCAACTCCTGCTAGAATTGAGCCCATCAGAACGTCAAGAAGCTTTAGCTTTGGAATGTCGTTGCTGCTATCAATTTTGAATTTTCATCGAGTTTCATGATTTGCTTAGTGCGAGCAAGTGGCAAAACTGGATTTCTAGTATCTACTTGCTTTAGATTTTGTTTTATGTCTACTTATACATTCGACCAGAAATTTGTAATTGAGCCCTACTCTTTACCATGCTCTTATCATCATTGTTAATTCCAACGTCGTCAATTTAAAGCTTTAGTTACGAAATTCTTTGGGTAGTCACTCTACTGTTAAGTTATTCACCTTACAGTTATAGACCAGAAGTAATTCATGTTATGGTTTCATTATGCACTTCAGTCTCTTGGCACATCAACCAGAACACCGCTAGGAACCCCTTAACCCACTCGTTGACGCAAAGCATTGCCAAATGTATTACTCGCCGCCCGACACTCTTTTGACGACGAGACTACTAACATATAACCGCTCGCAACTATACTTATGCCAAGCAGTTCTCATTTCTCATCCAAATAATCTCCATTACATCACCAAATCAACCACTGGTTTTGTGTTGCCATTGAAGTTGCGACACAAATTTATCGACACTTTTCTCCTCGGACAGTGAACGGTACATATCAAAACATGAATCTTATGCATTTGAGCAATTGCTCCACCAAATTCACAACCAATTTCTGCACTTATATTTATTAAACGTAGTCACACACTTGACCAACATAATTTCATTATATATTTTTATTTATGCGAACTTCCAAGAAATAAAATTTCTTCGAAATACTCTTCATTCCACTTTTGTCGATTAACATCTTCATGGATGCAAGAGGCACCGGTCAATTCATGCAAGCGCGCGGCGTCACAACACAAATAACTTGTCTTTCTTTTTTGTTGAGTCGCGGCGCGCAAGAATTGCAACAAGAAGATACTTTTCACCTGTGCGATACTATCACACCGAATTAAAACAATAACTTTGACTGCGGAGCAGGCATGACCAGCAGAGACACTTTCAGACGTCCGCTACATGCGGCGATCAGAAACAGGCTTCTCGATCCGTCCTAATCTCGGCATAATTTCTATATCGCACCGATAAATGGAAATAAGCTGCTAGCTCAGCCAAGTTATATTGCATTTGGCAATGCAATACATGGATGGAATTCACTAAATCAGTGTTCTCATGCCTGAAGTTTTAATTTGCACTCAATTTCTCCGAAATTCAAGCACTAACACCGAATGAAGTCAAGAAACTTGTCAATGAGATGTGCACTTTTGAAAGAAAATCCATTGTTTCTCTATTTCCCACGGTCCCCATTTTGTTGCAAGCTAGCAAAAATCACCCAAATCATGAATTCCCAATACTATTTATGTCATTGGTCTTATTAGAAAATTTCCAAAAATACCAAAAATATGTGTTATTGTTGTTGTATTGGGAGAAATTTCAAATGCCTATAACTTCCGTGTTTAGGGTGCCTATACGATTTTATTGAGGAAAATATGAAGTTCGAATATCATACTATTATTAGCAAAGTTGAGCGAATTTTTACTTCTAAGGTAGTTGTTGTTGTTGTACTCATAAGCACCTACCTCCATAATTCTTTTCAGATTTTTCGGATAACAGGTGTCCAATCGCGATGGGGGACACACATTTTTCGTGTGTTTCCCCTCCCTGTGCACCTCCCGAAGCAAAAAGTGTAAAATTAATTATCAAGACCTTTCATTTGATACCCATATCGGCTACCTTTGATGAAATTTTTGTTTCGTGCGCCACTCCCCTATATTGGGAGACTCCCTTAAATACCTTATAAAATTTTTTTGTACTTGAACTTTGAAGAGAGCACCACTTTACACCTGCATACAAAATTTGATGTTTCTAGATTAAGTAGTTTGCGAGAAAAAGTGCTGTGACACACGGACGACAGACAGACAGGACGCGATTTTAGTAGGCTTTTGTAAATTATTTTACAAAACCCTAAAAACTAAAAACATGAATTGTTTTTCAGCCACCGCATTCCTGCAACGAGCACTCGTCTAGAAAATGAGGTGAGTACTCGTGAATTTTTAATTATTTTTAAAATATTAAAATTCATATTATTTTATGAAATATATTGTAATTTAAATTTTATCTATGGAAAAATAATTATTTAACCATTATATTTCAATTAAATAATTAAAAATTAAATAAGAAGCACGTTAATATATTCTATTTCAATTAAATAATTAAAAATTAAATAAGGAGCACGTTAATATATATATACTAATAATTATAATTTGTTCTATCCATGAAATGTGTAATGTAAGATAATGGTAATTGGAATTGAATGTTTGTGTTGTATTGATGAGTTTCCGTTTTACTTGAGTTTTTGTATTTTGTTTTCTACAAAGTATTTTCTTTCAGTTGTATAAAATGGTATCGAATCTTTCAGTAATAAGCAAATATTTTAAGAGAAAAATAATCCGTCTTACCCCCTCCCGCTAATGGACCCGTAACATGGGCGAGCTCTTCCGCGGGAAAACGTGAGCTGGTCATTGGGCTAAGTTTCTGTAACATTCATTTCGGAGATTATCGCGCCTTAAAATGACAAAATTAAATGAAACAAATTCAACATTAAAAATTCCTTTATTGTATAACAATACTTCCCATATACATGTATTTCGAAAACAACAAGTTGTTTCCTTCATCAATGGCAAGGGTCTGATTAACTCAGTGAAGAACGGCTGCTATTTATACTCAGAAAGATAAAGAAGAAAAGGATTACAAAATTTTAAGTTAATGAGAAGATAAAGACGTGTTAATGAGTTTGCCGTGCAAAAGGATATTTAGCATATATGGTTGAATTTAAATTACTGCTTATATGTTTAACTCATTCAATGATTTTAATTAGGTTGCTGTCAGCGTTGCCCGAGTCCATGTTCCAACACTTATCGATCGGGGTTCTCGCTATCCACAAGCTTTCCGAAGCATCCAACCATCTCCATTCACGCACTTCCTGAACGATCTACAAATTCCACCATTCAATAAAATGTGACTCTTCCAGAATACGTTTCGCTACCGTTGATTTTGCTGTATTTGTCTCCCCATTTTTTGCAATATGCTTTGCCTTCCTTATATGTTCCTGGAACCGAATATAAACCATGTCGTATTGGGGGCAGGTGATTCTATAGATGCCACTTTTTTCCTCCTTGGGTTTCTTATCTTTTGAAGCTCCATGCGTTGATTTCAAGCTGTACTTCCTATTAGTTACTACTATACAATATCCAACCTTCCTTAGTAGATGATCGATACCCCGAGTAGCTGATGACTGGGAGACAGAAACCCATTTTCGTGGTCGATCTTTCGGCTGTAAATAAAGAGAAGTTAGTTTGTTTTTCTTAATTTCCATTTTCATTTTTCGAATCCTATGTTCGATGAGGGGCTTCATGTAATCATTCTTCTTAGCTGTTTCCAAAATATAATTCTTATCTCATTGGAAGCGTTCTTTTATTTGTTTATTGTAAGCTGCCATTTTGTCCAAAATGATGGTTTGATGAAGCTAGTATAGTCCTTTGAGTATTGGTTCCTTTCTTGTATATGTTAAACTCTAGCTTTTTGAGGCCTCTTATGATAAGAAGGTCAAAAACGGCAACTTTCGCTCAATCTCTTTTTCCATGGTAAAAGATATTTTCGGATGTATCTGATTGAGCACTTATAGAAGATCTTCAGCTTCATTTTTCTTCACTATGGTGAAAATGTCGTCCACATACTTGAGCCAGGTTTTTTGCATCATTCCTTTTGTCTCTAATTCCGTCTCCATCCAATCCATAAACAAATCACTCAGTAGTGGTGATAACTGGTTCTTGTCTCTAAACATGAAGTAATTTTCATTCATGCACAGAGAGGCCAGCCTACTTTAACCCCTGATTTATCTTTTCCATTCCACTGCGTGTTTCATATCCAGAAGCTAATCTTCAAACAGCGCCAAAGCTTGCTTTACTGACAGGGTCGGGAATAATGATTTCACGTCGTAAGAAATTAATATATCATCTTCAGCTATTTCCGTGTATTTAAGTTTATCAATCAGCTCGTCTCTATTTTTTATCGCTCAATTGGTTGCCTTATTTTAGAGCTTTGCGCACTCATCGAGAAGCTATTTGGCTACATTCGTAGTTGGGGTGTTGGTGCCTGCTACAATTTCCCTCATTTTATTTCCCTCCGTATGTATTTTTGGTAAACACTTCCTTCTAGGTAAGCAAGGATCGGATACCCGTAATTTTCTGATGCCACCAACCACAGGTTTTATCTCTTTGAGGGGTTTCTCAACACAATTCACCATGTCCCGCAGAGGGTTCGTTCTCAATTGGTGGTAGCTGCGATTATTTGATTTCTCTGGTACACAATCAGCGTACTGCTTTTTGTCCATTATTACCACTGAATTCCCTTTGTCGCCTCTTGAATACTACACCGTTTTCTCTTACAGTTCCTCCACTAGATTCCATTCTAGATTTATTGCCGACGTCTTTTGTTGTTCTTCCTTGATGACCTGCTCTGTTTCTCTTTTCACGAGCTGCTTGTGTTCAGTAGCCATGAAGTATATCCCAGCCCCTATGTCTATCATAATGTCTCTAGCCAGAAATTTGTTGCTGTTGAGTGCATATGCAAGACACCTTTTCAATATTTATTTATTTATTTACCAAACAAGGTATTACATCAAAATTATAAATTATCACAAAGAAATACAAGTTGAAAGTTACAAAATACAAGTTAAAAATATAGGTTACACTTATAAAAATACAAGTTAAAAATATAAGACTAGGAAGAGAGGAACATTGATAGATTGGTTTGAAATCGTTGTCTGGATATGGTTGGGGAACAGCAATAGCTCAGGCTTTTTAATATTTTGCAGCATATATTTATTGGTTCATTTTCACCATAGATGGTAAGATGTCGACTTTCTACCAGCAAATGTGAATGTCTTGTAGCTCTTACTGGTTCGTTCAAGGATATCCTGTCAATCAGATATTTAACTTTAATGGTACCAGGGAGGACATCAAATGCAAAGCAAGAGCACGCCATAATTCTACGGAAGGCAAGTGAAGATAAATTCAGAAGGGACAACCGATATTCATATGGAGGCAAACTCTGAAAGTTACGTGGGTCATATTGAGATCGTAAAGCAAATAGCAGGAACTGTTTATGAACAGACTCAAATCTTTCTGTATAAACATCAGAAACACTATGCCAGACGACAATTGCATATTCGAGAATAGGGCGGACTAATGATTTGTATAATATCTTTGTTATCCACATATTCTGAAATTCTTTAGCACGCCGTTTGATGAAGCCTAACATTTTATTAGCCTTGCAGAAAACCTCATCATAGTGCAAATTAAAACGGAGATTCTTATTCAAGAAGACACCAAGGTCTACTATGCTGTCTGTTCAGGAAAGATTAGTGCTATCGAGGTGGTAATCAGCCAATAAAATTGAAGTTCTGCGAGAGAAACTAATCACCTGACATTTTTCGAGGTTCAGGTATAGGTGGTTTGTGTTGGCCCATTCAAGCAGAGCACTTTATCTTGTTCTGTAAGAATATTGAATCACTGTGGGATGTTATCCCATAGTAGAATTTGAGATCATCCGCACAAAATAAATGGGGTATATCGGATAACACATCAGAAAAGTCTGATATAAATATGTTGAAAAGAATAGGTCCGAGATGACTGCCTTGAGGTACACCGGAGTAGAATTGAATTTCTTTGGACATATACCCTTGAAATTTAACGTTTGAGTCCAGTTTTTGAAGCAAGACTTTGGCCAGTAAAGCAATGCTCCAATGATTCCAAAATTGCGCAATTTTTCTGATAGAAACGTATGTTTGATGCGATCAAAGGCTGTACGGAAATTAGTATAAATTGCGTCAACCTGGGGATGGCGGATGAAATCGCAATTCTTCTATAATTTTGAACACTCCCTTTGCTTTTGCTTTTATGAATTGGAGTCAGGTGAAAAGATTTCCAGTGGAAATTTTCCGCCTACAAGTGACTTATTAAAAGTAATATGGAGAGTTAAAACTAATACTTCACTGCACTGGTATAGAAAATAAGGCGGAAGTAAATCTGGGCCACGTCCATGGTTCAGATCAAGTGTTTTAATAGCATTAATGATATCATCTTCAGAAAATTAGAGTTCCTGAAGCGCTGTTTCAAAAACGGCGTCAGTGTTATCTACAAGAGGTGAGGTGTTTGGTAAGGAATAAAGTACACTGATTGAAAATGATCTGTGTATAAATTACAGATTTCCCCCTGGACAGAGGAACTACGGTCTTCATAGGTCATTTCTTTAGGATAACCGTGAGCTTTGCGCTTAATATTTACAAAATCAAAGAAGTTTTTTGGGTTTTGGACTATGTTTTCGCCAATAAAACTAACATACATTGCATAGGCCTCGCGTGACATCAATCTAAATTCATTTGCCAATTCATTATATTCGTTTTTAATCTGATCACTGACATTAGGTTCTTTTTGTATAATTTTATGGAGCTTATTCCTTCTGTTTCTTAAGTTTTGAAGACAACTGTCCAACTATGGCTCAGACAGTTTACTCCTCTGTTTGATTTCAGGTTTCTGACTTCCAACGGTGTCAAATATGGACTGGTAGAAAGATGTACCCTGTAAATCAATCTACACGTTTGTTGAGCTTTGAAAACGATTGAATTCCGAATTAGATCTGGTCGTCGAATTTGTAATATTCATTTTGGAGGCAATAGCGCCTAGAATGACAAAATTAAATGTGATTAATTCATATCCTTACCACTGATGAAGAAATCAACATGTTTTCGAAATACATGTATATGGGAAGTATTGTTAGACAATAAACCAAATAGCGTTTTACAAAAGGAATTTTTAATTTTTAATTTGTTTCATTTAATTTTAAGTTTCTATATTTAGTCGTTTCAGGGGCTCTCGCCTGGAATAATTGACCTTCCACTTCTCCTATGGCCGAACTATCGATTTAAATCATTGATCCGGTTGGAAGAGGTGCGATGGGGCACCACTACCACCCGGATGTCCAGCTCTTTTTGGGGGCCGTGGATATTTGCGGCAATGAAGAATTTGGGAAAAACCCACCACACGAGACCACAACGCTAGCAGCGAGCACGCTTACGCTTCACTTGGCAACGCCGTTCTAGCTGGGACTGATCTTTTGCTTCTTGAGGCAGCATTCCACCGCTGCAGCCCTAAACGGATATTTTACACCAACAAAACATTACATGATGTCAACCTTGGCACAGCTGATCTCAGATGCCAAAGGAACATTTCTAAGCCTAGAATATGAACTAAACTGGCCTACGAGTTAATGAAACTGCATATAAATTCATGTCTCAAACCGGGAAAATACTCCAGTTCAACAAAATCTGGCCATAGGAGATTATAACCTTGAAAGTGGGGTAGCTTTGGATATCTTTAAGGCAAGCTACATAGAAGAGGCATCGTTTAGGATGAGATTGAAGGACACATGTATGCCGCAAGTAAAGCTAATTGCTCTGTACTTCCCATTCTAAGATCCATAGTTATGCACACGCAAAAAAAAGATTTGTATTTACAAATCAAACCTGTGCTGCTATATGGAAAAGAAATATAGACCCTGACGAGCATAGTATACTCAAATAGTAGCCACACCTTTCATTTACCCTGTGTTGCACACTTTTTGAATTTTTCCAGGGGCACGTCAGCTGATCCGGGGCATTACAGCTGATCCATTTTTGGCGCGCTCAAGAAACAAAGCAAAATGCAGATAAAATTTCCGCCGCACGTGTTCTTTTACGCATTTCAGAACATAGGAGTGCTGCCAGATCCTAATAAAAAACTAAAAGATTGCATGGAACGAATTTGTTTTTCTGCAATGTTATTGATTTTTTAGCTCTGGTAGCCCTGAAATCTCTCATCGAAGCATATGTTTATATTCGCGCCATTCCTCGCATCAGCGTTTACCATCTACCTGCTACCGAAGATTTATGGCTTGCTGTTCGGCTTGTGTTCGGATTTTTCCGGAGGGTTGATGGAGTGTGGTTACTATTTGAGTATACTATGCTGACGAGCATAGTATACTCAACTAGTAACCACACTCCATCAACCCTCCGGAAAAATTCGAACACAAGCCGAACAGCGAGCCATAAATCTTCGGTAGCAGGTAGATGGTAAACGTTGATGCGAGGAATGGCGCGAATATAAACATATGCTTCGATGAGAGATTTCAGGGCTACCAGAGCTAAAAAATCAATAACATTGCAGAAAAACAAATTCGTTCCATGCAAAACTGACGACAGATACAAGCCATATGGCAGCAGCGCTTACTACCACACACATGACCATTAGTAGGCCGACTTTGCTGGCTAACTTACATGGCGTTATATGAAGAATTGTGGAGGTGCCAACAAAAATTCGAGGTTTTGTACGGTTTAGAGACGGATTTCTACAGTGAAATCCAAATGATCCGCGGAGAACACAATAGCGCTCCTAGTGAAGTGAAAATTATTTCAGTTCTTACACCCGTTTAGTTTTTATCGCCTTCCAAAGTGAATTTATAGGAGTTTGTTTACATCTCAACGCTGAGCTATCAGTCGAAGGTGCAAAACGTGTGCTTCATTTGCTCGTCTTGGAAAGCTTAGGAGCACAATGGGCTATACAAGGTGAATTTATAGCATGCACGGAATGCGTTCGGCACGTTTTTTATTCGGAAAATAGTATATATGACGAAATGTAAGCATTTGCTAATGCCGCGGTTGGGTGACAGCTACCGGAAGCTTGTCCATAGTAGGCCGACTAATACATATGCAAATTGCTACCATATGGCTTGTATCTATCGTCAGTTTTGGTTCCATGCAATCTTTTAGTTTTTTGTTAGGATGTGGCAGCACTCCTTTGTTCTGAAATGCGTAAAAGAACACGTGCGTCGGAAATTTTATTTGCATTTTGCTTTGTTTCTTGAGCGCGCGAAACATGGGATCAGCTGTTATGCCCCGGATCAGCTGACGTGCCCCTGGGAAAATTCAAAAAGTGTGCAACACAGGGTAAATGAAAGGTGTGGCTACTATTTGAGTATACTATGCTGACGAGTGACCCCAAGAAGGCATTGGACAGATCTGAAGTGCTCCGAAACATAGTATACACAACTAGTATCCACACTCCATCAACCCTCCAGAAAAATCCCAACAGCGAGCCATAAATCTTCGGTAGCAGGTAGGTAGATAAACGCTGACGCGAGGATTGGCGCGAATTTATATGTACATATGCTTCGATGAGAGATTTCAGGATTACCATATCTCAAAAAATCGGTAACTTTGCACGAAAACAAATTCGTTCCATGCAATCTTTTATTACTTTTATTATGTTCTGAAATGCTGAAAATTTTATTTGCTTTTTGCTTTGTTTCTTGAGCGCGCTAGACCTGGGCTCAGCTGTCGTGCCCCGGATCAGCTGACGTGCCTCTGGCAAAATTCAAAAAGTGATAATTGGAGAAGATAATTGGCGAAGATTAATCACGGAGGCCAAGGCCCGACTTGGACTATTGCACCATCGATTATGAACATGACTATGTCATAAATTACAATTGAATTGTCCTGAAACTTAAGGTCAGATTAAATACATATTTTTGAAGACCTGAGCACATTTCTGTCTATATATGTACATGCCATGAACGGTCTTCTGAGGAACAACAGAGGCTAGAACAAACGAAAATTAGGAGAAGCCAAGAGTGATATTTTTTTAGCAGTTCCGCGATCAAAAAATTTTTTTTAAGGAAGTGTGAAAGGATCTCTGCATACATAATAATCTGGGGACTTAAACGTTATTTTTAAAGTTGATAGTCACATGAGGGAACATCGAAGAGGTGTTTCAGATCAGACTAGTACAAACAGCTGCTTCCTTAACTTTTTAAACTTTTCTACCAATTATGAAGTGCAAGCACATTTTCATCCATTTTAAGGGGATTTTTTTTCATATTGATACAAATCCAACATGCGGGAACTTGGATAGAAATTTATTTATTTTCACTCTTAATCCAAACGCAAAAGCTATCACCGTTACATTGAGTGATCTAAATAAATATTGACTTCAGTTGCGAATGATAAAGATGAAATTTTTTCTCATTGCTATCTAAGGTCAATTTAAGTTAACTTACAGACATGACCACATCATAAAATTTCAAATAAATTAATCTTACAACAACTTCATATAGCCATGCAATATTTTGATTTAAAAGTTGGTACGGTTTCTAAAGAATTCAATTAACAAAAGATCTGCGTAAAAGGTGTTAATAGATCGCATTTATTTCGATCGCACCTTTTCACTATCGAATTTGTATAGGGTTATGGCAATTTAGATCAATTAAACTTGTTTTGCATATCAATTAGCATTTATATCTTCGACTACCTTAAACTCACTGCAAATTCTTAGTATCCCTCAGTTACCTCTTGATCTTTAATCGAAATATTTGTGAGTTTGGAAAAGTGAAAATATGCCTTCCGAGTGTAACATTATATTCGATAATAACAATTCCGGTGGAATATTTTATAGTGGCCAAACCCTCTCCGGTATTGCGCGTGTTACTGTACCCAAAGCGAAAACGATAAAAGGTGTGTTTTAAAGAGGAAATATCCTGAAAATCATTTTTAAGGAACTTTCTCATTAAATTATTATTAAAAAAAATTTTAATTCAGTCCCAAGACAAGATTAAGCTTAAAAAATTTAATTTTATATTCATGTGGGTACTACCGAATGAATTTCAAGTGATTGTTATACTTAAAAGTGATATTTGTAATTGAAAATTGCTCAAAAGAAATGAAATTTTGAAAACTTGATGAATTTAAATGCAGAGTCCTTTGAATTCTAAACTGTATTTCAGCAATAAATCAATGTGAAAAGAATATATGGAAAGCAAAGTGAAATATTCTACTTATAGTATTGCGCTTTTTGTACATATAAATTTTTCGTAAATTTTGCCCCCTTCTAGACCCGCTGCTGTGCAAACCGACTTTTTTATTTCAAAACCTTGATGTTCTCATCAAGACCTTTCAGCTGATACCCCACTTGACTATCTTTCATGAAAAAATGTTTAAGGGTGACTTGGGTTTAACGGGAGCCCCCCTTATAAATCTTTTGAACCTCAATTTGTGCCCTAAACTTTTGAAAGACCACCTTTTCTGACCTTTCTACAAAGTTTGAGCTTCGTACCTTCTGAAAACACTTGCTGTGAGGCACGAAGAGACGAACGGCCGGAAGGGAAGACGGAACACGAAACCAGTAGATTTTTGTGAAATTCATCCAGTAGATGTTTGTGAAATTCATCCAGTAGATGTTTGTGAAATTCATCCAGTAGATGTTTGTGAAATTCATCCTACAAAGCCCTAAATTTCCTGTTCAGCAAACTTATTTTATGTACTCTTCTGAAAACAATTCAGACTCTTTCAGAATTAACTGTTCAGAAAGAACAAAGTCCAAGTGAGAAGCAAGGGCAAAGAAGTTAGTAGTTAGCCGTTGGCTAAAGCAAAATCAATCTGCATAGCAACGATGACAATAGGAAGGCAATATCTTATAAAGAGAGGCAAAGGTCATTCAACAGTTGACAACAATGCTCGGTAAAGGACTGGGAAGAAGATAGACTCTGCACTAATCTGGCATGGTATGACTGATTTCTATCTGGCTCAGTTCTTGAGTAACATGAATAATTTCAGCTTTATCTGCATGAAGTTGGTAATTTTAAAAGGAGGGCTATGACTCCTGCCGGACATATTTTGTATACAAAAATGGGGTAGACATCGCTGTGACCTCTGTAAGGAAGCAAGAGAGTTCATTTCACATTGCCAATTGCTGAAATTGAAAGCAAACTATGTGGTGTATTAATTTCAGACAATCCTGGCAAGGGTATATTATGGTGCCTGGATACATTGAGGGTAGAGCATTCAAGCACAGTTAGCAAACAAAAATTGAAGAAACGAAAATTTTGCAAGTTCTTTTAAATCCTGTAACACGTGATCATATAACCTACCACTCGATTCATCATAAACCAAGAGGCGCACGTAGTCAAAACGTGTCTTCAAATTCATACTTGATGAATAAAACATGGGAGTTACATAAGTCAAAAAAAAAAAAAAATTGCTAAAATAGAGGCTTGAGAACTCGAAATGCATTTTTGGCTTAATTTTTGTTAGTTTGAGTTATTTTTTTCAATTTTTGATACGTGATGCTCAAGTATAGTTACTAAAGCATAATTAAAGAAAACTCACATCATGATAAGAAAAAATTTTAGAAAAATAGTACAAGAAACGTACACTGAATTGCATTTTCATAAATTTCTCACTTTGTATAGGAAAATCAAAATATTACAATCAGACATTTCACTAATGCAAATAATTTTACATCGTTTTCTATTTGAGGAGCTACAGCGCTTAAAATATCGGCAATTTTATTATAGCGAGTTTTAATAAAAACAACAATTTCTTCCTTAATTAGAAAGTTTTTATTTATCTTCTTCTTCTTAGCACTGCAGCCCCTGTTGGGCCTGCGCTTCCTGCAAATAGCGCCTCCAACTGTCTCGGTCGATTGACCACGTCCTCCAATTTTGAAATCCCAGCAGCGATGAACTGTCTTCGTCGACCGAGTCCTCGGTTTCCCTCCTGGTCTCCGGCCTTCAGTTCTCCCAACGAATACCTTCTTGGGTATCTTTTGTTCATCCATACGATTCATGTGGCCAGCCTATTGCAGCTTCCGTAGTCATACAATTGTTGAGACCTCCGGTTTGTCAAAAATTTCATACAGCTCATGGTTGTGTCAAATTCGCCATTGATCTCGGTCTAACTTCGCTCTGATTATTCGCCTCAGGCCCCGTCGCTCAAAGGCGGATGCTTGGGTTTGGGCCCATGTTTCCTATAGCATAACACAGGTCTTATCACAGATTTGTATACTTAGAGCTTTGTTTTCCTGTGCATGCTGCTGGTATCCAAGATCATCAATACTGAATAGAATATTTTATTTTTTAGGTGTATTCTTCAGCGTATTTCGTCTCTTTCATTGCCCATTTTCGTTATTTTGGCGCCTAAATACACAAATCTACTCACATTTTTGATACTGTATTCCCCAAGTGTGATATTTTGTGTATTTAAGATATTTTTCCGCGACTGCGTCATGAGCTTTGTTTTATTTTCATTGATTTGTAGCCCTGCTAGTTTTGTTTCGCTGTCACTGTTCTTTGGCAGTTGTTAATGACCGTGAAAAAATGTTTATGTCATCCGCATAGGCAACGTGTATAGTAACGTACCTCGCGTATCAATAGGTAGTTTCCTTATGACGTACTCCAGAGCCAAATTGAATAGCAATGGGGCCAGCCCATCTCCCTGCTTTAGTCCGATATTTATGTCAAAATCATCGGTGAGTTGGTTATTGATGCTGACTTGGGAGGTAGTCGATGTCATCTTCATTTTGGTAAGATGGACTAAGTTGGCTGGGATGCCAAAGCAAAGCATTATTTGCTTAAAGTTAACGAAAATTTGGTTTAAGTCTATGTTGAACTCCCAGCATTTTTCAAGTACCTGCTTGACTATGAACAATTGGTCTAGCTTAGATCTACCTGCTCTTAAACCACCTTGATACTGCCCAGTAACACTGTTGGTGTATGATATGATTTTATTTTGTAAAATCTTTGAAAATATTTTGTACGCCGTACAAAGTAGTGATATGCCTCTATAATTTTCGCACTGTAGCTTGCCACCTTTTTTGTGGATACGGAATATAAT
This sequence comes from Odontomyia ornata, assembly GCA_963969285.1. NCBI lineage: Eukaryota > Metazoa > Arthropoda > Insecta > Diptera > Stratiomyidae > Odontomyia > Odontomyia ornata. The sequence goes on along the minus strand of OZ017738.1, from coordinate 61,406,858 downwards.
TGATAAGCTCCGTTCTTTCGGCATATGTTCTTGTTAACAAATATGCTGGATGACTTTGTGAATAGCATTATGAACACTACTGCCACCATTTTTGATCAACTCCACAGGAATATCATCAATGCCCAGCGCTTTATTTTTCTTTTGGGGTTTGATGATGGAACAAACTTCATCCAGAGCTGGTGGGGCCAATGGAAGCTCTCCATGGACATCTATAGGCTTCGATGTTCTGGAGTTGTGCGGAGGATTAAGGAGGCTCTTAAAATATGATTCCGCTGTCATCACGTCAGAGCGTGATTTTGGGCTGATAACCACGTTTCAGTCTTTTCACTACTTTGTATTCTTATCTTGTGTTATTGCTCGCTAAGCTTACATCTATACTTCTTAATTGGTCGTCATAATATTTTCTTTTCTCAATCGTAATAATCTTATTTGCTACTCTTCTGAGGTTTTCATAGTGTTCTCCCTTCGTCCTGATTCTTTTTATCTTACACATTCTGGCACTTATCATCGAACCAGTCATTCCTCTTGCACCGGGCTTGATGTCTGATCATCTGTTCTGCCACGGCCCTAATAGCCGTTTTCACTTCCATCCAGAGCTCGTTGCTTGTCTTTAACGTTGCGTCCGATAAGATGGGAGCCAGCTGGTTGCTCAGGGTCTCTGTGAAATTGTTGGCCATAGACGCCGTTTGGAGCCTTTCGATGTCAAATTTTTGTAGCGGGCTGGCCTTCGTCAAATATGCCTTTGACATACGATACCGACAGGTTTATTTGATCAAGTAATGATGTGAGTTACAATTGTCTCCTCAGTATGTACGGACGTCAAGTATGCTCGAGGCCAAACGCTGCTGGATCAGAAATATGATCGATCTGGTTTTGTGTGTTGTCAGCCGGTGATACCCAGATCATTTTATGAATGCGTAGGATTTAGTAGCAGAGATTTAGATGTATTTACAGTAATTAGCATTTCTCGGCATTTAATGTCCCATTGTTGGGGAAAGTATTAATATATTTTTTCAAAAACCGTACAAAATGTGGTAGTGAAATTAAATTCGAAGTCTCTCAAAAGGATTGTTAAAAGCATTATTTAAAGTGATTAAAAAAAATAAGTTCAACTATCGAGTTCAATGCTTTCAATTTCGCTATGCCCAAAATTTTTATGTGATTTGATTTTTATGTGATTTGATTTATGTTGTAAAAGTAAAAGAAAATATAGTTCTCTGCTATTTACTATGATTTTATCAAACTAGCCAAAAACTCGCTAACTTGTATCTTTTCCCGAGATTCTTGACTTATTTTTAAGGTTTTGTTAAAAAAAAATGTCAAATAGCCTATTCCGTTCGTCCGTCACAGCAGGTTTTCTCAGAAGGTACTTGTACAGAAGCTACTGTGATCAAATTTTGTTAACAGATTAGAAAAATCAGGAAGCACATGAAACAAGCTGGGTAGACAGACCTTAGAAGGGTTTTATACTCAACTTCTCAGAAATGCAATCATCAGCAACCAATAAAGTCAAGAAACATGTCAAAGAGATGTGCACGTTTACAAGAAAATTCATTTTTTCTCTATTTTCAACGGTCGCCACTTTGTTGCATACAAACAAAAATCACTGAAATCATCGACTCCCAAAAAAATTTATGTTATTGACCTTATTTGAAAATTTCAAGAAGGTCAAATCAAAACTTTATTGACAAGTTCTATGGAAAGTTCACAAAATACCAAAACCATGTGTTATTGTTGTTGAAATTGGAGAAATTTCAAATGGCTATAACTCCGTGTATATTTTTCGATCTTCATAAAACTTGCTGAGTGAAAGAACCTTTTATAACACTACTTATGTAACGAGTTTAAGGGAACATATACGATTTTATTGGGAAAAATGTGAAACTCCAAGATCATACTATTATTGGCAAAGTCGAGCGAATTTTGACTTCTAAGGTATTTTTTGTTGTGGTTCATAAACACCTACCTCCATAAATTTTTTTTCATATTTTTCAGATCACAGGTTTCCAAACGCGAGGGGGGGGATACATATTTTCCGTGTTTTTCCCCTCCCTGTGCGTCCTTCGATGCAGAAAATGTCAGAATAAGACCTGTCTTGAAAAGTTCTTATCAAGGGCTTTCATTTGATACCCATATCGGTTACCTTTGTTGCATTTTTTTTTTTTTCGTGGGCCACTCCCCTATATGGGGTGACCCTCCTTAAATAACTTATAAGATGCTTTTATAGTTAACTTTGAAGAGAGCACCACTTTACACCTAACATATATACAAAATTTGATGTTTCGAGCTTAAACAGGTTGCGAGAAAAATTGCTGTGACACACAGACGGACGGACAGATGGACAGGCAGGATGCGATTCTAGTAGGGTTTTGTAAAATTATTTTACAAAACCCTAAAAATGATAGCCGTTCCCACCCAATTGCACACCTGTCGGCCGAAAAATCTGAAAAAATAGAGGAGAATTTTCTCTATGCGTACAAAAAATCCCCGTTAGTAGCACCAGCCGGAAAGGTTAATTTCTCATATGCAGCGTAAGATTTTGAAAAAGAATTTGGCTTCTATGCTACTAGAGTTTTTACTAAAATTTTTGTAGCACTACATCGGTATTTATTAACATAGAAAGAATATCCCGGCGTTCGTATTTAGAGACCCTTTGCAGAAGCGCAAATATTTTGCTAATAAAATTGAGTTGCACACTTATGGATTACTAACTGAAAATCTGCGGATAATGAATTTGTTATAAACATATCAATACGAATAGGAGTTTCACACTGAACAGCACAAAAATTTCCGATTTTTATTGAAAACGGCGGCTTAAAATATTAAGCTGTAAATTTCCGAATTTTTTATTTGTCATCCAATTTGCATTTTTTTTTTCAGGTTAAATAAACTTGCCTTAATAACTTATAATTTCAAGTTTCATCGGAATCTGTTGAGTAACTTGGCTGCTAGAGGGCTACAAAAATAAAAAAAAAAAAAACAAATTTTTTAGTCACCCCCTGTATAAGCACCTTAAAATATGTTCTTGCACTGCAAATTTGACGCACCACTTTTGACCCACGAAGAAAATTTCCTCATTCTAGCTCATGTGGTTTGCGAGAAAACTTGCTGTGGCGCACGAACGAACGGGCGGACAGTCAGGTCGTGATTTTATAATTTTTTAGGGTATTGTGAAAATATTCTACAATATCATAAAAATGGTATGTTTTATAAATGCTTTTAAGTTAAGCCATGTAAAATGTTTCCATGAAACATATTCATTGTTTCATTTGCTACTAAAATAGCGAATTGTGAATGCATGCATTTAATTTTGGATTATTTTAAATCTTAGTGTGTTAGAATCTCATCAATCAATGTGCCAAATCTCATTCAAATCGGGGTTTTACTCTAGACAGCGCAAAAGTATTCAATTTTTAGTGAAAATGGCAGCTAAAAATATTTGGTTTTAAATTTTCTACTTTGTTGTTTCTCATTCAATTTTCATAGAAGAACTTAGTTCAGATATCAATAATTTCGAGTTTCATCGAAATCCGTTGGAAAATGAGGCCGTTAAAGGGACACAAAAACCTGAAAAAATTGCATATTTAAATTTTGAAACTTACACATGCACGATAACCAAAATAACGGCATCTCTAAATCCAATCATTACCTATTTTAAAACCAAGTTTCATCTGCATCGGATCAAAATTGCAAATTTTAAAAGCCATTGAAGTTTTGAGTTTCAACTAGCCGCCATCTTGTTTTTCCCTACTGACCTCCAATTTTTTTAACATAATTCTTCAGGTACTTAAAGTTTTTATCAAACTACCAAATTTTATAAACATCGGTTGAAAGTTTTGGTCTTTACTACAAACAAATTTTGTACGTGTTTTGACATTTTTAGCAGCCACCGTTTTGATTCAGACCAACTTCAAATTTTTTACTGTGAGTTTCATCACACACATCAATAACATTATTACCAAATTTCATCCAAATCGGAGCTACACTTTGGTCAGAGCAGAAATTGCAATTTTTCGACTAAAATAGCCCCCATTTTGTTTTGGCCTGGTTGATATAGCTGGCTCACGAATGTAACCGAGATATTTACTCAATACACCTTTCCTGAAAATTTGGCAAAAATCGGAGGAAAATTGCAACCTCTAGCGTGGTCAAAAATTTAGTTATAGCCCATATATTTATATATATATATATATATATATATATATATATATATATATATACATATATATATATATATATATATATATATATATATATATATATATATATATATATATATATATATATTATATAACAGCACCTTCGTGATCAGGAGTGGCTGCTCCTGAAGAGAAAAGGTGGTCACTTCATCGAAACTGCTTAGGCAGAGATGAGTGGTTAACTTCAACCACTTTAACATCTCAAGGTTTGACATTCCACTCGTACTACAATGATCTTGTCCGGAGAAAGTAATGGTTGCTTATTGTACATTTTTTGCGTTTGTCTCAAGCCTCCGTGTCCGCTAACTTTAGCGAGATAAAAAAATGTGAATTACTGTAGAGTAGCTTAATTGATGATTAATTGAATATTTCTAAAGATAATAAAAATTGATCGGTACGTCTCATAGACTACGTACGCGTGATAAATATTTTTAAGTATAACTTCGTGGCTCGACAAGAACCCACTTCATATGATCCCACAAATAGCTAGTCGACACGCACGCGTAAGCGGTCGTTAAGCGTAGCTACTCAGCTGGGCTTGGCCTTCTTTATAGCTCGCTGACACTTGTCCCAGACAATCGGAATGCGTGTCCTACACTAATTTTAGAAAAAAATTCATTACAATTTCTTGTAGATGTGGTTAAAGTTTTTCTTGAGTTTATTCATTATTGGTGTCTACATATCATAAGCTTAGTATAAAAACCTTCTAACAAGAGCGAATCTCTATCAACCCAACTTGGATTTTCATAGTTGCCATAAACCTGGTAAAATTTTATTTCCCTGTACAAAATTCATGGAAACGACAATATTTCTACCTCGGGAAAAAATTAAAATGTACGAGTCACATAAACAGGGTTTCGCAATAAGAGGTGTTATTTTGATATTGAAAGAAAAATGCCATCTTTTAATATAAATGATCAGATGTTTAGTTTATTATAAAGGGGAAGGTATGCCATTAATAGTGAAAAATAACATCGGGCAAATGACCACCACGACCACGCTTACAGGACCATATCCTTTTCATGAAATTTTCCATAACCAAATCGCAAAGTGGCTGCCCTATGTCCTCGATAGGTTCACGAATTCCATCTTTGAGGCCTTGAATCGACTCTGGGCTGTTGGCGTAGACCTTCCTTTTGCGGGGCTCCAAAGGAAGAAGTCGCAAGGTGTTAAATCACAAGATTTTGGTGGCCAATTGTGATCACCTCTACGAGAGATAACACGGTCCGAAAACTTTTCCCGTTAAAGATCAATGGTTTCGTTGCTTGTGTGGTACGTAGCGTCGTCTTGCTGAAAGTAAACGTTTGTCAGATCAATACCATCCAATTCCGGCCATAAAAATCATTAATCATCTCTCGATAGCGCAATTCATTCACCGTAACTGTTGCTCCAGCCTCAGTTTTGAAAAGTAAGGTCCGCACCAAACAATCACACGTTGAGGATACAGAGGCTTTACAACAATAACTCTTGGGTTTTCCGAGCCCCAGATGTGACAATTTTGAAGCCACCGAGGTGGAAATGGGCCTCATCACTCAAGATGATTTTTGAATGGAATTCCGGATCATTTTCATGCGTTTCAAGGACCCAATCAGCAATGACACGATGTTGTTGATGATTGACCGGCTTGACTTCTTGTGTTAACTGAACTTTATTAGCCTTAAGACCCAAATCTTTAAGCGAAATACGGTGTAATGTGGAATGCTCGATTCCAAAGAACAATGAGGAATGGACAAACCTGGGTTTTCTTCAACACTTTCGGCTACAGCAGCAATATTCTCGGCTGGTCTTGAATGAACTGCACAGGTCAAATTTTCCCACCAATTTCTGTATTCCGGTCCGACAAGGTGCTTCACGACGACCCAAAACTGTTCGAGTTTCACGAACTGTCTCTGCCAAATTTTCACCATTTTTATAGTGAATTTCAATAATTTCAATGCATTGTTGAAGCATGTATAGTTCCATTTTTATTAATGGCGTAGTTTTTACTTGTCAAATGTCAAAAAATGACAGCTTCAAAAGTGATATCTACCGAAATAGCGGGCTATTCAAAATAAAACCTCTTATTGGAAAACCCTTTATGTACGCATGCATACCATATGGTTCGAAAGTAACGATACTTTTGTAACTGGTAGTATTTCGGGTATAGACTTTTTAATTACGTTCATAGCTCTAGTAATTATGTTACATAACAATAGACGCTTCGCGTAGACCCAGAAACTAAGGTTTTGTTGATATTTTTACGATTTGATTATTTAATGATATTCGTAATATGAAAACGAAATAGCAGCCACTTTAGATAAAACATCAGTGAATTTGTGATGATTTTCATCACTTTGAGCATATACTAAACATGATATTAAACTGCTTTTTAGGTTCGTTTTTGAATTGTTAAAGATGAATATCAACATTTTATAAGTTGAGGACAAACCCCCTCTGGCTGGAGCATACTCTTGTCTGCTTAATTTGTTTTATAATATATAATGTTTTAGCTTTTGTCAATGCATTTACTGGAAGTTTTTTCATTGCAAGCTCATATACAGGGTGCCTCGAAAGATAGATAGATAGAGAATATGTTAGTTCTCTTCTTGGTATCTGAACTACAGAATTTGCTAGTTTCAATCAAAAAGCTTGCTTTCAGCAATATGGAGTCATGTGACATACATCTAATATGTTTTTGCCCTGAGCTCATGAAAAAACAAAAAAAATGATTTTCAGGAGATGTAACATAAATGGCCTGCACGCAGTTCTAGTTTGAGCGCGATCAGGGTTTTCTTATTGAAATATCGCAAATCAAAAGTGCACGTAAATAATTCCACTAGTTCAGGGAAATATCTGTTATGAAATGATAGCCATAGCTTAATCTACATTCCGAGCTGTTTCAGAAAATTTCGCTGTTCCTTTATTTATGTATGCATTTAGATGATATTATTTATAAGAAGTAAATTCCTATGCTGTGAATTTTAATAATTTACATAGAGACAATAAAGATAAATCAAAGGAGTCGAAACGCGTCTGCTCATCCAACAAAGCAACGCCCGACGGCTTTTCAAGAAAAACACATTAATAAAGAGTTTATTGACATACGCCAACGTTCCTTTTTTATTTGAATATCAAATATAAACTTTCTTTTGAGATGTCTTGCATTCACATTTTATTTACAGTTACTTTAATATAGTGTTTTCTATTAAATCTAAAAGGAAAATTATGCACTTTTTCTTGAAAAAAATCATTTTGAATTTTATTGCAGGAATTCACGTAATTATAAAGGGCTATACAAAAGTTAAATGGAATGAAGGACAATTTAAAATTTGCGAAGAGGATCGAAATTATTTAGGCAAACAAATATATTTACGTGGAACTGAAGACTCTCCACCATTTGAGCTACCAGCTGGTAGCTACGAATTCCCATTTCAATTTCATCTGCCCAAAAATTTACCAAGTTCGCTGAAAACTAAACACGGCCGAACCAATTACAACATTATACTGACTGTAGTGAACCCAGTCACTTTAAACAATGTCTTCATTAAATCCTTTCGAGTCGAATACCCTTTGAACTTGAATTCAAACCCGTCATATCAGGTAAAATTTAAATTAAATTTTGCATTATTTCAGATTTAATCTCATTTTCTCCGAATAGCTGCCAATCACACACATAACACAGTGCAATAGTTGGTGGAGTCCTTCTGGCCCTCAAATCATCACAGCAAAATTCAACACAAAAACAACAGGATTTCAAATCGGCAACCGACTTGAATTTATATTAACTATAGAAAATGATACAATGTATGATTGCAAAAACGTTATAGTGAAATTGAGGCAATTCATCAGACATAATGCTAAACAGGATACAATCGTATTGAAAAACTCTATTGCGGATAAATCTTTAGGAGCCGTTCGAAAATTAAGCATCCAAAAGTTTCAAAGTTTCATTGATATTCCAACTACTCAGTCATCATCGATAGATACATGTGATGTCCTTGAAATTTCCTATAAAGTACAAATAAACGTGTTAACTCCTAGTCTCCATGAAGACTTAATGACAATTGTACCAGTTGTACTGGGAGTTGTTCCTATTGAAGTGAATTTAACTGACACGACTGATGTTCTGGATACACGTTTGTGAAATAAATTTATTCGAAAGGTAAATTCTTTTACTACGAAAAGTTCAATAATCTAAAATGCTACAAAGATATAAAATCTGAAATAAAGTGACAAATCCGTTTCTTCTCCTAAAACGCATGCTTCCTAATAATTGGAATATTCTCAAATGTTCGCCTAAAATTATGCTAAGCTTAAAGCTAACTATCTTACAAATTTTTATATTCACGTGTCCGAGTTTATAGGAAATTGGAATCACTTAACTTTGATCTCAAGCGTGCAAATGAGCGAAAGTTCAATAAAACTTGGAAATGAATGAATTAGTTTTTATTCACGCACTTACACCTAAAACTACGATTCAAGCCCCATGATGTAATAAATAGTCAAATGGTTCGGATGTACGTATTTGTTTCGGTAAATAGAAAGCGACTCATGTTATTTGTATATATACATAAATCCACACGTGGTTGGGGCCTTCGACATTTCTGACTACCTTTTGGGATACATTCATAGTATACGTATGTATGTTATTTTTCAAATTTCGACTTTAGAAACCAGTTTTCTTGGTAAATAATATAAAACGATACCCGGCTGGCATTGACTACGGTCATTCAAAATTTGATTGTGCTTTGGATTATCTGATAGCCGACTCTGCTAAATATATTTGAAATGGTAAAACTATATCTAATTTCTATTTATGATGTCATCCCGTTTAAATTGCATTGAGATCCTTGATTAGTTCAAGCAGGAGAATCAACTTGTTTTAAGACATTCCAAACATACGAGCTCATGATAAAGTTTCATCTGAATTCTGAGTAATAAGTCTAAGAATAAGATGAAAAAGAATTTGAATGTAATTAGAATAGAATATTTGCTTTTCTGTTAAGATAATTGTCAAGCATATGGGCGTATCCAACGACTGCAACAGAGTCTAAACAATGCTGCGAGTGAAAGTTCTTTCAGAAACTTCAGACTTTTTTATTAACACATTGTGTAAGTAAGTAGAATAAAAGATATACGAAGAAGTTGGTAAACAGATGATAATTGGTATTAACGCGCTTGTTTGTTTCACATGTTTGCGGCATTCAATTGTAAATATTCATTGTGAATCGCTAAGAAAAAACACTGCAGCTAAGATAGATAAAAGTTTTATTGGCTTCTACACGCAATTAAGAATATACAGACTACATTTCTTCTTCTCTAACTAAATTTTGTTCACTAGATTTAGCAAGCCCAACGTATGGCGTCCTTTATGGCCTTCTAGAACTCTAAATTATTAAATAAGCATAAAATTTTAATGAGAATGTTTCAATAATAATAATAATAATAATTCATCGCACAACAGTCCAAATTCGAACCATGGTGCTGACATTTATTATTAGGGTATCTCATTCCATGACCGTAACGGAATCCAGGTGATATGGGCAAAATCGTGCTCAATCATGTGATTATTATCTAATTTTTCAATTAGTACCCACCATAGCTGATTGTCCGACAGCAGCATCAGAAGCTCAAACTCGATGCCGCTACCTAGTTTTGAATTTGAGAGCTGCTGCGCAAGTGGAGTGTGCCCCAACCCACTTCAAATGCATGGCACTTATGCATATATCAAGATGGCCTTAGACATGTCGCTCTCCCGGTAATTCTTGATGCAGCAATTTCTAGTAGATATAAAGATGAGTAGTATAAAAGTTTCTACAAGGTGGGTTCGAAAATAAACGAGGCTTTTGTAATAAATTTTTTTTGGTGACGCCATCTGTGTATGAGATAGTGTGTTGGAAAGTGACATCCCTCCCTGACCTCCAGTGAAAGTTTGGTGACATTCAGTGGAAGCGAAGTTATTGCGTCTAAAGTGACAGTATGTTTGTGTCATCAGTAGAAGAATGAGTTTCAAACAAAGAGCTAATATATGGTTTTCTAATAAGAGGTGTTATTTTGAATAGATCTTGTGATTTAACACCTTGCAACTTCTTCCTTTGGGGCCACGTGAAAGAGGAGGTCTACGCCAATAGCCCAGCATCGATTCAAGATTTCAAAGATGGAATTCGTGAGTCTATCGAGGACATAGGGCAGCCACTTTGCGATTTGGTTATGGAAAATTTCATGAAAAGGATATGGATCTGTAATCATGGTCGTGGTAGTCATTTGCCTGATGTTATTTTTCACTACTAGTGGCATACCTTTTTCTCGAAAATGAAATAAACATCCGATCATTTATTTTAAAAAATGGTATTCTTCTTTCAATACCAAAATAACACCTCTTATATCAAATTTTGTTTTAAAATCGGTAAAACGTTTACCGAAACATTTGAATTGATGAAAAAAGTTTATGGCGATGATTTTCTGTCTCGTGCCAAAGCTCACGAGTGGCTTACACGTTTCAGAGATGGTCGTGAGGACATAAATGACGATGAACATACGGGCCGCCAAAAATTAGTGATCACCGAAAACTCCATCGAAATTGTGCGTGAATTTATCAAAAATGAGCCGAAACTATCGTTGAAATTCATGAAATCGGAGTTGAATATCTCGAAAACATCGATTCATCGCATTTTAACCGACCATTTGGGCTTACAAAAGGTCTGTGTACGTTTTATTCCACACAAGTTAGCTGACAAGGTGCGTTCCAAAATAAATGAGACTTTTGTCTTAAAAATCTACCCTTATGACTGATTTTTTGACTAGAAATCGTATTTCAACCATCAATCACTCACTGTATTCGCCTGATATGGCTCCCTGCGACTTTTACCTATTCGGGAAATCGCATTTGGCCATAAAAGGAAAACGCTTTGCATCCGTAGAGGGCATCCAAAAGGCTTGTACCGGCATCCTGAAGAACATTCCGATCAACGACCTGAAACACTCTTTCGAAAAGCTTTTGGATCACGCAAAACAGTGTACCGGGGCCGCAAGAGACTATTTTGAATAAATTTATTAGAACAAAGCACCTGTCATTTCTTTTTTACGAGTAGCTCAGCCTCGCTTATTTTGGAAAGCACCTTGTATGTCATTCATAGTATAAAACATCTATGTCATATCTTTCCACCGTGCAAAGTTTTGAACCAAACTCAGGTATTCAAACTTTAGTGACCTGAACGAAATCTCTTAATTTGATATAAGGCAAATGGTAAAGTGCACATTTTACACACCTGCATCTATACATTTCTGTACAAATATTGTGACCCAGCTAACCCATGGTGTATCAAATGTATATATATATATATATATATATATATATATATATATATATATATATATATATATATATATACATATATGTATATATATATGTATATATATATATATATATATATATATATATATATATATATATATATATATATATATATATATATATACGGTCGGACCTGGATAAATGAGGCTTCAAGGGATGTTTATGGAGGTTTCTCACTAATCCGAGGTTCTACCTTGAAGAGGTAGAGATATAACCATTATGACTCATAGAGGTTTAATAAATAATACAGCAAATATGCAGTGAATAAATGTATTGTACATATGTACTTTACATATAGGTATGAATGTGTACCACATAGATTTTACACGCAAAATGAAACAATAAATCATCGTATCTATTTTTAAAAATCTGTTATTTTTTCTGTTTTTTCGTATTTACATTTTGTACATGCTTTTCTAATTCGTAAATTTTATCGAATATTTTCTTATCACCAACCGCCGAATATTTAAAAAACTTATGTATCTTATCTAGTGCATTTAAAATTTCTTTCTTCTTTGGAATGTTCTCTACTTCTGTATCCAAAATCTGCGATCGATGGGTTTCATCTTCGCAGTCATTTCTATCAGAACACGTTGTCACCAAGTTCTGCACGATATCGTCATCGGTAAATTCTCCAGCGGTAGCCAGGTCGTCTTCAAACTGTACGAAATCTTCAAAGGTTGGCGTTAAAATAGCACTAGTAGATTGATGACACACAAACTTGATCCATTCCTCATTGCTAGGTTCAGCTTCAACTTCATTATCCTCTGGTAGAAATTCTTGTGTATCTGTGTTGATACAAAATCCCGCTTTCTTGAAACAGTTTTTGATAGTAACATTACTTACTTTGAATCATGCCCTCCTTGCGTATTTCATGGCTAGAAGTACGTTAATATCAGGGCTATTGTTTACTTTGAGGCACGTAAAAGTATGTTGAACAATTTCTCTGCGGTAAAAGCATTTGAATGTGTGTATGACACCTTGATCTAAAGGTTGAAGTTTACTGGTGGTGTTTGCAGGCAAAACCATGACTTTTACGTTATTAAGTGGGCAGGACAGTTGTCATCGAAAAGCAATTTTTTTTTTTGTATTTTATCTTCATTTCCTTCCTAACCTTTTTTTCAGCCAATCTTTAAATAATATCTTTGTCATCCAAGCTTTTGTATTATTGACATAATCAACAGGTAAAGTCTTGACATCTTGAAAACTTTTTGATTTCCCGATTATCACCAGAGGGAGCTGATCAGTACCGGTCATGTTTACGCATAGAAGAATGGTTAGACGTTAGTTGCTTAATTTTCGCCCGTGACATTTTTCACCCTTAAATGTAAATGCTTTATCAGGAAGACACTTGAAGAACAAAACAGTTTCATCCGCATTGTAAATACTCGTATCGTCTGGATCTACCCCTTTAAGAGACTTGGCAGTTCTTCAGTCCATTGGTTACACATGCTTTGGTCGACCAATTTACTTTCTCCAGCGGCTTTCTTCAAAAGCGATATCATGACGCCTTTTAAAATCTTCTAACCAACCATTGCTTGCCGAAAAGTTCTGAGCTCCCAATTTTGTGGCAAACTCTTTCAATTTATGTTTTAGCAAGGGTGCATAAATGGGAATGTTCTTAGCAAGGATTTGTTTAATCCATTCTAACAGGCAGTTGTCAACATCGGGAAACTCGGAATGTTGACCCCTCTTAATATTTCCATGTCCTTCAATGCACTGAGACTTTTTAGAGTCTTTTGACTTAACAAATTTTTAATAGGATTCTGGTACACCAAACTCATTTTGAATTTCATCCCGCGATTTCCTACACTCAAATGCATTCACGATTTTAAGTTTTTCACTTAGAGATAACACTTTGATTTTTCTTATAGACATGACGGAAAACTGAACCTTTTATTCGTTCTTGATATTAATCAATCGTAATAAGGGCCAAATGTGCGTAAAGACAATGTAAGTTATGTGGTTCCCCGAAATTTCAGAAAGCATTTGTTTATGTTTTCTAAAATTTCGGGGAGCTACCTGCGTGTGCGTACATGCTCAACTGTAGAGAGGTAAAGATAACTAGCAGTCTCAGTTATAGAAGTCCACGTACGAATATCTGAGGCTTCCCGACTCTCTCTTATAGAGGTTTCAATTTCTCATATACAGAGGTTTTAGAGGCTAAAAATGACTGTTACTGGCAATTTCTCTCACTTAAAGAGTTTTCTCGCTTACCCAGTTGTCATTTACACAGTTTTGACTGTATAATGTATTGCTGGCACAAATGTTAAATAAAACAAGTTAGGCAGACAGAATTACGCACATCTCAGAAGGGTTTTATACTCAACTTACGATATGCAGACACCAATAATGGAAAACTTCAAAAAAACTTCAACGATATCTATAAAAAACACATACTCACTTTAAAAGTAACACCGTTGCTACTCGAAAAATCACGTCAGTACACCGGATTTGTGACTAAACTTGATCATTTTGAGTACAACTTAATGCCTTTTGGCCCAATTAATGCGCCGATGATTTTCAAAGAGATCATGATTGACTTGATTTGTTGTATGAAATCAAGAAATATCGTAAGCTATATGAATGAAGTCATTATCCCCAATATGACGGCGACTGAGGACCTCAAAACCCTGAAGGAAGTTCCAGAAATTTTACGAGAGACGGTTCTTACACTTAGATCGTCAAAGTGTGTTTTTTTGCACCCGAGTTAACCTTCTTTGGTCATCGCATACATAGAGACAGAATGAAGCCTGGAAGCAAGAAAATTGATTCTATCCAAAAATTTCCAACGCCTGAAAATGTGACCAATGTCAGAAGATTTCTTGGATTTATTGAAGGATTCTCAAAAATTTCTAAGCCGCTAACGAATTTGTTAAAAACAAAGGAACAGAAATCCTTCATATGGGACAATGCCGCAGACATGAGCTTCAATGAGTTGAAAACTCGTCTCTGTAGCGAACCCGTTCTAGCTCTTTATGATCCATGAGCTGAACACGAGGTACATACCGACGCCAGTTCTATTGGTATCGTCAGTGTCTTGATACAATCAAAGGAGAAACCATTCCGGCCAGTAATATATTTCAGTAGATATTGCACCGATGCTGAAACGTAGTACAGTAGCCACGAATTAGAGGTACTGAAAATCGTTGAAACTTTAGATCAATTCTGATTTTATTTGATTGGAGAACAGTTCCGAGTGGTGTCCGATTGTAATGCAATATCGACGATGAAGTTGGCCACTTCACTTAACAATCGAGTTGCTCGATGGTGGCTAAAACTCCAAGAATTCGACTTTGATGTGGTACATCGAGCAGAAAACAATATGAACCATATCGATGCATTAAGTCATCGATCACACGAACAACCGCAAGAACCGACAACAATACTAGATAAATTGTTACTGATACAAAAACTTAATCAGAGCCACTGGTTGATATCATTACAGCGACAGGACCCAAAACTAAAGAAAATTATGGATATAATTGATCGAGTATGTAAATCAGTTCAATTTGCCCAATTAAAGTGCGATTACACAATTAAGAAAGGAAGATTGATGCGAATAATAAATGCCGATCTTAAATTTGTAGTGCCATCAGCCGTCCGTTGGAGACGATGCCGGTCATTTTGGCATTGATAAAACGGTGCATAGGATACAAGAACTGTTCTGGTTTGCTCGAATGTGCAACTACGTGAAGTCGTACATTGCTTCATGTCCGGAATGTTTTCTCAATAAAGTATCAGCAGGAAAAACCGAAGGTCGCTTGTTTTATGAACAGGTTGAACCTATACCTTTAAGGGTATTGCATATTGATCACGTAGGACCATTTCCTAAG
The DNA here is from genome assembly GCA_963969285.1 of Odontomyia ornata. Taxonomy (NCBI): domain Eukaryota; kingdom Metazoa; phylum Arthropoda; class Insecta; order Diptera; family Stratiomyidae; genus Odontomyia; species Odontomyia ornata. The sequence continues at coordinate 61,391,490 of OZ017738.1, read as the reverse complement.
AGTTACAAAGGCAATCTATACATAGTTGCGGTAACGGACCCTTTCAGTAAATCCACAATTATTCGAGCCACAAGAGCAGCCAGCATTCGACTAGTCGTTACCATGTTGAGGGATATCACGTCACACTTTGGGTTGGCATTTACATCGAAAGAATTCGAGGATTACTGTGCAACGTATGATATTTATCACGTGAAGGTGCCTGTGCAAACTCCACGTGCTAACGGCCAAGCTGAGCACGTTAACCAATCAATATTGTCATATCTATGATGTTCGATGATGAATTGTAAAAAATGGGATGAGCTTCTGCCGAATTTGCAATGGGTACTGAATTCTCAAATCAACTCGACAATCGAATTCACACCTAATCAGCTAGTTTTTGATTTCCGTTTGAGGGATGTAACAGCGAACCGTATCATCCAAGCACTACAGGACGATACGGGTGACAATAATCAACTGTCGATAAGTGAAATTTGGCAAGAGGTTGCACAGCGTATTATGACCAAAAAGTAACGATGGAAAATAAGATTCGACGAGAAATATAAGACTCCTATTTTATACGAAGAAGACGATTTAGTGGTTATACAGACCAAATCAGCAGCAACCGGCCAGCATATGAAGTGGCCAAAGTTTTGAAAAACGATCAGTATGTTATCAAAAGCCTCGAGGATGATCAGAACTGAAAATTCAGTTCCCTGTTCACGAGTGTTAAAATGAAACCATGGTGCCGACTCAGCCCAGATTTAGATATCTACGACTTTAATGACGATGACGAATACTACGAAGAAATCGGACCGATTTCTGGCCAGGAGGGCCGAGCTGTCAACTCCAACTTAGCAACACCGTAGCGAGGTACTCAGTAGGTCGAGTTGAGTCGAACCAAGCAAGCGGTAAAAGATATTTTCATGTGAATTCGTGAAGAAAAGTTAATATTCATTACTGAAAAGCGGTGCTATCTTTTAATTAAAGCAACTCCCTAACACCCAAAGTCCTTTTATTCCTGACAAGTGTCACAATTGCTAAAATATTGAAAAGTGAACGAATATTGGGGCTTAAAGGATTATTTCGTTTTTAGGGTTTTGTAAAATAATTTTACAAAACCCTTCTAAAATCGCGTCCTGTCTGTCCGTCTGTCCGTCTGTCTGTCTGTCCGTCCGTCCGTCCGTCCGTCCGTGTGTTACAGCAGTTTTTCTCGGAAACTACTTAAGCTAGAAGCATCAAATTCTGTACGTAGGTGTAAAGTGGTGATCTCTTCAAAGTTCAACTACTAAAAAATTTTGTGAGGTATTTAAGGGGGGTCTCCCCATGTAGGGGAGTGACCCCCCGAAAAAAAATTTCATTGAAGGTAGCCGATATGGGTATCAAATGGAAGGTATTGATAAAAACTTTTCAAAACAGGTCTTAGTTTGGCAAAGTTTGCGTCGAGGGGCGCACAGGGAGGGGAAATACACGAAAAATTTGTGTCCCCCCCCCTCGCGATTGGACACCTGTGATCCGAAAAATCTGAAAAAAATCAAGAATGTAGGCCTTGATGAGTACAACAACAACAAATACGTAAGAAGTCGCAATTCACTCAACTTTGTTAGTAATAGTATGATTTATCGATTTTATGTTTTCTTGAATAAAATCTTAACGGTACCCTTAAGTTCAATGAAATTCAGTCTATTTATAAGATTGATTAACCCTGCAAGTTTCATAAAGATTGCATCATATTTAGCGAAGTTATAGTGGTTTGAATTTTCCTGTATTACTATGGAACAATATGCGCTGCATTTATTACTATGGCAACATATGGCTATGGATCAACATGCGCTTTTTACCGACTCAGACACTACAGTTTTGCTAGGATTTGCATGCAAATTTCAGGAATGATAGGTGTCATGAATAACTTTGAGAATCAGTTCAGCTAGTGGTATCAGTAATCGTAAAACAAAATAGTGGCTGTTTTAAATGTGAAGATTGAATAATTTTGAGTTATTTTTTCCCAACTTCAACGTTTAAGGTGCATGCTTTGAACACTTGATTCAATTTAATAAATGACTGAAGCTGAGTACCTACAATTAATACTCATAAGTGAAACAAGTCAAGGAGGCGGGAGGGAGCTTCTAACAAAAGGGCTTTGTAACAACTCTAGGATTCGAAAAAATTTGGCTATTAGTCGATGATAACAGTACAGGAGAGTGGCCCCTGAAAAAAAAATTCATCAGACGTAGCCGATATGAGTATGAAATGAAAATTTTCATGGGAGCTTTTCAAAACAGTTCTTAAACTGTCAGTTTTCGCTTCAGTGGGGGGCACAGGGGGGAAATACATGAAAAATGTGTTTCCTCCCTCGCGAATGGACATCTGAAATAATTATCAAGGGAGATATTTATGAGTATAACAATAACAAAAACCACAGAAGTCTAAATTCGTTCAACTTTGTTAATAATAGTATGATCTTCGAATTTCATAGTTTCTCCAATAAAATCGTCATTGACATGCTTCTTGACTTTATTCAATCTGGTGACTGCATTTTGAAAATTGAATACAAAACCCTTCTGACATGAGCGTAGGTCTGTTTACCCAACTTGTTTATTTATTGAATTATTGTAAAAAGAAAGAATAAATCAAATTTCCAGTCCTTCCCCTCTCTAATCGCACGCCCACCAGCATCAACATGGATGAGTCATTTTTATTTTTTTTATGATACATTTTTTCCAACTAGTTTCCGCTGATCTTTGTGTGATTACTCTAAGCTTATTTTATTGACAAGGAGGTTTTAAGTTTGTTTTCATAAATTATTGGATTTCCACATTTCATAGAATTGTTTTTCTGTTTCTTTTAATTAAATAAGAATAGTCTTCATGGTGTAAAAGAAATAATATTTTTTCATTTTTCATTGTAACCAGCAGTCCCCCCATCACTTTCTTTTCCTTTATGTGAAAGTTTTCTGTTGTATAATGTATGTAAGGTCGCCCAGTACGAGCAGAGGATGCCCCGAAACGGCCCACGACATGACTGAGCACTAATCAGCCTTAGTATGCCACTCCGGGATGGGTAATCCTGTGCCAATCATTAATGTCTGCAATTGCGATGACTTCCGTGGTTGCAAAGTGAGGTATAAGATGAATTTTTTGATATGATTTCATACGTGTTCACTTCGTTTAAGACAGGGATCTAGTTTTTAAGAGACAGCAGTATAATTTAATTTGCTAGAAATAGCAATTTGAAAATTTGAAAATTTGAAAAATATCCTTCCCTCTTAAATTTTTATCAAATTTGCGAACTTGTTTTATGTCTTATTGTCTTTGGGAATATCTTGGTCTGATATTTGTCCTCAATTTGGCTTTATTATAAATCTCTTAGGCGTTAATTAAGAATGAGAATCAATATTTATATTTCTGGTACAACTTAAATGTTCATTTACCAAATGCCTATTTTGTCACAGTTAAATTGTCAGCCTAGTGGATCTAATTATTATTAGATCCAATAAGTATGGTCTTTTCCGAAGCTTTATTCATCAAATGGATAGTAATTATAGGCTAAAGATCAAAATTGTCAGCCCATGCCGCATCTCTGCACTATACAACAGGGTCACATAGCATAGCTAAAGAATTCATATAATCGACATGAGCTTAAATTCATGATGTCATAGGTTACAAAACTTAATTTGACAAAGTAATCAAACTACAATGCCGAATTTCATATACGACACGACAATACTAGTTAGAAAATCTACATACATAATAACCACTCATGTGAAACAAATACATCTACGCAGACATAGCTATTATATACTAACGAGCGCCCCTTCTTCACATCTGGAGCACTAACGTATTAACATTATGGACGTATCTGTTTCCGCCTGAAGAATGCTTACTTTAGTCTTTCCATCTTCTGAAACGAGAAGAGATCTTTCTCCGCGGGTTATAAAACGGTACTCACGCGATAAAAACATTTTCGGGTTCTGTGCAAGGGATTCACCTTGTTGATAACCAATTAATTCTCATTCAGTGCTGTGTGAATTAAAAATCTCCAAATGTCCACCCAGTGTACAATAAGATTCGACAATAACCCATATGGAGTCTACTATAGTGGTCAGTTGGTCTCCGGTACAGTTGAACTTGTTACAACGAAACAAAAGACAATCAGAGGTTGGTTTGGATACTTAAACATTATGCTATTACCTACCTTACCCAGGAAAAGTTAATAGTGAAAGTTAATAATAGACAATTGAATCGATAATTCGGCATTGTTAATGAGCTGCAAACCACTTTAGACTAGTTATTTTTATCAGCTGAGAATTATCTTGGAATGGTTAATTTGTTATAATTTACTATTAAGATTTATTCTAGATGCAAATCAATTATTTATTAAAATATATATTTATTTCACCTAAGAATTAATTTTGCTACAAGTTCGTTACAATCAATGATGAAAATTGAAACACTTTATTGTTGATTAATATTTACACACTGTGAAAAATTGATGTTTCGTACTGATTTATTCCTAATTAGTCTGATAATTTATTTTGCATTCTAAATTGATTTCCGTTCTGATTGTGGATTCTATTCAATGGTCATCAGTTGGATAGTGACATATGATAAATTATTTAGGTAGCTCGTACTACATAGGCATAGGAAACGTGAGTAGCCAACGTAAATGTAGGAGTATGCCTTGAAGTTGGTAGTGGGGACTATTTTTATTGACGCACTCTACTGGGATTAGCTACTCGTAGAGACCTTGAGGTGTTCACCGGTTTATTAAGTAGTGAGTGCCGAATATTTTTTGCACTACTCGAATTTAAAATTTGAATAAATTCTTTCAAAAGCAGTTTAAGATATGATGCAATCAAAGGATTATTCAATTTGAAGAACTTTACACTAGACTACAAAACGCAACTTTCTCGTCTAAATGTGGGATTATTCAGTGACGCAATAATAGGATCGCATAGCAAGCAAAATGCCATGGACCCCTATTGGAAGGGAGCTCCGTCCCAAGGGTCACCAACACAGAAAGATCCTAGCAATTATTATTAGAAAATTTAGTAAAGAGCATGCGTTTCACATTCTATTAATTTATCTACACATATGCAAGTTATATTAAATAACGAAAATCGCAACGCATTCGTGGGAAAAAATTCTCACTGTTTGGAAACGCATCCGGTACCTACGTTTGAAAATAGCTGACAAACTTCTTAGTGCCAAGCGAAAGTTAACATCAAATTTTGATTCCAGAGTTTTCTTTGTGGACGGGGTTTTAAGGATTTGGCGACCGTGGTGTGAAGATAATTATTAATATAACTTAGGTTTATACTGCAATGAAAACGCTTTTTAGGGTTCTTTAAAAACTAAAATTTACAGTTCCCCATTAAAATTGATACCTTTCTATCCGTCCGTCTGTTCATCAATGCGCTACAGCAAGTTTTCTTGAATCCTAGAGAAAGGACGTTATAAAGCATTGTGTAAAGATCGATCATAGATAGTTTTACGTTCCTTCAAAATGCTATAATTTGGTTTCTCAACATGTATACATATATATATATATATATATATATATATATATATATATATATATATATATATATATATATATATATATATATATGTATATATATATATATATATATATATATATATATATATATATATCTATATATATATATGTATATTTATATATATATATATATATATATATATATATATATATATATATATATATATATATATATATATATGATGCGTTCGAAAATAACCGAGACTTTTGTCATAAAATTTTTATGGTGGCGCCATCTGTGAATGATAGTGCATTGGAAAGTTACATTTCTCCCTGACTTCTAGTGAAAGTTTGATGACATTTGGTTCAGTGAAAGTGAAGTTATTGCGTCTAAAGTGACATTGTGTTTGTGTCATCGGTACAAAATTGAGCTTCGAACAAAGAGCTGATATCAAATTTTGTTTTAAAATCGGTTAGACTTTTACCTAAACATTTGAATTGATGAAAAAGGTTTATAGCGATGATTGTATATCTTGCGCCAGAGTTCATGAGTGGTCTACACGTTTCAGAGATGATCGTGAGGACATAAATGATGATGAACATAAATAAATGACATCAGTGATCACCAAAAACTCCATCGAAATTGTGCATGAATTTATTAAAAATGAGCCGAAATCATCGTTTAAATTCATGGAATCGTAGTTGAATATATCCAAAACATAGATTTATCGCATTTTAATCGATCGTTTGGGCTTGGTCTGTGCGCGTTTTATTCAGCACAAATCAAAGTGCGTTCCAAAACAAACGACACTTTTGTCATAAATATCCACTCTTGTGACTGATTTTTAGGGTTTTGTAAAATAATTTTACAAAATTCTACTAAAATCAAGTCCTGTCTATCCGTCTGTGTCATAGCACTTTTTCTTGCAAACTACTAAAACTAGAAACATTAAATTTTGTACGCAGTTGTAAAATGGTGCTCTCTTCAGTTTTCAATTAGAAATTTTTTTATAAGATATTTAAGGGAGGTCTCCCCATAGAGGGGAGTGGCTCCCGAAAAAAATTTCATTAAAGGTAGCCAATATGGGTATGAAATGATAGGCTTTGATAAGAACTTTTCAAAACAGGTCTTAATTTGACATTTTTTGCTTCGAGGGGCGCACAGAGAGGGTTAATACATGAAAAATGTGTGCCCCCTCGCGATTGAACACCTGTGATCCAAAAAATCTGAAAAAAATTATGGAGGCAGGTGTTTATGAGTACATTAGCAACAAATACCTTAGAAGTCAAAATTTGCATAACTTTGTTAAGAATAGTAAGATATTCGAGTTTCACATTTCTCCCAATAAAATCGTATAGGTACCCTTAAACTGAACGAAATTCAACATTTGAGTAGTCCTTTAAAGGTCCTTAAATTTTGTAAGTTTTATGAAAATCGAATCATGTACACGGAAGTTATAGCCATTTGAAATTTTACCGATTACAACAACAATAACACTTGATTTTGGTATTTTATGGACTTTCCATCCAATCAGTTACTGCAGTTTTGATTTGATCTTCTTGGAATTTTCAAATAAGGTCAATAAAATCAATATTTTTAGGAATTCATGATTTGAATGATTTTTGTTGGTTTGCAACGAAATGGCGACCGTTGAAAATAGAAAAACAATGGCTTTTCTATTAAATGTGCACATCTCTTTGACATATTTCTTGACTTTATTCGTTGCTGGTGACTACGTTTCTGAGAAATTGAGTACAAAACTCTTCTGACATGAGCATAGGTCTGTGTATCCAACTTGTTTGACTAGAAATCGCATTTTCACCATCAATCACTCACCGTATTCGCCTGATATGGCTCCCTGTGACTTCTACCTATTCGGGGAATTGCATTTGGCCATGAATGGAAAACGCTTTTCATCCATAGAGGGCAGCCAAAAAGCTTGTACCGACAGCCTGAAGGACATTCCGTTCAATGACCTGAAACACCCTTTCGGTAAGGTCTTGGATCGCGCAAAACAGTGTATCGACGCCGGAGGAAACTATTTTTAATAAATAAGCTCGAGTTCATCAGAACACAGCTCCTGTCGTTTCTATTTTATCTCAGTCTCAATTATTTTGAAAACCACTTTGTATATGCTCGTATATATGCATATATATATATATATATATATATATATATATATATATTGGTAAGTCTTAAAAAGTACTGAGCCTTTTTTTGTCATTTGTCGATTGAATATTTCTTTTATTTAAAATAGATTTTATTTAAGTACATGTCATTTTTTGGGCAGAGCCATTTTTGCATCTGTGTAGAACTTCTGTGGTTTATCAGCGAAAAACTTGGCCAAGTGATTTTCATAGTCCCTTTTTGAAGTGAATTTATTTTTATTAAGGAAGTTTTGCAGAGACCGAAACAAATGGTAGTCTGATGGTGCAATGTCTGGACTATATAGTGGATACATCAAAACTTCCCAGCCAAGCTCTGTCAATTTTTGCCGGCTCATCAAAGATGTGTGTGGTCTGGCATTGTCATGATGAAAGACAACGCCCTTTCTATTGATCAGTTCTGGCCGGTTTTTTTGAATTGCATGTTGCAATTTGGTCAATTGCTGACAGTATAAAGCCAAATTGAGTGTTTGGTTAGGTTCTAGTATCGCATGATAAACAATTCCCTTCCAATCCCACCATACACACAGCATAACTTTATTTGGTGTCAATCCTGGCTTTTTTTGACCAGGATCTTTTTTCAACGACATTATCGTATCTTACCCATTTTTCATCGCCCGTAATGATTTGCTTCAAAAATGGCTCGATTTCGTTGCATTTTATTAGCATTTCGCATATAAAAATTCGGTCAATCAAATTTTTTTCTGTTAATTCATGCGGCACCCAGACATCGAGCTTCTTTTTGTGTATCCAGCTTTACGCAAATGATTCAAAACTATTTGGTGATGGATATTCAATTCCTTAGCAATGTGATGGCTGCTTATGTCTCGGTCTTCTCAAATTTTTTGTAAGATTTCACCGACTTTTTCAGTGATTGGTCGACCTGAGCGAGGTGTATCTTTGATATCAAAATTTCCAGAACGAAAGCGAGCGAACCACCTCTTGGCTGTGGCTTTTGATAAAGTCCATATGAAAATTGTAGACCGGAGTATTGCCCGATATATGCCAACGAATTATATATATATATATATATATATATATATATATATATATATATATATATATATATATATATATATATATATATATATATATATATATATATATATATATATATATATGTATATATATATATATATATATATATATATATATATATATATATATATATATATTTATTTATTTATTTATTTATTTTGGAAAGAAGTTGCTCCCTTCTATCATAACTTTTACCATAGTCCGTTCTAAGAATCACTCGAAACAAATCTCTCTACTTCTGGCAAACGCTGCGAGTACTCTTATTCTAATCACTTAAGGTCTAATAGCTTGTAGTCTTGTAGTGAATTGGGATAGATAGAATATCCGTAAAGGACTGCAGCGATGGTCTGCTACCTTGGCAAAAGAGGATGGAGGGATTCGCCGAGATTGGCCATATCTGAGGACACATGAATGCGCTGGCAGGCTAGCATGTCGGTGTAGTGGGGTGGGTTCTTTTCTCCAGTACAAGGACCCACTGTAAAAAATATCCGCATTTACGAATTGAAAAGGTTCAAACAAATTGCGACCGAAGTCGAGAATGAAGTAACTTACTAAGGGTCAAAAATTGCTGACTCAAAGGACAAACCGGGCCTGCGGAAAATAGACAGACTTAAAAAGACTTCGTCGTTACCGACGATACTTATGGCCCCCAAATAAGAATGGTGCATTCAGGTGGAAGCGGTGCCCCCTCGCACCCCTCGTCAAGCCGGGTCAAGATCCAAATGCGAGCGTGGTCATATATTTTCCATTTAAGTGAAAAACTCATACAAACATAATTTGAATGAATTGTTCCTTTAAATGAAAAATATTAAGGTGTCAAATTTATGGCATGGTATTATGTGAAGGAATCACATAAACCTATGCCATAAAAAGGCACACGAGCAGAAGGCTACCTTACGCTGCAAGAGCACCTGTAATGCTTCAAAAGGGGTGAGCTCGCCCGATAGCTAGCTCACCATAGTGGAGGGGCCAGCTAACGTGGCGGGTCCCATACCCGGTCAGGTTTAACGAAAGGGAAAGACCAAGTTTCTAGTTTAACAACTCATTTTATAATTTTAATTCCGGGTGATAAGTACAAAAAAAATTATATGACGATCGAAAAGTGTACAGAAAGGAAAATTGATCAACAATTGTTGAGAATCTTCACTCATAGCAAGAAAATAGTGCGCTTCACAATTCTAACAAACTGTTGAAAATTGGTTTTAATATTCTACATAAGCCAGGAAAAATGCAAGTATAAATTTAAGCTCAAACAAAAAAAAAACAACGATTTTAACAACAAAAACTAATTAAAAAAAATTTCGGTTACTAACAGCGTTGCACTTTTATAACAAAATAAATTAAAAGCAATTTTGAATAAAAACGAAAACAGGGGTACTTACTCAATTCTCCTCCGGCGAGTGCTCGTGTTCGGGGTGGACAAGGCCTGAATAACATATAGCCCACAAATTTCAATCGATGCCAAAAGGCTAAAGTTAATCCAATTCATAGTGTTTGTCGTGCCGAAACTGCTTCTACTGCTGTTTGCTATTATTTTAGACTTTTGCTACTGTCGTTTTTAAATGTATCTGGTTATTATTTATGACTCTTGGGAATATGATTTTTTTTTTCTTTCCGTATGATTTGCCATATTCGGTATTAACGATTTCAACAACGACGACAACACCAGCGAATAGTAGGTTCAGTATGAAATTTATTCAACGCGCGATCGTGTAAATGTTTTATTAAAAGAGAAAATATGAGTTTTTTTACTATGTTTTACCGCCTCGAGGTTATCTAGAAAAGTTATCGGCAATGAATTCCTTTTTCTTTGATGATTTTTATACAACAAAAGCAAACTTTTCAAAGTAGATACTCACACCACTGAGGGGCGTCAACACTGTTAAAAATTTAATCAACCGGTTCAATCATAAATACCGGGGAGAACGAATCAACATTTTATCACCCTAAATTCACATGAACCCGACGCAATTGCCTACATTAAATACCAGCGACAAAAATCGAATTATATTAAGCTTTTGCATGGGAGAACCAAAGAGGCATATTTTATTGCCGACAATAATCTTTCAGAAGCGACTGTAAGCCAAATAAATTTACGCTATCATTATAACTGAGGGAATTTTGCCGATAAATTAGTTACAACTTCTGCCAATTATTTTAAATCACATCTAGTCCCAGCAGAAAGGACTCACAATTACTCATTCGTTTACTGTTACGGCAAAACTTTCAAATTGTGTTCATTAGATACACGTCCGACATTCTTAATTTTTATCGAGGACAAACGACACAAGCCATCACAACAGCAAGGGCACTCCGATTAAATACTCCTCAAGTGAACACGTTGGTGATTCTCACGTTTAACTGCACAGTAAGAGCCCAGTTGCGGAAGCTGTCGGGAAATGATATCCGTCAGGATCGAGTTCGTGTGACCGTACTCGCGAGATCACAGCCTGGTAGAACACTTTCCTTATACTCGGTACTGCACTCCTGAGGGAATTCTATGGACTCCTCAACGATTTTGAAGTATCTAATTTTTAACTCAATCTCCACTTGCCGGCGTGGTTCTCGTGGCATGCTTGCTATATGGCAATCCGTAATAGACTCCCAATCCTCACCTCATTTCCAATCGTCATCTTGCGGGACTAGCTGCAAAGGTAGTTAACAAGCCTTCCATCTACTCTAGACTGCATTGCGGAAGTGCAATTCGTGAATAAACTGCGTTGTAAAGGGGATGTCGTGTCCAAATTTGAAAAAAAATTTTAAATAATAATAAAAGATCAATATCATAAAGAATGTAACTATAGAGAGGAGAAAGATAATACAAAATTTATATTTATAAAAAAAATATTTTATAATTTATAAAACGATAAATTGGAATGATAAAATTTTCAAGCCTGCAATTAAAATTTTGGATTAGTGCTATGCCGGTTTTTGAGCAGTTTGCTTAGGTCTACTAACTTCCAATAAAATGTTTCTTTTTAACTTAAGGTCCAAAGCTTAAATGCGCCAAATGATGGACTGGATGACTGCTTACGGACTTATGCTAGCACTGGAAAAAACCCAAGCAGTCATCCTGACAAAGATGAAGATACCGAGAGTAAGGACAATCAGCATTGGGGATGTATTATTTGAGTGTAGGCTAACGGTGAAGTGACCAGCCGTTTGGGTCGACGCAAAGAAGAGTTTCTCTGAGCAAATGAGTGCAATGCCGGGTAACGCTGCAGTGGACGTATTGACACTAAGTCGACTCATCAAGATAGTGACTTCTGATGAATGCAGTACAATCGGTACTACTGTACGGATAGTAAAATTGAGCAGCACTCACAGCAAGCAGCTGTACTGAAAATGCCTGGCGCTGGTGCAGCAACAAAGAACTCTAAAGATAGTATCTGCATATCGGACAGTCTCTGAGTTGATGGTCCTGGTGATTGCAAGCGTTATACAATACGCTCTCCTTACAAGAGCTTGCCCTTAAGGTTACTTACATACAAATGAAGGGGGTAATGAGGCAACTGCACTTAAAAAGCGACAACGTTTACTAGGTGATTGGCAACAATCCCGGGTAAATTACTGCGTCGACCGCACACCTCATTCCTGATCTGAGGCCGTGGCTTATAGTTAGTCATGGTGAAACTGATTCCTATTTGACCCAACTCTTGAGCGGGCATGGATGTTTTCAGTCTTACCTGCATAGGGTGAAAAGTCGAGGTCTGCCAATTGTGTCTTCTGCACAGGAGATATAGATGTCACTTACCACACATTTTTGGCTTGCAAAGAGTGGAACAGGCTGTATAGTGAAACCATAAGAGATAAGGGAGCTCTCTTCAGATAGTTTAATCGGTAAGATGGTCAGACCAGTTAACAAATATAATCAGGTAGTATATTACATTTGAGTTCTACTAACTGCTGAGAGGGGGCATGTTTTCTTCTCTTTCCGATGGGTCCTAAGTCATAAAAAACGAGTCCAAGCCCGAATTAATATGTCAAATGTTTCTAGGCTATGTTCTCAGGTTAATTTGGAAAGTACTCAGTGAGCACTCTAGATACTTTAAGGACCCCATACTCTAGGCATAAATAGCCTTTACCTCCGAACCACAAAAAGCCCTTATAAGTCAGGCTCTAATTGCTTATAATATAATTACCTTTTTCGCTTAGTACAACTGTAACTTTACTTGCAACTAAAATATTTAAAATTATAAAACACTGACTCAGTTTATCCAACTATTCCTAGTAGTGGCCGTTTTCCAGGTTTTTGTTGAGCCGAGTTTCAGTTGCCTGTCTCATAATCCACAATAATTCGTATACTCGTACATCCAGTTTTCATATGTTTCTCACTTCTTTTCCAACCATGAGATTGTCCCCTTCTATTTGCTGTCCTTTGAAGGCATTTTTCGCTACCGGTGATATCATATTGCTTGCAATTCTCCTTTTCAGGGTTTTGTAAAAAAATTGTTTACAATACCCTACTAAAATCGATACCTGTCCGTCAATCCGAGACGGCAAGTTTCCTCAGGAACTGTAGAAGCTACAGTCATCAAATTTTGTGAACAGCTCAGAAGTGTCCAGTTAATGAAACTTTCGTCGTGAAAAAAAAAAGTCAAAAGCTTTTAAAGGAGGTCTCTCCACACAAGGATGTGAACTCAAAAAAAAATTTTTATCACCAAAATTAGTTGAGTAGGATATCAAATGAAAGGTCTTGATGATATATTTAATATTCGTTATAAAAATTGCAATATCGTTAATGAGGTACGCAAGAAAAGCGGAAGAAGGATGTACATCATGCACAGCTTTGAATAGCGGTCGTTTTTAATGAGAATATTGAGTAAATTCAAGTTATTTTTCCACAACTTCAGCATTAAAATTATACACTATTAACTCTTGATGAAAACCTACGTGTTAAAGGTGACAAAATCAAATATAGCATTTTTCCCAGTGAGTTCATATGGGCGCCTCTTCTTTTCAGTTTGGCTCCAAGATGCACAACATTATCCACACTTTCAAGTTTATAGTCTCCAACGGTTAGGTTTTATCGGACTGAGGTGTTCTACCTCGCTTGGGTCGCGAATTTAGTTTTCATTTTATCAGCTTGGAAACAAATTTGGTTTGTATTAGATTTTAGACTCAGAAATGCTTCTTTGGCATCTGAATTTGACTGTGCTACAATAGTGACGTCATCAGCATACGCTATCAATTATGTGGACTTGAGCATACGTGTACCAAAGGTTTCAGCCGTTGTCTTCCTGATTTTAGCGCAATATTAAAGAGTCCATTCCCTTGTTTTAAGCCTGATCCCATTATAAATCGTTGTTTTAGTTTGCCGTTTACTTTAGCCAGGAACTTTATATTTGGTGTGGTTAATTTGACCATGCAGACTGATTTTGTTGGCACACCAAAGTCTTTTTTGAATGGGGAATTTATGTCGACACTGTCGTATACTTGTTTGAAGCTTACAAAAACTTAGTACAGATTGATGTATATTTCCAGTACTTCCCAAGAACCTGCTCAACTGAGAATATTTGGGCAGTTGTAAATCGTCCACTTCAAAATCATCCCTCGACCCTTTCATAAAGGGTTTTCCAATAAGAGGTGTTATGTTGAATAGCCCGCTATTTCGGTAGATATTTCTTGTGGAGCTGTCATTTTTGACATTTCACAAGTAACAACTGCATCATTAATAAAAATAGAAGCACCTTGTCGGACCACAATACAGAAATTAGTGGAAAAATTCGGGCTGTTGGGACAACTTAGTAATGTGAAGAATAAAACCCGTGCAAGTCACTCAAGAACAGCCGAGAATATTGCTGCTCTAACCGAAAGTGTTGAAAAAACCCAGCTTTGTCCATTCCTCGTCGTTCTTTGGAACTAGGCATTCCACAAACGTCATTACACCGTATTTGGCTTAAAGATTTGGTTCATAAGGCTTATTAAGTTCAGTTAATACAAGAACTCAAGCCGATCGATCATCAACAATGTCGTGTCTTTACTGATTGGGTCCCTGAAATACGTGAAAATGATCCGGAATTCCATTGAAAAATCATCTTGAGTGATGAGGCCCATTTCCACCTCGGTGGCTTCGTCAAAAAGCGAAATCGTCGCATCTGGGGCTCGGAAAACCCAAGAGTTATTGTTGAAAAGCCTCCTTATCCTCAACGTTTGACTGTTTCGCGCGGGTTATGGTCCGACAGAGTCATTGGACCTTACTTTTTCGAAAATGACAACAGTTACGGTGAATAGATTGCGCTATCGAGAGATGATTAATGAGTTTTTATGACCAAAATTGTATGGTATTGATCTGGACAACGTTTACTCACAACAAGATGGCGCTACGTGCCACACAAGCAACAAAACAATTGATCTTTTACGGGAAAAGATTCCGGACCGTGTTATCTCTCGAAGAGGTGATCACAATTGGCCACCGAGATCTTGTGATTTAACACCTTGCAGCTTCTTCCTTTAGGGCCACGTGAAAGAGAAGGTCTACGTCAACAGCCCAGCGTCAATTCATGACCTCAAAGATGGAATTCGTGAGACTATCGAGGACATAGGGCAGCCACTTTGCGATTTGGTTATGGAAAGTTTCATGAAAAGGATATGGTCCTGTAGGCGTGGTCGTGGAGGTCATTTTCCTGATGTTACTTTTCACCATCAACGGCATACCTTTTTCTTTATAATGAAATAAACATCCGATCATTTGTATTAAAAAATGACATTTTTCTTTCAATATCAAAATAACACCTCTTATTGGAAAACCCTGTAGTACGACTACAATTTTCTTTCTATGATTTTGAAGGACACTTAATATCACGTCGCTAGTAAACTGCAGGTCTTCTCCAAATCGACCACTAATTCATCCGTTTCCAAACACCACAAAAGGCCTAGTACCTTTTGTTTAGCGTTAACTTCAGGCTGTAAATTAAAGATGTCGTTCAATCACCTGTCATTTGATCGCCATTTGCGAATATACATAGAGCCACGGCTCAAAATTTCGCATGTTTCATAAAATAAGTGCTGTGCATCCTCAAATTCGTTCAAACTGACTATTAAGTCATCCATACAAAAGGCTGAAGAAAGTATCGCACAAGTTTTTGGAAAATTCATGAAGTCTACCTTTATATGCTTCTTCAACGTGGCACAAAGAGTAAACGGGCTGCACTTAACGCCAAAGGTCACACGCATCATCTGCAAGATAATAATATTTTTCCAATCGCCTCACGTTTCGAACCACAAAAAAAACGATGAACTGAACGGTCTTCAGGGGCAAGGTTAACCTGCCAGATAACATCTTCAATGTCTGCAATGATCGCACATTTTCTAACCCGGAAATTCAGCTGCATAGTTAAAATTTTAGGCAGTAGGTTCGGCCCTGACCATAGTAAATCATTCAGTGAAGCGTTATCACCCGTTCTAGCCAAAGCATCAAACACCATACGCGTTTTAATCGTTTCTTTCTCCTCGCGATATACTGGTCGGTGAGGCATGAAATAGGAGCGAGATTCGTTTTTGTCATCGCAGCGTCGTGCAATGCCTCTAGAGACTAGTTTTTGTATAATACCGTGGTATTCTTCTAAATTCTCTTGCAATTGACGACTAAAGCGATCAATTAGCTTTCTCAAGTGCACCAAGGCTCCCTGACAATTATCATTGTCACGGAAACCCTTTGCACTCTTTTCATGCGGTCGTTAAAATACCGCCCGAGCCAAGGTTAAAAAGGTTAAAATATAAATGTTAAAATAAAAATGTTAAAATAAAAATGTTAAAGTAAAAATCAACAAAAGCGAAAAAGAAAGGCACCAATAGGGTTCAACGATTTAAACGCGAGAAAAAAGAAGGACCTAGACAAATTGATCCCGTTGCTGACGATTATGATTATGATAACTATGACAATGCTGACACATTCGTAACCGACGTTCCAGTCGAAACCAGCCACGCCCACAGACATCATCACGGGTTATCAAAGCCAAACTATCTAGATAGTAATAGTAAGAAACTAACAGATTCAACACAAAACATACCAATCGGTACGAATGCTCTCGACTCAAAAATGAAACATAAAAGGAATGAATTTAAACCAGTACCGAATTCAAAGGACAGTCACGATGTTACAAGTAATGCAGGTCCAGAAACAAACAATAGTAAATGTACTGTTAATACTATAGTAGACGAAGATATTATTAAAAGCGTTGCAAAACTAGAATGGGATATCAAGAAAACAATTGAAAATAATAATAACCAAATGGAGACAATCAAAAAGAAAACTCAAGTTATACCTGACAAAATTTCAACAAATAAGCCACAAGATATTTTGGAAAATAAAGTTCTACAAGCAGATGGGAATAATGAAGATGATGAGAATGATGACGTTGATCTTGACGACAAGAATGATAAAAATTATATCATTGAAGATATTGTGGATGAAACAACCAAAGTCCCGATGGCAAAATTCACTGAGATTCCCAACATTGTCCTAACAACATCGGAATCTGCTATAAATGAAATTGATGCTGCCATCACAACAACTATGGCTTTACCTAAAGAAATAACAACCACCACTCCTAAACCTACCTCAACAACAACATCAGAACCATCGACAGAGTATTCAGAACCAGAATCTACGAATTCAATACCGCTTATCAAAAATCATCTTCCAAAACAACCTGTTACCGCCGGCAAGCCATTCAGCTTTATAGTTCCTTTGGAAACATTCTACGATGATGAAGATGGGACGAACCTTAAATTGGAATTGTTTGATACAGTTGAAAATCCATTAAAATCGAATTCACGGATCTAATTCAATCCAGATAATAAGGAGATTTTTGGATTACCGCCTGAAAATTCTGTCTCCCGCCGGCAATTCAAAATGGTTGCCTCCGATAGCAAAAATGCTACAGTCAATGAAGCTGTTGGCATAGCTGTCCAGCAACATAAAGATCATCGTAGTGTCAACCACGAAATCAGTATTCAAATTCAACTTAACGAAAAATTCCGAAATAATGTTGACTGGCAAATACGACTTATTCGTGGAATTGTAGAAACACTGAATAATGATTCAATGTCAAATACAGTCTTCCGCGAAATACGATTGACCCATTGGATGCTCATACAGCAACATTTATTTATACAAACGAAACCTTATCAAGAGATACTAAGTGTCCACAAGACAAACTGGATCGTCTTGTTGAACGACTAGATCCTGGTAAATTAACAGGCTCACTATTGCCTGAAATATCAGTGAAATTTGCAACTGGATTACTTATCGCTCCATGTCAAAAGATGCCAGTTGCAAGGCCGAAACAAACAATTATCCGCCTGTGCCTAGAAATCAAGTAGACCGTGTAAATGCTAAAATTAATCAGTTATTGGGGTTTAAAGTTCTTACTGATACATTTATGATCCCGAAGATAACATTGATCTCAAATTCTCACTTTTAACAATCGACGGACGGCCGCTAGATCCGCGTAATTGGATGCAGTTTCATTCAAAGAATCGAGAATCTTATGGAATTCCAAAAAAAGTGATTGTGGACAAGAACAATACCTTTTCGTTGCTAAAGACCATGACGATATGACTGCAAATGATGCGTTATTAGCTTATGTCGCAGCACCTACAAGCGTGACTACAGTATACTCACTAGATTAACATTAGGCATCCCTTACGACTCATTTAATAATGCACTTAGGCAGCGACCCTTTTTTTGAGTGCATTGCACAAGTGCTCGGTGATTCAACCGATTCTCCGATAAGTATACAAACTAACAATTTCACAACACCAGACTGACAGAATGTCAGTCACTCTGACACTTACACCTGATGGGCGAATACACTAGATGGAAGAAAATTTTGGACTTCAATCGCCGATGAACGCCAGTTGGGGGATCGCAATTGAACGTTGAATCGTCCAGAAGTAAAATTAACGGCTCGCCGGTTGAAACTGAGTCGATGAAAAACCTGGAAACAAAGAACGGACCTCTTCTCTTTTCTGGCGGACAAGGATCGAGAACAGAGGACCGAGTGTGACGAGCAACAAGAAATTTTTCCTGGAATTCATCAAGAGCAGAAATTTACAACAGTGACAGCGGAATAATTAACGACAGAAATAAGGGAGATTGGCAATAGAAGATCAACTAGAAGCGCGCTGGCAGAAGAACTTCACGATGCAAATTACTTCGGGGGCCCCCCAAATAGGTAGACGTAAGTTAAGATTTGCTTTTTTTTCACTAAAGTTGATTTTTAAAATTATTATACATCATCATTAAATAAATAATTAAATAGTTAATCATATATTTTCGTCATTAAAAAATATTGTTACGAAGGTAAATTATACACCTGGCTCGGGAATATAGTTCGAGTGTGATTTTTAGCGCGGGTGTGTTCAGGTTTTCGCTCGGTGCGAGTTACGCCGGGTAATCTAATACCGGCGAAGTTGTGCAAGGTGATCGCCCGAGTTGAGACTAGTGTGTGTTTTTTTTAAGCTATATGAGGGGTGTTCGGCGGCCGCGTTTCTCGCTTGACGGCTATTTAGGACCAGGGAATAAGCGGGCGGTGCCTCTTACGACCATCTCCGACGGCAAGCTGAGTCCGAGGTCCTTAGCCGGAGGAACTCTCACGCGGAGGGTAACATCGTTCAGAACACAATCCTTATTTCACCATAATAAAGATGCTTCATACCGAGTTGCCCTTTTACAAATATGTTCGTCGATCAGGCTGTCAAAATCGATCTCCATCTTCATTTTGCCAGAGGAAATATAATCCAGTTTCCAAAGATTTTCGATTTCATCCTTCACCTCTTGTAGATTGAGTGAGAGATTTGCGAGGACTTCACAGGGAACACCTGAAGCAAAATTTGCCGATATTGGACCTTGTAAGGTCCCCCCAAATACGGTGTTAATGGCGACCAATTTTTCGTTTATGCATTTAAATTCATCAGTTTAGACGGACCAAGCCTTTATAAGGATATAGGCAACAAAATCCTCAGAAATCGAATTTGTTCAAGTTTGTTAGTAATAGGATGGTTTGTGATTTTCACATTTTTTAAAGAAAATTTTGCCCGTCTAAGCGCCATATTAAATGGGCAAAAAAACTCATATATATGTATTCTGAAAATTTCGTAGTGATTGAGTTTTTAGCAACAACTTTGCAGCTGATTAAAAAATTGCACAATTACAACAGCAACAGTGTGTGCGTTTCAAAGCAACCTTGACCGTACAGCTAAGTTAGGATTTTAAAGAAAATTTCAAAAGTAGTTTGCAATGTTATTGTATTTTTATGACTGCTCAAACAACGGGATCACCAAAGGAAAATGAAATGGCGGAAAATTTAGATTTTACTTTTGCTTTTTCTTATTATAAACCAATTAAAGGATCGATATATGAGTTATGTTGTTGATATTTGGAAGATATTGACTGATTTACTAATTTATTTATAAAACCCTTCTGGCTGCATCCCTATTATACAACGTCAACTTGATTTTCCTTGCCATTTTTTAAATCCTACTTAGGATTTTTTAAGATAAGTGATCTTAATCATGCACAATATGAATTTAAATCAAGTACTTACTTCGTTTTAGTTTCAGTTAAATGGAATGTCTGCATGATGAGTTTTATCCGTTGCAATTTTACATTATCTGGTCTGCACATTTTGCTATTATTGTACACAATACAAAGACTGAAAAAATCGTTTTAATCATATCAATTCATAAATTTTATAATATACTATCGTAGTCAAGATTTCAATTGAACAAATTAGCAAAAATTAATTGAATTACTTACAATTTCAGCAATTTATATTACCATTAATGGCTACGCGCAAGTTCGTTGGACAGAAAGCCGCAGTCGAAAAAAAGCCGATGGGAAATCGGAAAGCTATATAGAAACTTTTCGAGGTGATGAACAATATCTTTCATCGCGTACTGCAGTTCTTGGTCATGATACAGGAAACTTTTTCGAACTCCAGCCCGGAAAATACGTTTATCCTTTTCAAATAAAACTCCCGCCAACTGTTCCGACATCATATACGGGTATTTATGGGCAAATACGATATGAAGTCATATTGAGTATCGATAGGCCATGGAAGTATGATAACAATTTTAGACAGCCATTCACAGTTATATCCCCGTTTGATTTGAACACAGATTCCAAATACAGGGTAATGTGAATTCATGATTTAATCGATATTTGATGTTTACTGAAATATGTGTATCCACTCCACAGCTTCCTATTGAATTGAAAGAAGAAAAACAATTTTGCTGCGGAACATGTTTCTACTTCAAAAACGATCCAATTACTTTGAAACTCGATACAGCGTACTCAGGATATGCGCCGGGACAAAATATTGATTTTGTCATTTTTGTAGACAATGAGTCAAATATTGATTGTCGTGAAGTTAAAATAAAATTGGTTCAAATTGCACAGTTTATAACACGAACTCCAGAAACTAGAGAACGTACACAAAGCACTAAATCTGCCGAAAAACGACTCGGACCTGTTTTAAAACTCAGCAGAAAAGAGTACAAAGACTTCTTGAAAATTCCTTCTATTGCTCCATCTTCACTGGAAACTTGTAGCATTATTAAAGTTAAATATACTCTTGACGTGAGTGTAAAAATTGGTGGAATACATCGCAGTGTCAGCATATCTGTTCCAGTTACAATAGGAACTGTACCATTAATTGGAACATCGACTGGACTTGAGAATATTATAACAACACAACCACGAATTCCAGTGGTGAATAATCCTGGTGGAGACCATCCTCCACCGTATACATCTATAGGTAAAAAATTGCTGTGGCTTGATCGAAATTTCTGTTAATACATATTTTGCTTTTACTTGCAGCACCTCCTGCGTACGAAGAAGCAGTAAATGATGGGAAATTATTTATAGACAAAGATGAAGCTGAGAAGTATGGTAAAGCATTACCATTTGTACCAAAATATCCGGTTTATCATAGTCCTAATTCACCGACATCTGCCTCAAGCCAACCAACAATCGGTCTAAAGATCCCAGATAAACTACCAGTGCCTCCCGTAGATGAAGACTACAGTCATTTGGGTATTATTCCAAACCCTCAGCCAGTATACCCATCTTTACCAGCACCTAATCAGCCTGCCACTGTACCAATGCAGCCTGCTGATGCACTCAAACAACCTGCAGCTCCTCCAACACAGCCAAATTCCCCACCAAAGCCAATCGGATGGAATCCATAGGGGGATTTGTGAATAAAGTATATAGCGGCGTAAAGTACAGTTTGTATATGCAGGTTTTTATATTATTTTGTATTTAATAAATAGTCAAAAAGTCTTATTTTCTCTGTTATTTTGCCAACAAACAAGAATATTTACTAAAAAATAAAGTTGAACGTGGTTATGAGAAGTAAAGTTCATCAAAGAACTCAATAATACTCGTAATATCGATAATCGAAAAGAATTGAAGAAGAACTGCAAATTGGGCCTGTTGAGCTTTTTCAGCGTTTTGTAAAATGGATTTTACAAAACCCTATTAATTGCGCATCGTGCCTTACTGCCTGCCCGTCTTTCCATACGTCATAGCAAGTTTCTTTGTAAACTATAGAAGCTACAACAAGTTCTGCTGGTCCTCAAAAAGTTTCCAAAAATACAGAGAAAGTTCCACCAATTAATGTAGTCGATCAAAGCGGAAAGGATATGGTTCAGCTATTGGCAGCCGAGATTGAAAGAATCAATGCCGAAAAGTTAACTATCAGAACAAAAACATTGGTTCATTTTAAATCAGCAAAAAGTGCTCTAAATTCTGGGGAGGTTCCACACTTCACATATACCCCGAAAAGTGAAAAGAACCAGAACTTTTTGTTGAAGGGCTTCGGCTGCGGAGAAGATACCGTCGATCTTCTTCAGATGCTCAAGGAAGCAGCACCAAAAATTGAATTTATCTCCGTTAAAACGTTCGCGACAAGGAGGTCGACGGGAGAAAAAAAATTTACCACTTTATTTAGTGCAGATATCAAATAAGAACAGTCCAAGTGCGATTTTATGCTGCTGGGGGAGCAATACTAGGATAAAAGTCCTGCATCATGTTATCGTGATAAAACTGGTACTGCCGCCATCTATGTTTGGAACAGTGGTTTCCAGGTGGAGATTTGTGGACGGGGGATGGTTTTGTGTGGGTTTTGTGCTCAGGGGCCACCTTCTTAAGAGTGGTCGGAAGGCTGAACGAATCGATATTATCTTCCCAATCCAAGCTTAATGCCTTGAGGGGCAATATCTAAAATGCAGACAGCAACGTACTCGTTGAGGGGGGACTTCAGCACTAAAGCAATCGAATGGGGCATAGTTCAAACCGATCCGCGGGGAAAACGAATCCTAAAAATGGTAGCCAGGATGGCGCTTGTCCTACTAAACACCGAATATACGCCAACTTCCCACCGTATTGGCTGTGAAGGAACCATACCGGACGTGACATTCGCTTAGGAGTCCTTAGTACGGAGGATACACAATTGGAAAGTATTCGAGGACTACTCTGCCAGTGATATAGTTTTGATATAGTGGTATGCGTCATTTTCAATATCTGTTTGTTTTGCTGGATTAAGAATATTTGAGAACTTTCAAAAGTTTAGGGCCTTTTACGGAAGTTCTAACGAAATGTGTGCGAGAATAGTGAGCCCAGAAAAAATTGTACAATGTATTGAATGTACCGAAAAAATTATTCTTATGCCACAATACACTTTCCACACCCCTTTTTGTCGACGCTGTTTTTGCTCGCCAAAACGCTGTTTTACTCAAGCCAACGCTGGTTTAGCTCCTGCAACGCTGTCTAAGCTCATCTTCCCCAAACGCTCCAAGAATGATCCACCACGTTCATTAATCCCAATGTCACAACGCCTTCACACCATAAGAAGATTACGCTAAAATAGCAGTGAGGCACTCTGGGAGTGCCCGGTGGGAAGTTTAGCTTCATTTTGCAAATGCTTATGTTAAGGTTAAAAACAGTGGTGAGACACTCTGGGAGTGTCCGGTGGTCCAGTGCAAATGATTATGTAAAGGTTAAAAAGGCGGCTTCTTTACAGCATTGATGCGGCGAAACACGTACTCACAGCTGGCGATCGATTTGAAGAGGCGGCATAAGTCGGTCATAAAATCTTGTGGCCCGCCAGCTGGTGTGCTTTGAGGGGTAATGAACTCACCTGGGATCGAAAGCAATGTGCCGAAAACCATTTCTGCAGTAGAGGCTGGAAGGTCCTCCTTGAATGTGTTTCGTAGACCCATCAAGATCGGTGGAAGTGCCTGTAACCATGGTGGCTACGGAACGCATTTTAAAGCTGCTTTGAGCATATGGTGCATCCGTTTTACCATGCCATTGGCTTGAGGGTGGTATGAAGTGGTGTGGACGTGGTTGGTACCCAAGAGACAGCCGAGCTGATTCAGGAGGTTGGCTTCAAACTGGCGTCCTTGGTCCGATGTGATTTCCAGTGGCGGGCCAAATATTGATATCCAGTGATCGAATAGTGCCCTGGCGACGGTGCTCGCTCTGATGTCACACACTGGCCTGCTTGAGGCCACCATGTATAGCGGTCGATGATTGTGAGCCAGTTCTCGTAACCTTCACATGGTAGCAGCTTGATCAAGTCTACATGGATGTGGTCGAGGTGCCCATCCGGCCTCTTAAAATTTCCTAACTCGTCGCGGTTGTGGCGGTGGACCTTCGACAGTAGACAAGGTATGCATTGCTTGGCCCACCGAGATACATCTTTTCGCAGACTCAGCCACAAGTATTTAAGCGCTACACGCTTCACGGCGGCACGTCCACTCGGATGCGACAGTTGATGGACGATGTCAAAAGCCTGACGGCGGAGTGCAACTGGCAGGTAAGGTTTAATGGTGCCGTTAAACTCCACATAGTATGCCATCCAAGACCAGCTAATGCAGTTTGAGACGGAAGCTCACTAGGAATTAGGGCAACTGGTCATCTGTCTTCTGTGCTTCACTAATGACTTGAGGTATCGTGACCATTTCTACACGTGAAAGTGCATCAGCGACGATATTGTGTATATTCCACTTGCGAATCGAATTCGGCAATAAAGTCCAGTAGTCTGCTTTGGCAGGGTGAGGCTTTATCCGAGCATTGCGTCAGAGCAAATATAAGTGGCCGGTGGTGGGTATAGATTATAAAGTGTCTTTCTTCCAAGATGCGCTGAAAGAATTGATGGCAGCAAAGATCGCAAGGAGCTCGCGGCCGTATGTTAAGCAGCGTTGCTCAGTGTCAGAGAGCACCCTCGAGAAGAAACCCAACGGTACCTCAGTGCCGTCGCCCCGTTGTTGGTCCAGGGCCGTGCCAATGGCAGTGCTGGACGCGTCAGTGCGGAGTGCTGATAGGCGTAAAGGCGAAATAAAAGTTGACGTAGCTGCCTCGGCGGTGCCTTGCTTGCAGCGTACAAAATCCCCTTCAGCATCGGGTGTCCAGGTGAGTAGTGCTTTCTTTTTTGTACCACCTTTTAGCAGTTCTGATAGTGGTACTTGGGACTCAGCAGCATGCGACATGCATCGGCGATAAAAATTCAGCATCCCAAGAAAACGCCTCAGCTGAGATGAGTCGGCCAGTTTGGGAAAAGATACGATGGCTTCTGTTTTCCAAATTCACAGACGTGGTATCCAACAAAGACGACCTCAGGCTGATCAACTTGGCATTTATCCTAGTTAGCGTGGAGATTCGCCGCCTGCAGCATGGAGAGAAGTTGCTCGAGGTGGCGATGGTCGTGGCTGGCCGAGAAAACTGGGATATCATCCTGATAGACCCGGGCCAAGTCCAACTTCCTCAGCAGATGATTTAGAGTCCGCTGCATCGTTTGAGCTGCATTGCATAGACTCAAAGGTATCTCCAGAAAATCATACAGTCCAAAGGGCGAGGTGACTGCCGTCTTACATACGTCTTCAGGAACAACCGGAATTTGGCAGAAAGCACGCTGGAGGTCGATTACTGAGGAAATAGTGCTGCTGGCCTGAATTATGAATGATGATGTCGTTGGCCGACGTAGCCCAAAATTTAGAGTGAGCTGCTGAGAACCAAAGGCTGTGATGGGCGTGCCACTGGCTGTCTGTAGCACGAGGCTGTTCTTACAAAGAGGCCTGGCGATGGAATGCCTCGGGACGATGGAAAGGGTGGAGCCAGAGTCTACCAATAACCTGGTTTGTGGTGTGGTGGGAGACATAAAGGCGTCTCTCCAAGGTGTTGGCGGTGGTGTCCGCTGAGTACAGCGTCGGCAAACCTACTTTTCGCATCGCTAGGGCCTCGTGCTTGGTGTGATACTAGCAGTGACCTATGCGAATGTCTGGTCCAGGAGTGGCGGAGCGACCCAATTGCTGGCTTGCGATTTTTGACGAAGACCACTCCCGCAATATGTTTGTGTAGGTATATGGTTGCTGAAGCGCCTCTCGATTCAAGTTTGTTAGCTGCATAATTGCCAGGCGCAAGGCAGCTAGCTCGACAGCGACTTGGTCCGAAGAAGAACGCGGTGAGGAGATACCAGATGAGGGTGTTATTTGGCGCATGGATGGTTGCACTGATGTGGTCATCACTCCCAGGCCCATGTCTTATGCCTCGTCTGCGACAGCGGCAAGCTCCTCCAGAATCTAGTTTTTTATAAGCAGAAGCATGCGGCGTGTTTGTTGAAGCAGTAGGTCAAGCCATCTGACATCATGGTCCAGCGATGATACCGTGAGATGGTACTAGGCTGTGGCCCTTACCACCTTGAATTATGATTCCACCTGGAAGAACCACAATTCAGGACTGGCCCGCCAGAAGGGTGGCAGCCTGCACTGACTGACCACGTTACTTCCTGAGCCGGTAGTAAGCTCCCGGCTGATCATGCCTCCTAAGGGAGGTGGTGCTCGCTATCCTCGTCATTTCATCCAACTACCATTATTGTTGCGAATCGGGGTCACCACTTTGGAAGTAAAAATTCTTGTCTTTAGCTTTTACTCTATTTAGAATTTATTACTCCCTTTTGTTTACGACAAAGTAGGCGGCTACGACAATGAAGATTATGAATGATGATGTTGTTGGTTATGATGATGATGCTGTCGATGATAATGTTCACGATGCTGTTGCTGATCCTGATGTTTCGACTAGGAACCTATAGTGGCGTTTGCCTAAGTTCTTCATGTATGTTAATTCATGAGAAGCGAGAAGAACGGCTCAAGCAAATTTCCATTTTCTCGAGGAAATTGCTTGCGCCGCTGGTATGTGGAATTGGCTGGCAGGCGAAGATTTCTCGTGGGACGAGAGCCTGTTTACGCCGCGAAGCCTGCGCCGACGTTGGGATGTTCTCAGTCGCCACATATGTGTTAATGACCGTGCCATTAGTGGTATCCAGCTGGAATGATGTTGGTTGAATTTTGCACTGGTTGATCTGACGAGGGACAACAAAAACATCTGCACCTATGTCAATAAACGTGTGGGTGGCCTTGCGATGGGCTTGTACTACCAACCACCGTATTTGACAGCAGCGAGAGTTTTTAGGGTTTTGTACTAAAAATCGAAACCCTATTGCAATCACGACCTGTCCGTCCGTCTGTCTGTATGTCACAGCAGTTTTTCTCCGAAACCATAGATGCTACAGCCATGAAACTTTGTGGAAACGTCAGAAGTGATGACTTCTTGCAAGTTTTGGAGTGTGAAAATTTTTCAAAGGGGTCTAGGGGGGGTCTCTCCATATAGGTAGGTGACCATTTAAAAAAATTTTCCACCATTGGTAGTCGAGTAGAGTGTCATTGGAAAGGTCTTAATGAGGTCGTTTCAAAACAAGTCTTTAAAATTGCCTTATCAGTACCGTGGGGGGCACGGGAAGATGAAATGTACGAACTTCCCACGTACCCTCCCTTACGACCTTTCATCCGAAAAATCTGAAAAAAATCATCAAACAACAACAACAAATAATATACGTGAGAAGTCGAAATCCACTCAAGTTTGTTAGTAATAGTATGATTTATCGATTTAACGTTTCTGGAATAAAATCTTAATGGTACCTTTACATTCAATAAAATTTAGTCCAAAGATGGTTATTAATAAAATTTGACCTGTCCTGAAAGTTTCACAAAAATCAAATGGTATTTTTTAACAAAGTTATAGCGATTTGAATTTTTCTGTATGACTATGGAACAATATGCGCTGTATTACAATGGAAACATATGGCTATGGAACAACATGCGCTTTTTACCGACTGAGACACAACAGCTTTGCTAGGATTTGCATGAAGTTTCAGGAATGATAGGTATCATGAATATCTTTGAGAATTGGTTCAGCTAGTGGTATCAGTAATCATAAATCAAAATAGTGGATGTTTTAAATGCGAAGATTGAATAATTTTGAGTTATTTTCTCCCAACTTCAACGTTTAAGGTGCATGCTTTAAACAATTGATTCAATTTCATGAATGGCTGAAGATGAGTACCTACAATTAATACTCATAGGTGAAAAAAGTCGAGGAGGCAGGAGAGAGCTCCTCACAGAATGGGTTTGTAACCATCCTGGGGGTTGAAAAAATGGCTATGAATCGATGATTACAGTATGAGGGAGTGGCCCCTGAAAAGAAGTTTCATTAAAGGTAGCTGATTTGAGTATCAAATGAAAGTTATTTATGAAAGTTTTCCAAAACTGTTCATAAACTTAAATTTTTTGCTTCAGTGGGGGCCCAGGAATGGTTCCCCTCGCGATTGGACTACTATGATCTAAAAAATATGAAAAAATTATCAGGGGAAATATTTGTGAGTACAATAAAAACATCAATCTCAGAAGTCAAAATTCGTTCAACTTTGTTAATAATAGTATGATCTTTGAATTTCACATTTTCACCAATAAAATCATATGGATGCCTTTAAACCCAACAAAACTCGATATTGAAGTAGCCTTACACAAGATCCTAATACTCTGTAAGTTTGATGAAATTCGTATCATATTCACGGAAGTTTTACCCTTTTGAAATTTCTCCAATTACAACAACAATAACACAATATTTTGCTATTCTCCTCTTAAACGTGTTTCTTGATTTTATTCGTTGCTGGTGACTGCATTTCGTAAGTTGAGTGCAAAACCCTTCTGACATGAGCCCAATTAGTTTGATTGTTGATATATGCGCTGTGTGTATAGATCGAAAACAGTAGCATCGATATTTTGTGGCTCATGCATTATTAAAATTTTATCTGCCAGAAAGTTCAAAATTTGCTGCACATTAACGGGTAGCCTCATCATTTTCAAAAAACAATTGGGAATTTGGTCGACGTGTTTGATCTACATTACTCGTAAAAGTTGTGATTTCGTTCGGTCGCCTAGTTTGAAGCCAGCCCGTAGTTCTCTATGCTGTGCTTCTTCAGATATGACGAGCGTGCTGAGTATTCTTTGCTTTAATATTACATATTTATTCTCCGCCGAGGGTTTCTCGATAATGTCATCGACTAGTTCTGAGATCCCTGAGTCTAATTCCTTAATAACATTGTCAAATTTTTAATCTCTTGTGAATGCGATGATTCCAAATTCGAGCTTCAAGTCTGACAAACCAGGCCACCGGTCGATACCTGTAGAAAACAGAAATTGGGAATGGCAAAAAAAATTCACTTGCGCAGGAGTATCTACTATCCACAGCAACGGCGAAGTTTTCCTTTTCTGTCCTTTTCCAATCGTTAATTTTATTTCGCGTGTTTGTTATTTATTTGTCCGTTGGATTTCAGGGTCATTAATTTTAAGCATAAGTAGTGACAACCATCAACAATTACTAGACAAACTTTATTAATTACTAAAAACACGATAATAACAATAAATTCAAATTTTATATCAGTCGGAGTGCCAATATTGGCGAGGGACACGTCGAAAGAAGAAATAATAGTGACATATTACCACAAAGTGTTTTAGACGACGGCCGTGCGAGTTGCAACGTGGCGGCGAGATGCAGTGTGACCAGATTTAGTAGATTTCTACTTTTTTGGTAGTTTTCGAGGCATTGGAAACAGTATTTAGTAGGTGAAATAAATTTGGTATATTTTGATAGAATGTACAATTTTTATTAATATATTGTATTTTCCCCGCGTAATATAGGCACCCTGTGTAAAACTGCTTTCAATACCGGGGACTCCCCTTTCTTTTGAATCAGAATTTAAGAATTGCACCATTCTTATACGAAACGAGAGAAAAGTTTCGGGGAATCCCCCCATTTCCTCATAGTTTTCGCATATGTTTTGATAGTTGACTAGTTTAGTTACATTTCGTGTGGAATGGAAAACATTAATGAACTATTTTGTGTTGAAATTTTTGATAAAAAATGAATCGCTTGTATAAGCAAAGTTATCGTGAAGAGTGGGAGCAAGATCCATTGTTTAAAAGCTGGCTTTGTAAATCAAAGTTGAGCATTAAAAATGCTCGGTGCAAAGCATGCAATTGCGAAGTGCTAAGTAGATTGGCGTCTTTGAAGGACCATATGGCTACATCAAAGCACATAAGAAGTATGAACGGATATTCTGGAACTTCACAGGTATGGAATTGACGTATATATATATATATATATATATATATATATATATATATATATATATATATATATATACCGATTCTTTAGTTCTGGTTTAATTATTTAAAAATCATATGTTTATGTGAACTTTTAGGGATAAAGTTGTGATTTATATTGTTAGTTTTGAAAGTGTTCTTCTCATTGTGCATAGAATTTTCTTTCATACATTAACTTCAGTCTCAATTCCGTAGTATCTGTATGATCATTTTAAGGATTGAGGCTGTCCCTTTTCCCGTTAAACGTTAAAAATATGTCACTTCAGACAATCATTGTTCACATCTACGTTTTGAATAGATGTCGATTATTTCTTGAAAGTTGCTAGGGTAACTGGACAAATTAAGAGTCCATGAATTATGGAATGGAAGGTGAATATCTGGAAGTTTCGAGGATGGTTTGACAGGCATGGGATTAGTGTCGGAAAAATTACCTTTTATATAAATCTCAAAATTTAATTTACTACTTTCTTTAAAAAGTTTAAAATCTAGTGAGTTTGTACTATTATTACCGGATAACACTCTGAACTCAGAGCGCGTTTGCCTGTGAATCATTTTACCTTAGTTTGCAACGTATCAAAGTGGGGAATAAATTCAATTCAGAGAATTAAAAGAAAGATAGTTTCTTGACTTTGTAATCCCATACACGTCAAATTACTCTTGGAGTACCAAAATATTCATGTCCCATTCCATGATTTCTAGAATTTTCCTTTCAATTCTACTTTCTTTAGAAGCTTTCAACAAGGAACCGACAATTATTCTTTATATGGACGATTTACGTAAAACTACCCATAGTATAAAACCTGCAAAGTTTGTCAAATATCTCAAACATTTCTCGGTTTATTTCTTTGATTACAGATTGATACCATTTTCAAAACATCGACGATTTCAGAAGATACAAAAAAAGCAGAAATCAGCATTGTAGCAGCCTTAGTAGAGCACAATATACCTTTTCGCGTAATGGATCATTTAAGCGAAGTAATTGCTAGGTCATTCCATGACTCCAGAATTGCAAAGCGTTTTTCCTGCAGGAGAACAAAATCTGCTACCATTGCCTACTATGTCTTAGGCAATAGCTTTGAAGAATAATTGCCTGCAGAATTATGCCCAGTCCCAGAAAATGAGACTGAGAAAAGTTCAGTATTTTCACTCATTATCGACGAGAGTACAGATGTTAGTACTAACAAGTTGAGTAAGCAGGAGAGTGCTCCTACCAGAAGGTCTTTGTAAACAGCCTAGGGTTAGAAGCAAGTTTTCTAATCGCAGGAATCGACAACTTGAACTATTCATCTAATACTTAGATATGAAATCGTTCAAATTTATACAAAAGATGCACAGTTTCTTTCATAAGCACAGTGCAAGCGCCATTTTAATCTAGCTTAAATGATTTTTCTGAATGCTCGGCCGATTAATCATGTTCAAGTTAAACACTATTCCTTAAATTTTCATGAAAATTGAAAGAAAATAAAAGTACCTAAGTCAATTTTAAATATATATAGGGTTTTCCAATAAGAGGTGTTATTTTGAATAGATCTTCTGATTACATACCTTGCGACTTCTTCCTTTGGAGCCACGTGATAGAGAAGGCCTACGCCAATAGCCCAGCGTCAATTCAAGATCTCAAAGATGAAATTCGTGAGGCTATCGAGGACATAGGGCAGCCACTTTGCGATTTGGTTATGGAAAATTTCATGAAGAGGATATAGTCCTGTAAGCGTGTCGTAGTGGTTATTTGCCCAATGTTAGTTATTGCTATTAACGGCATATCTTCTTCTTCATAATGAACTAAACATCCGATCATTTATTTTAAAAAATGGCATTTTTCTTTTAATGTCAAAATAACACCTCTTATTGGAAAGCCCTATATGAACCATAAACACTTGTTATCGTTGTTGTAATTCCATATAATTGAAATGGCTATAACTCACTTGATTATGATTCGATCTCAATTAAATTTTGCGAACATATATATCTTATGTCAGTCTATATAATTGCAAAATTTCAAGGAGTTTAAAGGTACCGTTTTGATTTTATGGGCAAAAATGTAAAATCTACGAATCATACTATTATTAACAAAGTTGAGTGAATTTCGATTTCTCAGGTTTTTGTTGCCCTTGAACTCATAAAGGTCCACATTCATGATAATTTTCAGATTTTTCGGCTGAAAGGTGTCCAATCGCGAGGGGGGGGGGACACAAATTTTTGGTACATTTTGCCTTCCCGTGGACCCCCTAATTCATCAAATGTTTTTTTTATTTCAGATTCTAAAAGTTCTAATCAAGACCTTTCATTTGATACCCCACTCGGCTACCTTTGTTTAAAAAAAAATTTTAGGGACCAATTCGTTATTAGGGGGGACCCCCCTTAAACATTTTTTTAATTTTTGTTAAGGCCTTAACTTTTGAGAGACCATCACTTCTGACCTTTTCACAAAATTTGAGCATTCTAGCTTCTATAGTTTCTGAGGAAATCAGCTGTGACGCACGGACAGACGGACAGACGGACAGACAGGTCGCGAAACTAGCAGGTCTTTGTAAAAAAAATTTTTACAAAGACCCAACAAAGTACTTGCAACTGCGGTAAAATACTATTCGAAACAAATGCAGTCATCTCATACAATATTTTTGTGCATGGTGAACTTGAAAGGTGAAAGTGCACAGGATTTGTTTGAAAGTTTAACCAGCGCCTTACATGAAAGAAAGCTTAACCTAGCAAATTTGATAGGATTTGCTGCTGATACTACGAATGTTATGTTCGGGGAAAGGAATAGTGTAGTATCTAAAATCAGGGAAGTAAATCCTCAGTGTGTTTTTTTCAAATGCATCAATCACTCAACACACCTTTCGGTGAGTTATGCTTGTAAAAAATTACCTCGTTATATAGAGCTATTTGTCAAGGATGTTTATGCATATTTTACACACAGTAGTCAAAAAGACAGAGAGAATTTGTAAGTTTTCAAAATTTTACTGATACTGCGACACACCAAATGTTTCGGCATTATGACATTAGATGGCTTTCTCTATACGAATGCATTCACAGAATTGTAGAGCAGTGGTCTGCGTTGAAACTTTTTTTTGAAAGTGAGTTTTTAGGAAGTAGAAATTCAAATGCCACTTGTCAATTTATATTTGATCATCTTAGTAGCGAAGAGACAAAACTTTATATTTACTATCTAGATTTTATATTGCCTATAACAAATAAGTTCAATGTAATTTTCCAAAGTGACCAAACGGTTATTCACAAAATTCAAAGAGACTTAAAAAACATGATGAGTTCCATTTTGAGCTGCTGCATGAAAACTAGTTATGTGAAAACGACGTCGCTTCGATCTTTAGATCCAAAAGAAAAGAGGCATTTTTTACCTTTAAAAAGCATATACTTAGGTACAAACGTAGCAATGACATTACATTCTCTAAAAGATGATTTACGAATGAGAACAAAGATTGATGAATTTCTTAACAGATGTCAAACATTTTTAATTGAATTAAGTTCACAATTTTTGCAAAGAATGCCTATACAAGATGACCTTTTGCAAGATTTATCATTCCTCGACCCCCAAATAGCAGTATATGGCGAATTTCATACTTTGAACAGAGTTCTCCAACGGTTTCCTAATTTGGTACCAACAGAAAATATACAGACTATCGATAATGAATATAGAGAATAAAAATTTGATGTTTCCATTTCCAATTTATTATCCAGATCTAGTTTGAGCACTGAAACATTTACGGTTGATAAATTTTGGAGTGAAGTCAGCAAAATCTCTGATTTGAATGGAAATCCCAAAAACCAAAATTGTTCTCGATTCGCTCAACAAATGACGATACTGCATATATCTAATTCAAAGGTTGAAAGAATATTTTCAGACCTAAATAGAATTAAAACTAACGATCGGAATCGTTTCGAAATTAAAAATGTAGAGCGAATAATGCATATAAAAGAAGGATTGCGAAAGGTTGAAGGAGAATGTAGCAATTTCGTACCCCACAAAAACATGATAAAATTAATGAACTCAAAACAGCTGTATGAAAGCATAGACTAGAGAAGACGAGGAACCATAACTCCTCTAAATATTTTATTTAAACTTGAAAAAGCTTCTTACTTTAATATGTAAACCAAAATTGTTGATTTTTTTATAGTTAGCATTGTTTTCTTATTTATATTGCGTTTTTTAATTTTATTATTTTGACGTAAAAGTGAAAAAATGAAGTAGATTTATCAGTGATTTTCAGGTTTGCTTTCAGTATAATTTAGTAGATTTTAACCTGCACCAGCAGTAGATTCCTCAAGTAAAATCTGGTCACACTGGCGAGATGGTGGAAGTTGATCTAACTTTATTTTTAAAGGTTGTCATGTGAAATGTTCAGTAGAAACTTAAACTAATCGAAGAAAATCATAAAGCTAAGAAAATATCGAATTTTCCAAATATCTTATTCCGATTTACCAAAGCGATTAATAAAAGTTGCGATACAAAAAAATCCCCGCGAATTTAATAGCACATAGAACTGACTCATATGTTTGTAGATTATCTTGCTGCAATCTACTTAACACACTACAACCTTTCCGCCAGCTGATGTTACTGTACGCCATCATCGTAAAGAACAATTAAATAATATCTTGTTTTAGGCTTTACAAGTTATCAATGCTTTGATAAGTACTCGTATTTTAGCTCGAGTGTGTTTCAATTTATGATAGATTACAGTCTATGTGTGGAGCTACTATTAATCAGATTTTTCGTGCCTTCTTTGCAATTAACTATTTGTTATATTTAAAGTGAAAAAATCTTCCGCATTATCGAATATAACTTATTTAAGATGCCTAGTGTGTGTGTCATTACTTTTAACGAAAACCCTGCGGGTGTATATTATGGAGGACAAATATTATCAGGAACAGTTGGTTTGACTACTGATCGATTAAAGACGATAAGAGGTAAGCGCAGTGGTAAAAGTGCAGCACGAAAGCCTGCATATTAGATTGGTGGATAGCTTTTAATTACTTTGAAGAAGAGTTCTCTCAAAACGACAAGTATTCCTTTACAAATACGATCGAAAAATTGAAATCTCTTCTCACAAGTTTACTTAATACCTTTATCATTTGGCTGGTTTTAAAATTTCAATGATATTGATTATATCAAGAAGTTGAAAAATTCCAAATAATTGCATCGAATTTCAATTCGAGATTCTGTTGCTATTGAAACAAGTTGGGTAAACAGACCTACGCTCATGTCAGAAGGGTTTTGTATTCAATTTACAAAATGCAGTCACTAGATCGAATCAAATCAAGAAACATGTCAAAGACGATTTTATTGGAGAAAATATGAAGTGCGAAGATCATACTATTTTTAACAAAGTTCAATGAATTTCGACTTTTGAGGTTTTTGGTATTGTTATACTCATAAATATCTCCCTTGATAATTATTGCAGATGTCCATCCGCGACAGAGGAAACACATTTTTCATGTATTTTCCACCTGTGCCCCCACTGAAGCTCAAACTGACAGTTTGACAACTGTTTTAAAAAGCTCCCATGAAAACTTTCATTTCTACTCATATCGGCTACGTTTGATGAATTTTTTTTTCAGGGGCCACTCTCCTGTGCCTAAATCATCGATTCATGGCCAATTTTTTCGAATCCAAGAATGGTTACAAAACCCTTTGTCTAGGAGCTCTCTCCCACCTCCTTGACTTATTTCACTTATGAGCATTAATTGTAGGTACTCATCTTCAGTCATTCATTAAATTGAATCAAGTGTTCAAAGCATGCACCTTAAACGTTGAAGTTGGGAAAAAACTCAAAATTATTCAATCTTCGCACTTAAAACAGCCACTATCTTGTTTTACGATTACTGATACTACTAGCTGAGCCGATTCTCAAAGATATACATGACATTCCTGAAATTTTCATGCAAATCCTAGCAAAACTGTAGTGTCTGAGTCGGTAAAAAGCGCATGTTGTTCCATAGCCATATGTTGCCATAGTAACACATGCAGCGCATATTGTTCCATAGTAATACAGGAAAATTCAAACCGCTATAACTTCGCTAAATATGATTCAATCTTTATGAAACTTTCAGAATAGATCAATCTCATAAATAGACATCTACGTATTGAATTTCATTGAATTCAAGGATACCGTTAAGATTTTATTCAAGAAAACATAAAATCGATAAATCATACTATTACTAACAAAGTTGAGTGAATTGCGACTTCTCACGTATTTGTTGTTGTTGTACGCACCAAGGCCTACATCCCTGATTTTTTTCAGATTTTTCGGATCATAGGTGTCCAATCGCGAGGGGGGGGGACACCAATTTTTCGTGTGTTTCCCCTCCCTGTGCACCCCTCGAAGCAAATTTTGCCAAATTAAGACCTGTTTTGAAAAGTTATCATCAAGACCTGTCATTTGATACCCATATCGGCTACCTTCAATGAAATTTTTTTTTCGGGGGTCACTCTCCTATTTGGGGAGACCCCCCTTAAATACCTTATAAAATTTTTTTGTAGCTTAACTTTCAAGAGATCACCACTTTACACCTACACACAAAATTTGACGTTTCTAGCTTAAGTAGTTTCCGAGAAAAACTGCTGTGACACACGGACGGACGGACGGACGGACAGACGGACAGACGGACAGACTGGTCGCGAAACTAGTAGGGTTTCGTAAAATTATTTTACAAAACCCTAAAAAGGATTCAACCAATGCGGTTTCTTCTACTTCATACTGATCTGTATAAGCTTCCACATTGTTCTATTGCTAATGTAAGATGTTCAACCTGATATTGTCTTAAAATTTTTCCCTACCCTCTTTGGTATGGTTTGCATGAAATAAAAGCTTACCCTATAGGCTGTTATCTTAACTGAGCTGGTTGTACGAGTATACGTTTTCAAAGATTAAATTTGAAATATCAATTCAATATTACAAATTTCCATTTGAGGGGTGAAGTTGGTTGATTGGCAAATCTAAGACAATCTATAGCAAATTCGAATTTTATATTTTTGATCAAGAGTGAATTATATATACAACAAGTTTCAGCACTTGACCCTGTTTCAAAGTATGAACACTGGCATGAATTGAAATGCGATTTTCAGGTACCGAACATAGTTGAAGCAAAGAAATTTATTTTGGCTCAGACATTTTTGATAACGTAGCTCGATTAGTTCAGGTATGCATAAAAAAATCTTAATCAACGGACACTTTACTTAAAACGTATTGTCGCGTCTTATGGTTCGCGGCCAATAATTTTAATGTTCCGGGAAAGTGAAAACACAATGTCTTTTAAATTAAATTAAAAGAGTTTATTTAATTACAAAAAAATGCACAATCACTCATTTAAATATTTCGCAATTTTAATTTCGCTATTTTACAAGTCGTCTATCAATTTTTACTTCAACTGTTCACTAAAATCACTTTACAATCGACGAAAATCACTTTACTATTACTCGATCAATGTAGCTTTTCAATTCGCGCTCCACGCTATCGCGGTTCTAATGAATAACTTCCCCATTCATTCAGCTCGCCTTTATGTAGGGTCTCTAGCGATTCAATCCATTTCTCGTACATTGGCGAATGTTCTCAAGAGAGGTATCTGGTATATTCGAGCAGCTTAATGAATGGAGCAGTTACTCACTTTCAGATGTTGATCATGCTTGGTGGGTTCTCGTGGTTTCGAGTAAATTCATTTTGTTGATGTACTTAATGGTTGTGAAAACAATTGCGACAGTAGCTCGTAGAATTATTTGTACATGTAACAGTATCATCAAAATTTAAGGAGGAGAGAGTAAAATGTGAAAATTTGCATCAACAGTAAGCTCTGGAAAAGTAAAAATGCACAAAACATTCGTACAAGACCAACTAGTGCCAAATCAAGAAAACGAAAAAATATAGTTCGAAAATTAGATTGATTTAAAACAATATCAAGCTTTCCGGTGATGAGAAGTTGTTTTTTCCAACGTTTCAATGACTGTCAAAACTCTTTTAGTAATTAGGGGCCACAAAATGTCAGCTCCGGGGGTAATTTCTGCCGGTCGGATAAATGGAGATACTACTGCCAGCACAGCTTAGAAAATGACTGGTCTGAACAACAGACCTTGACCAATAAGTGAGTCTAAGAGAGTCCCTTTCAACAAGACATACTGCCCGAATTACATAAAAAACGTTTTGTATCGTGGAGCGCACCATATGCGAGAAGTTTTCGCAAAAGCTAACATACACTCTAAAATATTGCGTGGAACTTGCATTGCTCAAAAAGGTGAATTCTCTCACAAAAGTGTGTGAATTTCACGTGCCTAGACGGAAAGCACTACAATCATTTATAATCAGAATACGGGAGCTTGCAAGCTCGTTTCATGCTTATAAACTAGATATTTGTTTGGTTCTGCTATTCAAGTGATTTATCTAACCCTGAAAAGTGGGGAAATTTCACACAAAGGCACGATTTTTCTACTTAACTTACAATACAATATTATTGTTTTGCCCCCGAAAAAATACCTGTCATCAGTAAAAAATTTTGATGAATATCTCTCATTTCCATCCTAAAATTTTCTAAATTTCGTCTTTACTAAGGTTTTCTATCAAAGTGATTATAAGGAATCATCTTCATTCCTCATTTCGAAAAAATATAATGAAAACCGCGCACGATAAAGTGGGAAACAAAAGATGTATTCATTTTTTTTTTTGCTTCGTTTGGGCCTTTGCTTCGATATAATTAGATTATTTCAATATATTGATTAAATGTGTTGGCACTCAGGAAGTCCAGACGATTAGTACCACGCTTTTGTCATGCGTCCGTCCAATACGTTCTGATTTTAAACCACTACGTATCATACTGAATTGATTTATAGTCCATCCAAAAAATCAGTCGCAACAAATCTCATTGTCACGAACGTGATTCGAACCAGACACTTTCGGCTTTCGCAGTGAGTGCATCTGACAAGTCCGACAAAAAGTATAGTAAGATCACATGTTTCTTGGTGAAACTTCATACAGTTTTAAGTTCAATTTCATCCACTTCAGAATCATTCACATTCTGCACCACATCTAGCAGAGTGTCAAATTTCCCCACCTTATTTATGTGATTTTGCGCACTTAATTGGCAGGAAGTGTGTTGGTATTACTTTTCATGACCCCAAAGAATCAACTTCAAGAGAAGTTCAATTTAAACGCACATACATTAAAGATCTGTCCATTGAAGCCTAATCGCTAATATTTATTATATCTCTTAACCTAATCCCAACTTCTTCTTCTTCTTAGCACTACCGCCACTCTCGGGCCTTCGCTTCCTGTAAATAGCACAACCAACTGTGTCGGTCCATTGACCTCATCTTCCAATTCCAAAATCCGAGCAGCGATGAACTGTCTTCGTCGACCGAGTCAGACCAGGGTTTCCTCGGTTTCCCCATTGGTCTCCGGCCTTCAGTTCTCCCAACGAACGCTCCGATTATTCGCCTCAGGACCTGTCGCTCAAAGGCATTTAATATATTTGCGGATGCTGGGGTTAGGGTCCATGTTCGCATAGTATAACACAGATCCTATCACAGATTTGTATACATGGAGCTTTGTTTTCCTGTGTATGCAGCTGATCTTCAATATCGTCAATACTGAATAAAATATTTTATTAGCGAGCTGCATTCTTCGGCGTATTTCGTCTCTTTTATTACCCGTTTTCATTATTTTGGCACTTAAATACGATACTGTATTTGCCAAGTGTGATATTTAGTATATTTGAGGTATTTTTCGTCGACTGCGTCATGAGCTTTGTTTGGTTTTCATTGATTTGTAGCCCTATTAGTTTTGCTTCGCTGTCGAGTTTCAGGAAAAGTTCTTTGGCAGTTGTTAATAAACATGACAGAATGTTGATGTCATACGCATAGGCTACTACTTGGCTCAACTTGTAAAGTAATGTACCTCGCGTATCGACAGATAGCTTCCGTATGACGTGCTCCAGAGCCAAATTGAATAGGAACGGGGCCAGTCCATCTCCCTACTTTAGTCTGATATTTGTGTCAAAGGCATCGGTGAGTTGGTTATTGATGCGGACTTGGGAGGTCGTCCACGTCATTGTCAAGACGGACTAATTTTGCTAGGATGCTAAAGCAAACCATTGTTTGGTAAAAGTTCATATATTTCCCTTCCTACATGGAAAGACCTCTCTTAAACCTATTTGAAAAATTTTTCACCCCAAACGTTTCAAGAAGTCACCTCTTCTGACCTTTCCATAAAGTTTCATTGCTGTAGCTTCTATAGATTTGGAGAAAAATTGCAGTGACGTACAGACCGACCAACGGACGGACAGACAGACACAGGTCGTGATTCCAATAGAGTGTTGTATTTTAGTACAAAACCCTAAAATGAGAAAAACTCATTGAGGTTTTCCATAGAAAGCATTAATCAAAATATTCCGTTAGTCCAGAATATTGGAGAGATTGATTATTGTAATCATCTATCAATCTTATTCAATGCAATATAACCCTTGAGGATAGAACATTTTTGAGTAGATTTCATGCAAAAGTATACTAAAGCTCGATTGTTAATATCTCCAGCGTCTTTAAGTGGATTTCAATTCTATTCGGAACCGTTTTAGTCGATGTTGTTCTTCACATAAAGGGTGGTCCAACCAAAACGCTTGATGTTGATTGTAAATATAACAAAAAGTTTCAGAGAATTATGTTAATATTTTTTATTATAATAGAAGGATCTATGACAATCATGTATAAAATAAAATGCTCGCCAAAGCTACGGTGGCATACTTCTATCCAACGGTCAATTTTTCCAGTGACTCTGAGAGATAATTGACGTTCAATGTCGTTAATGTGCTGAATTATCTCATCCTTAAGCTCTTGAATTGTTCTTGGCTTATTGATGTACACTTTTTCTCTTAAATACTCTCAGAGAAAGAAGTCCAACGGTGTCAAATCATATGATCATGGCGGCCAATTAACATCGCGACAACGTGAGATAACACGGCCATTGAATTTCTCGAGCAAAAGAGCCATGGTTCATTGGATGTGTGGCAAGTGGCACCATCCTGTTAGAACCATATATCGCTCAGCTCTGCTGCCTCAATTCCTCGCCCCAACAAGTCTGTTATCATCTCGCAATAGCGAACACCATTCACGGTAACTGCTTGGCTGTCCTCATTTTCGAAGGAGTACGGCCTGATCACGCCGCCAGCCTATAAACCGTACCAAACAGTCACTCTTTGTGGATGCATCGGCTTTTCAACAATCACTCATGGATTCTCATTTGCCCAAATGTGGCAATTCTGCTTGATAACAAATCAACTGAGGTGAAAATGTGCCTCGTCGCTGAAGATGATTTGTAAAGTCGCCAGTCCCTTCTGTCTGTTCAGCCAACATTCGGCGTATTGCCGACGCTTGATTTGGTCAATAGGCTTCAGTTCTTGAGTCAATTGACCCTTGTAAGTGTGGAAATTCAAATCTTTATTCAAAATTCACATCAATGATGTTCGTGAGGTGTTCAATTGTTGGGCACGACGACAAGTCAAGGTTGACGGCTCTTCTGCCACACTATCGTGAACAACAGCAATGTTTTCCGCAGAATGATCTGGGCGAGCATGCACAAATGATTTCACGTTTTCCACAGATCCGGTTTGCTGAAATTCACGCACGATTCTTCTGATTGTGGACACATTTGGTTGATTATGCTGCCCAAAAAAATCACATAGTGCACGAAATGCATTTTGATTTTATTGCCCATTTTTGTAAAAGGCTTTAACAACCTTAACGCATTACTCAACTATTTATATCTCTATGGTTGAATTTGTAAAACACTGAAACAAAGAAATGTCAAATTAAGTTTGGCGAAAAACTTGACGTTAAGGTTTGACTCGGAATTAACATCGTGTATTATGGTTGGACCACCCTTTACATTCTTAATAATCGAACTCAAGACATGCATCGATCAGTTACGTCGGTAAATTAGCACAAAAGTCGAACATTATATCTTTTTGGCTGTAAATGTCCTTCACTGTTATTCATATACATAAAATAAGTTGGTTAGACAGAACTACACTCCTATCAGTGTCTTTGTGCTCAATCTACGATACGCAGTCTCCAACAATGAATACAATCAAGAAAGAATTCGATGAAATGTACATATTTAGAAGGAAAACCATTGTTACTCCAATTTCACCGGCCACCATTTTGTTGCAATGTAACGATAATCACACACATCATGAATTTCCAAAAAGAATTGTGTTATTCATCTTACCTGAAAGGTTTAAGAAGATCAAATCGAAACTGCAGTGTCTAATTCGATGGAAAGCTCATAGAATACGAGAGTTGTATATTGTGGTTGTTGTCCTAAATAGACATACTTAGTGAAATTGAGTGAATTTCGCCATCCAAGGTATATTGTTGAACACATAAAGAGCTACCTCCATGATTTTTGTAATATTTTTATATTGTTCGGACTACAGTGTAGTGAAATAGGTAGATTAATTGTCCGCTCAGGACTGCAGCGATGGTCTGCTGCCCCGGCGAAAGAGGATGTAAAGATCCGCGGAGATTGGCCTTGTCTGGGGACGCGTGTTATGTCAGAACCCAAACCACTTCAGTTAACCCAAACTGTGGAGTCAGCACAATTTTCCAAATCAGCTAAATTCTAAAGCATAAGCAAAGTCCAACATAAAAATTCTTTGAAAGAATGAAATTTGATATTGTAACCAACTGTGTAAACAGAAATAATATTCTTAAGATGAAATAGTGCTGACCACTAGATTTGGAAGTATTAACTGCGACACATAAAGATTGAAGTATTAGCTGCGACACATAAAGATTGCAAAATCAAAGACAAAAATGAATATATAAAAGACCCTTAGAGATTAATTTTAGTTAGTTAGTATATCGGCGTTCAGATTGTATAGATCGAAAGAACGGAAATTAAAATCAAATCTAAAACTAACTCACCTGTGTTTTTAATTAAACCCTATATAATCAGAGGAGCGGTATTCCTCGTAAAAGTGTATAGTGTTTTATTTATTTTTTCTCTGGTTAAAAAGGAAAAACTTAATTCGCGTGAATGCGCTGGCAGGCTCGCTCTGCGGTGTTGTGGGACTGGTTCTTTTTCCCAGCGCAAGGACTTCTAAAGTCAAAGAAATATCGACCGAAGTCGAGAAGGAGGTAACCTACTAAGGATCCAAGAATATTGCTGACTCAGAAGGCGAATCGGGTCTGGAGAAAACAGACGGACTTAAGATGACTTCGTCGTTACCGACGAGATTTAGGGCCGACAAATAAGAGTGTGGCATTCAGATGGTAGTGGTGTGGTGGCCATAATTTTCACATAAGTGAAAAACTAATACAAACTCAATTTGAATGAATTTTTCCTTTAAATAAAAAATATAAACGTGGCAAATTTATGCCATAGTATTATGTGAGGGAATTATATAGCCCTATGCCATAAATAGGCACGTGAGTGGAGGGCCATCTTATCCGGCAAGAGCCCCGGTTAATAAAAGAAAGAAAAGAGCGTGCCCGTTGGCTAGCCCATTTAAGCGGAGGAGCCCGCCATCGATGAGGGTCACATACTCGGTCAGGTTGAACGAAAGGAAAAGACTGAACTTAAGGTTTAACAATCCATTATTATTTCTTTAAAAACCGATGCTAAACAATTATACATCATTGCGTGTTTTTCGTTGTCCTCTTCCTTTTTTTTTTTTGATACTCAAAAAATTATAACTTATGTGAACGTGAAATATAATCGCGATGATGTACGATAAGTAAAAAGTTTTTCTTACTTAAAATATAAAGTGTAACATATTATCACCTAAATCAAAACTCAATGTGTTTTGAAAAAGATTTCTCTAATATTTAGATAATCATTGGCTTTGAAATATAAGGAAATGAAAAGTTTGCAATGCATTCCTTTCGCTA
Source organism: Odontomyia ornata (assembly GCA_963969285.1). NCBI lineage: Eukaryota > Metazoa > Arthropoda > Insecta > Diptera > Stratiomyidae > Odontomyia > Odontomyia ornata. Next base: position 61,347,410 of record OZ017738.1, on the reverse strand, counting down.
ATTCAAATGAAACTTTTATTATTATAAGGTAACTAAAAGCTATAATAGTAAAACAATACAAATATCGAGAAAAATAAAATTCCCTCCTTCTTTCTACCTTTTTTTCTTTAAGAATTAAATAGTCCACGAAATGAAAGTCGTTGACTTTAAAACATTCACATTTGTCTGTAACATCACGGATGCTCTCAGTGACTGGTACTTCAAGGTTTAACGCATCAGTGAGTGCTTGGATACCATCCTTCCATTCATGCTTTTCAACTGTGGACACGGTGATTAAATTTGTAACCAAATCAGTTGACCACGCATCGAAAGATATTCAATTAAAGGTCGAGCATGATCACGCTCTTGACTGGCAGCCATGAAGAAAGTTTCCGCAAAACCTGGACAGTTAACGGTATCAGGCAAGAAATAAGCTCCCATGGACCAGTACGTAAATGACATATCAATTTCTTTTTGAATTTGTGTTCGCATGGAGTTGATGTACTGAGTAGTCCGTTCAAGCCAGTCAGTTGGGAGGCCCGGAGTTGCAACGCTACTTAGTGGATGTTGATAGAATGGAAAACATAGTTTGAATATAAGCAGGTGCCGAATACATAATCATCGTGGCTAAACGGTTTCACGTGATTTCCTTTTACACGTCAAAAGGATTGTCGATCATATATCTTTTTTTAATTCGCTGTTTATCTTTAGATACATGCTCAAGCACACCGTTTATTAAATTGAAAAAGTAACACTGCTATATGCTTCTACACGAAAAATGACACATGCACTAATACTCAAATAAATTCCAGTCTTTGGAAAAGATATAATTTGCAATATTTACCGTTCTTGACATGCCAAACGTATTTCAGTGTCCTCTTTATACTTTGAACTTGATTTCTCTCAGAAGACTTTATTTTTATGCTGCTTGCACTAGTTGTTGATTTAAAATTCTCATCGAATTAGTTCAAATTGAGATAAATTATTTACATTCATATCAACTTAGTGCTCCGCATTCTAGGGAAAAATGAATAGGTCTAATTAAGCGGTTTGTGTACATACTTTTTTTTTACTTGGGCACCGATAAAAACGTGCTGACTCATCGAGTTAAGTTCGTGTTTTCTCTTTCCACTCAATAACGCATGCATTAAGATTCATAGAATGCCGCATCAACTTGTCGCGATTTCGTACCTCATTCTCAAACACGAAAATCCGGGCAAAATTTTTTACCTACACTTCACTCCCTTTAACGCACTTGCGCAATACGTTCAATGTTGAACAATATGCGGATTAGATCACTTTATTCGGGCACTAAATTCTCGAAAGCGTAAGTTTTTATCATTCAATAACTTCTCAGAAAGAATAATCAAGACACTAAACGCGTCATCAATAACTGCTTTATTGCTTAATTCTGCTGTTACCGACTAATCACATTGAACGTAAATGACCTACACCAAGTTGTCAACCAAGTACAAAACCATTGAAACACCAGATTTTAACTCTTTAACTTGAATTACGTACTTGGTCGCATAATTTACTATCTTAATCCGCCATGCTAATAAGATTAACTTCAATTTGTTTTGTTAATTCACTGTCCGCGTCACAGAACAAATTCAACCGTTCCAATGAATACCGACGGCACGACAGTCAACCTTTACACACACTCGTATCCAGGACGTATTGTATCACGTAATGCACTTGGGGTGAATGAGGTAGCACTCAGATTTTCAATGGAATAGGGAGATGAAATTTGCACTTGAACTCCCATAAGACTTGTCAGACCTATGCATTTCAACGAGTGAATATTTCACTGTGGTTTTTCACGATCTCCCGTGCACTCCATAAACTCGTTTACCATGCACACAATTAAGTTTAATTGGAATCGTCGTATTTAAGATACCACCACATGCACCACTACTATATGCTATTTGTCTATCAGTTATGAAGTTCGTTACTATCGTATTTGATTTAATTTGCAAGATTCTCACCTTGTCGCTACCGCTGTCGATGTGAAACTAAACTTCTTCCCAATAATTGTCTGAAAGGGTATTGACGTTGGTTCTATATACCATTCGGTTTTCTTTGACTATACGGAGGGTATCATCTAGCAAATCAATGTCAATGATATTTTCTTTTGGTATCTCTAATGTAATGCAGTTGTCGAAGAAATCGTATGAACCTGTACATATTTCACGTGCTTTATTTAAAATAAAACCCCTTCTATCATCCGTACAGCAGAGTCGAGATATAGGACCGATTGTTTAGTCACTGATTACTTTAACGGTCCTATCGCTAGAATATAGAGGGAATGGGTGCGTAACAACATTTTCACAGCCACTATGACTAGCCTTACAAATCGCAGAAATTATATTTAAAAATAAAAATTTTGATTGACAACTACACCAAATACGGGCAGACAATTTGAACTAAACTTTTTACAATCAATCCATCGGCACACATCCAAAATGGCGCGTACTTATTGAATTGAAAAGGGTTCTTTGAACAAAACTTCTCCAATTTCCCCGTGGCAGAACACGATTTTCTTAAAAAATTTAATTGCTGCTGCAGATTTGTTGACTGCACAAATTCGAACCGTGACAGGCGGAGCTTCTCAATATCTTTGCGATCAAGCGCGAGCACTCTTGAAGGCAGTGGTGGTGGCTCCAGGCAGCCACTCACGTCCTAGCGCATCCCACACAAACTATTTCCACCACGGCCAATCACACCCAGCAACAAATAATTGTCAAGGAATGCTTCAATCTTTCCACTATCTCACAACATTCCATAGAAGTTTAAAAATGGAAATATCCATTGCGACAGTTTTCACAAATTTTCCTAACCGCACAGAGTGAAAGAACGAACACCGAATAAACTAGATTCGGACGCACTCCACCAACGGCGGCCGTTCTCGTGCGTGCTTCCCGGGTCGCGGTCGTAAGAGGATTTGTCGATCCGTCCAGATCTCTTCTTTTTCTTTTTCTGTGTAGCCACGGTAAATCAAAGCTCGAGTTCGATTGCATTTGGTAATGCAATACACCGTTAGGATGCACTAAGTCAGTGTTCCCATGGCCAGAAAAAATTAACAGAAATATAGAAAAATGAAAAAATTTTTAAATAGTAATAAAAGTTAAATCTCATGAAGAATATAATTAAAGGGAAACGTTTAAATTTAAAATAAAGGAAAATTGATATAAAATTATATTTATCAATAAAAATCAGGAAAAAACATATTTTATAAATTACAACTAAGACTGGAAGTAATGAAATAGTTTGTTCCATCATCAAAGCCCAAAAGAATAATAAAGCGCCAGGCATCGATGAGATTCCGTGGAGCTCATCAGATATGGTGACAGTAGTGTTCAACAAGCTATTCACAAAGTCATCCAGTACATTTGGGAACAAGAACAAATGCCGAAAGAGTGGAGCCAATCAATTATACTCCCTATCCACAAAAAACGTGACAAGCTATAGTGCGAAAATCATAGAGGGATATCACTACTTTGTACGGTGTACAAAATATTTTCTAAAACCTTAGAAAATAAAATCCGATCATACGCCAACAGTATTATTGGAGAGTATTAAGGTGGTTTTAGGGCAAGCAGATCAACAACAGACCAATTGTTCACAGTCAAGAAGGTACTTGAAAAGTGCTGGGAGTTCAACATAGACGTATACTAAATTTCCGTTGACTTCAAGCAAGCATACGACAGCATTGATTGTAACGTACTGTACCAAATAATGCTTTGCTTTGGCATCCTAGCAAAATAAGTCCGTCTTACCAAAATGACAATGACGTCAACAACCTCTCAAGTCCGCATCAATGACCAACTCATCGATGCCTTTGACACAAATATCGGACTAAAGCAGGGAGATGGGCTGGCCCCGTTCCTAGTCAATTTGGCTCTAGAGTACGTCATACAGAAGCTACCTGTCGATACGCGAGTTACATTAATTTACAAGTTGAGCCAAGTAGTAGCCTATGCGGATGACATCCACGTTCTGTCACGGCTATTCACAACCACCAAAGAACTTTTCCAGAAACTCGACAGCGAGGCAAAACTAGTAGGGCTACAAATCAATGAAAATAAAACAAAGCTCATGACGCAGTCGATGAACAATACCTTAAATACACAAAATGTCACACTAATAACGAAAACAGGCAATGAAAGGGACGAAATACGCCGAAGAATACAGCTTACAAATCAAATATTTTATTCATTATTGACGATCTTGAAGACCAGCTGCATGCACAGGAAAACAAAGCTCCAAGTATACGAATCTGTGATAAGACCTGTGTTATGCTATGGGTGTGAAACATGGACCCTAACCCAAGCATCCGCAAATATATTGAACGCCTTTGACCAACGGGTCCTGAGGCGAATAACCGGAGCGAAGCTAGACGGGGACCAATGGTGAATTCGATACAACCATGGGCTGTATGAAATTTTTGACAATCCGGAGGTCTCAACGATTATAAGACTGCGGAAGCTGTAATGGGCTGGACACATGAATCGTATGGACGAACATCAAATACCCAAGAGGATATTCCTTGGGAGAACTGAAGGCTGGAGACCAGTGGTCTGACTGGGTTGACGAAGACAGTTCATCACTGCTCGGATTTTGGAATTGGAAGACGCAGTTAATGGACCGAGACGGTTGGAGGTGCTGTTGGCATGAGGCGAAGGCTGGAGAGGGGCTGTAGTGCTAAGAAGAAGAATGAAATATTTTTTTTTTCTAAATCTGCAATGAAAATTTTGGATAAGGGTTAGAAGGGTTTTCGAGCAGTTTGCTCCTGTGACTGCTCGATTACAACAACAAGTGTCCAACCGCAATTGGGGGAACCAAAATTTTCATACATATCTCTTGCCCGCCCACTACAAAGTCACACTGATTTAAGACCTGTTTTAGAAAGTTCTCATCAAGACTTTTCATTTAACACCCTACATGACTACCTTCGGTAAAAAAATTTTAAGGTACCCTCTCCGATTTAGGAGCAACACCTCCTTAAAAACCGTTAAAAAATTTATTGATACCCGAGCTTTTAATGCGTCATCACATTTGATCTTTGTATTAGGTTTGGTGTCTGCAGCTGCTATAGTTTTGGAGAAAAACTGGTGTGGCACTCAGTTGGACGGACGGATGGACAGATAGGTGCCGATATCTATAGGACTGACCAATAAACACAAAATCGATTTCAATAGGGTTTTACAAGTGAAAAACAAACAACAACAAAAATAAACGCACAAAGCTAATAAGCTAGCCTGCTATGGAAAATAAGTTTTGTAGGCTTCAGGTTATAGAGAAAGACAGTTTCCATCCGCTGGTGTAGGTGCCTGATCTTTTTACCTTAAATGTGGCAAGGCTGGACTCCAAGAAAAAATTAAGTATGGAATCCTCTGCATGGCAAACATTAAGCAAAGCAGACACAGGAATATGCGAGTTTTGCAAAGGAACACAACAAAGTTTACAGTGGTAATCCAATGAACCATATTCTGTACTTGAACATACTCGTACAATGGCCGTATTAATGCCCTAGATTTTTCTCATCAAAAATATGGGAGCTAATCTGGTACTGCTCATACAAATGATCAAGAAAATGAGATACTCTAACTTTTTCCAAGTAATTGCTCAAAGGCGACTGTAGCCCTAACAAATGGCACCAGATGAAATTGATACAACCATTCTGAGAAATAAAAGAATAATTAAAGTATGGTTTAGTAGTATCAAGTAAGCGCTGGTTATTTTGACTTGAAGGTGCATTTTTTCAATTAAATTTGGGCAGTGCGTACTATGGATGTATTAGCACTTTATTGTCAAACTTATCAACAAAGAGAGACCCATCTCAATACAAAGTCAACTTTTGATAAACGCCATGTAATCTGTGCTACTCTAGCTTCTTTTACCTTCTTCATTTTTTACTTAAGTGTTCCCAATTTACGAATTAGAGCTACTAGATTAGAGCATTTACACATGAGTCAGTCTTTATTGTTGGTTTTGATATCTGCAGGATAAGTTTGATCATTTGACTTGCCAAAGAATGCAGAAATTTGCGTAGAACTGAAGGCTATAGAATGCTTGTTACTGACAAGGAGACGCAATGCTCAGTTAAAGGTTAATATCGATTCTGAATGCAAGATGAACCCCGCACCTCATCTCAGATCTGGGCCTGCGGGTCAATCGAATCCATACTGAGACTGACTTCTTAATGTACTTATGCCCGCTAAGGGCATAGATATTTTTTTTCATCCCTTAGCAAGATCGGTAAGTGCTGATCTACCAATTGTGCGTTGCGTTTGAAAAATTCTATCACCTTTCACACATTTTGTGCACGATCAACATGGGCAGGCTAGACAGTGACTTATTTAATGAAATTAGAGAGCTTTCTCCAGACATTTTAATAAAAGAGAAACATAGATCTGCTAACAAATCAAACCACGTGACAACATTACATTTGGGCATGCATAATCACCTGGAGACACCGAGGAAGGGAAGTCGTGCTTCTTGTCTTTTTTAGCAACAGTTTTTTTAACATTTGTTACGGGAAAACGGTAAGAGAAACGCCGAAAACTCATTGGTAATGACAACTTTTCAAGAACTGAATGACCTCACCGTCAATTTGGCTCCTTATTTATGGATTTATGAGTTTAATAACTGCAGTGCAATGCAATAGATGGGTTGAATGGTTCTACATCATTTAGCCCAAGATCTTAGTTCTTACAAAGTGACTGTAGGATTGGTTTAATATTCGAAACGTTCACTTTACATTTAGTACTTTCATGTTTTGGTAGATTTTAAGGTTTTGAATGGCTGTAGTGTGGTTAAAACCAGCTTTCTAGTTATTAGTTGAACAATTCTGAATCTGTCTGCTGAAGTTTAGAGAAATAAAGTTTTCGTTAAAAATTGTCTCTTGCACAAAAAAACTGGATAAAGCTCACTGTTTCACTGTACATATCTTGTGATATATTCAATTACTTCATAAATTTAGGAATCTGATATAGGCCCTTGGATTTTGTAAATTTTTGAATTTACTGGGTTGGTTTTTAAGATTTTCATCGCTGCAGCTTGAGCGTTAGTTTCACCTTCTATCGAAACTATAATTATTTTTTTTGACATAGTTGGTCAGAAATCCATAGAAATTCTAAGAGCCAAAATGGTGTTAACTAGACTTGAAGCAAGCCAAAAGTTCAACAGCGAGTTTACCTCATGTTGGTTCATGGTGAAAGCTCCAAAAATATTCTCCAAAAGGTTTTATTTTTCAAGAAATACTTACAATTACTCGCATATTTAATTTTTTTCGATAATGATCTTCGTTTTTCTTCTCATAGAGTTAGAGTGCAATCCGAAGCAAGCAATCAAGTTTTAGTAACCTGTACTCTATTTTCCAGGTATTTATATCATCATTAGTGGCTACTCTCGCGTTCGGTGGACAGAGCATAGAGGGTCGGGAAAAAACCGTAGAAGTGTTACATATATTGGTAATGAAGAATATTTTAAATCACGAGTTGATGTCATGGGCAGCCCAAATGGAGAAAGTTTCGATCTTCAGCCTGGAGGATATGAATACCATTTTCAAATTACATTGCCTCAAGAACTCCCTTCGTCATTTAACAGCTGCTGGGGGAAAACGAAATACGAAGTTAATTGTGTTATTGATCGACCATGGAAATTCGACAATGTATTTAAGCGTCCATTCACTGTCATTCATCCTTTAGACTTAAATTTACTTCAGATTTACTTGGTGAGTTCACTGTATGCTTGACGATTATTGTAGTAATAAATCAAAAGCAAAAAAGAGTGGAATGATAAAATATAACCTAATTTTAACGATAAAATGGATTTGCAGGTAAAATCTGCTAAGTTTTATAATAATGCAATACGAAATTGCATATGACGATGTGTATACTGAACACACGTATATTATATTTACTGATTGTTCAATTAAAAAATAATGAAATCTTATGAAATTTGCCTTGAAGTTTCGAAAACTTTATGGACTCTATAGTGTTTCTTAATAACTTTCCTCATTTATTCTTCTAGCAACCTGTTGAACGTGAAAATGTGAAAACCTTTTCCAGATTTTTCTGCTGCGGAAATGGAGGCGATATATTTGTCAAAGCTAACATTCCGTGTGGTGGATATGTTCCTGGGCAAAGTATACCAGTTTCTGTATACATCAAAAATCTTTCCAATGTATCAACATATGAAACAAATGCGTGCTTGATTCAAATAATTGAATATCGTAGCCAGCGGCCCTATAGCAAAAGTAAATACGAGCATAGATCAGCTACTGTTAATTATTTTGGGCCTCTAGAAAAGCACCAAGAAAAGACCTTGAATTGCACTTTGCTAATTCCAGCCATAGCACCGTCTAGTATGATTTCGAGCAGGATAATCGAAATATCTTACTATGTTGAAATTCAACTTAAAACTCGTGGAATGCATCGAAGCTTGAATGTCCGTTTGCCAGTCACAATAGGGACAGTACCTTATGGGTATAATACTTTCAGAATGCAAGCTGCTGCAGCATCTTCTTCAGAAACAGCACCGGATAGAGGAGGTACCATTGGTTTTATCGATTAATTTTTCCTAAAACTTAGTATAAATTTATTTCTAGGTCTACCGACTTACGAAGAAGCTGTTAATTTGGGCCCTAATTTCGTGAATGCATCAGAAGATGAAAAATTCGCTGAACAAGATGATTACACTCCAAGATATCCAGTCTATAATAATTTAAGCACCATTCAAATGCCCCATTTCGATCAGCCAGCGGTTATAAACACGCAACCAACAGAAACAAAGAAACAAAAGCTTTTTAAAGTAGAGGTTGAAGAAATCAAATAAATAAAATATATACTATTTGTTGTTTGAGTCTACACCCAGAGAAAACCCCAAGTACAAGCACCTAAATACATTTGAGTGCAATTTTTTCATATGAATATGACCTTAGGAAAATTATACTAGACCCACTAGGCAAATCGCGCTTGAAACCTAAGCGAATTACTTAAGCTACTTAGGTAACACACATTATTCATAATAGCTAATATAAATGCGAGCGCCTTACAGTGACTCCCAAAAAGACCCGCACAAGGAAGAAATGTTCCTTCTTTTTCAATTTATGCTTCAATCGATGACACAAAAAGAAAAAGGAAATATTATTAATTGAACTAAACATCAGCTCGATAATTTTACTCATAAAAATAGAAAATGTATCGCAAAATGAGAAGTGAAACGAAGGATTAAAAAAGAAGCACAAAAATATGACGCCCCAAAAAGATCCGCACGAAAAGGAAACATGTGCATTTTTATGTAAAAAGAACACATTTGAGTGACCTCGCCTTCAGTGATAAAGTCGTAATAGATCCGAGCAGATCATATCTAATATTGATCATAAACCGCGTTTTGTTCGTAGCTTAAAAAAATGTTGTGCTTTTTAAATTAAAATAGGCAAATACACGTCTCCAGAGAAGACCCAGTAGATGGTTTCTAACCATATGGAAGGTAAAAATGTGACAGAAATATGTTCGAGCCTCAACATGAAACGTAGAACTGTTTACGACATTCTCCGGAGGTATAAAGAGGAAGGCACAATAGACTTGAAGCATAGTCCTGATCGCCCAAGGGTTCTAACGACGCTTGAAGAACGCTCTATCGTCCGGAAACTTAAAAAAATCCAAAACTGAGTGCTCCAAAAACTGAGTGAAGTGTTCGCAGAATTTAAGAAAAAAGTAGGATGTGAAACAGTTCGAGAAATGCTCAATACAATGGACGTGTTGCACGGAAGAAACCATTCATCAGCGAAGTGAATAGAAACAAGTTGGGTTAACAGACCTACGCTCAGTCAGTAGGGTTTTATATTCAATTTACAAAATACAGTCACCAGATCGAATAAAATCAAGAAACACGTCAAAGACAATTTTATTGGAGATAATATGAAATTCGAAGATCATACTATCATTAACAAAGTTGAACGGATTTCGACTTCTGAGGTTTTTGTATTGTTATAGTCATAGATATCTCCCTTGATAATTATTTCAGATGTCCATTCGCGAGGGAGGAAACACATTTTTCATGTATTTCCCCCCTGTGCCCCCACTGAAGCAAAAACCGACAGTTTACCAGCTGTTTTGAAAAGCTCCCATGAAAAATTTCATTTCATACTCATATTGGCTACCTTTGATGAATTTTTTTTCTGGGGCCACTCTCCTGCACTGTTATCATCGATTAATGGCCAATTTTTTCGAATCCTAGAATGGTTACAAAACCCTTTTGCTAGGAGCTCTCTCCCGCCTCCTTGACTTGTTTCACTTATGGTTATTAATGGTGGGTACTCATCTTCAGTCATTCATTAAATTGAATCAAGTATTCAAAGCATGCACCTTGAACGTTGAAGTTGGGAAAAACTAGCTCAAAATTATTCAATCTTCGCATTTAAAACAGCAACTGTTTTGTTTTACGATTAATGATACCACTAGCTGAACCGATTCTCAAAGATATTCATGACACCCATCATTCCTGAAATTTTCATGTAAATCCTAGCAAAACTGTAGTGTCTGAGTCGGTAAAAAGCGCATTTTGTTGCATAGCCATATGTTGCCATAGTAATAAATGCAGCGCATACTGTTCCATAGTAATACAGGAAAATTCAAACCGCTATAACTTCGCTAATTATAATTTATGAACTTTTCAGGTTTGATCCATCTTATAAATTGTCATCTGTTTACTGAATTTTATTGAATTTAAGGGTACCGTTAAGGTTTTATTCAAGAAAACATAAAATCCGTAAAACATACTATTACTAACAAAGTAGAGTGAATTGCGACTTCTCACGTATTTGTTGTTGTTGTACTCATCATGATTTCATGATTTTTTTCAGATTTTTCATGATTTTTTTCAGATTTTTCGGATCACAGGTGTCCAATCGCGAGGGAGGGGACACAAATTTTTCGTGTATTTCCCCTCCCTGTGCGCCCCTCGAAGCAAACTTTGCCAAACTAAGACTTGTTTTGAAAAGTTCTCATCAATACCTTTCATTTGATACCCATATTGGCTACCTTAAATTAAATTTTTTTCGGGGGTCACTCCCCTATATGGGGAGACCCCCCTTAAATACCTTATAAAATTTTTTTGTAGTTGAACTTTGAAGAGAGCACCACTTTACACCTAAATAGAAAATTTGATGTTTCTAGCTTAAGTAGTTTCCGAGAAAAACTGCTGTGACACACGGACGGACGGACGGACGGACAGACGGACAGACAGGACGCGATTTTAGAAGGGTTTTGTAAAATTATTTTACAAAACCCTAAAAAGCGTTTAAATTTCGCTAAAGAATTTATATTAAACGAAGTCAATTATTGAAAGGATGTGATTTTTGCCGATGAAAGCAAATTCAATGTTTTTGGCTCGGATGGACGTGTTATGGTGTTGTGCAAGCCCAATGAAGAATTGAGTCCAATTAACCCCAGGCCTGCAGTGAAACACGGAGGTGGCAGTTTGATGGTTTGGGGATGCGTATCTACTGGTGGTGTTAGCGAATTAGTATTTATAGATGGTATCATGGATTCCCGTCGATATTAATACAATTTGGAGGAAAATTTGCGAAAAAGCGCTGCTAAAATGGGCATTTCCGATTCGTTCAAATATTACGAAGACAATGATCCCAAACATAAGGCACGCATTGTTCAAGAATGGCAGCTGTATAATTGTCCTAAAGTGGTTCATCCTCCTCCTCAGTCACCGGGTTGTAGTCCCATTGAAAATCTCTGGGATGAATTGGACTGTAGAGTTCATAGCACGACAATTTGTTCAAAAACGGAGCTCGAGAAAAAGCTTCGCGAAGAATGGGTGAAAATGGATGTGGAATACCTGCGGAAATTCATCTCCAGTATGCCAAATCGATTAAAATGTGTCATTGAACAAAGCGGACATGCAACAAAATACTAGCTTACTAAAATTTTTGTTTATTTTTACAATTTGGCTCTTGTGCGGATCTTTTTGAGGGATGATATTTTCTGTTTTTTCATGGAATTTCCTTTTGTTTTGGTCTATTAAAAGTGAGAAACTATTTTATTTCTGTGATCTGTAAGACTGTTATGTTCTGCTCATAATAAAATGTTTAAAAAAATTTTCCCGTTTTTAATTGCCTTATAAAATGAGAAAGGAGGAAAATTTCTTACTTGTGCGGATCTTTTTGGGAGTCACTGTATGTGGATGATCTAGTGTTATATACAATAGTCTAAGATTCAACTGCTCGATTCTGCAGTTATCTGTTTTTTTGATAAACTTATTTTTAATGAATGTTGAGGGAGTATGCAATGGATTAGCGATAGGTTGTGTAATAATCGAGCAGTCACCTTAGCCAACTGCCCGAAAACCTCATAACGCTTTTCCGAAATTTCAATTGCAGATTTGAAATATTTAGTTACTCAAATTTGAATTTATAAAATTTAGAAAGAATATAAAATTGAATTTTTTTTATTATAAACATAAATTTTAATTTTTTTCTTTGCATTGATATTCTTTATAGTATTTTTCTTTTATTATGATTTAAATTTTCAATCTATTACTTATTTTTATTAACTTTATTACGCAAATATGCAAATTGAAATTTCGGACATGAGCACACTGATTTAGTGCATCCCATCCATCTATTGCATTGCCGAATGTAATCTAACTCGGTTGAGCTAGCAGCTGGTTTCAATTTACAGGTGCGACAGAGAAATTATGAGAGATTTCGATGGATTGGGGAGTCTGGTATGAATGGTCACCACGAACATGTCGTAGCTGTCCGGATCGAATTCGCGAAATTTTTCCCTATCTCTCTTTGTAGACTACTTTAGGAGTTATACTGTGGATTCGCACCGTAAAACACAAGCGACATGTTACGGGGAAACTGTGATTCAGTTGACGTGGTTGAAAGATACGAATGGAGCGAAGCGAAGAAGAAAAAACGTTGTATGTATAAAACCAAACTAAAAACGGAAAAAACGTGCAATCGCATATCTCGCCGACTATCGGAATAATTGAATTGATTTCAAATCGACAATTGTAGAAGACGGACGTGAATTTACCCATATCAAAGTGACACATGACCCAAGCGAAAATTCTTCGGTGGCAGTAGATCCCAAAAAGGAATTTTCTCATTTGAGCCTTTCGTCTATAATCAAACCATGCGATAATCGATACGATCGCGTATTAAGGATGTGTACGTTTTCATACGTAGCGCGGGGTGTGTGGCGGGACAATGGCGCTCGACCTGATAATACTGTTCATTTTGATTCCCCGTATCCAGTGATGAATAAACAGTTCCGTACATAAACTACGCCGTAGACTGCCCCAAGCCAGCGAAGTTCATTTGTTTATTTACGGAACTGATTATCCGTAAATAAACAAATGAACTCTAACAAAAGTATTATTGGGGAGTATCAAGGTGGTTTTTGTTCACAGTCAAGCAGGTACTTGAAAAGTGCTGGGAGTTCAACATAGACGTACACCAAATTTCTCTTGACTTTAAGCAAGCATACGACAGTATTGATTGTAACGTACTCTACCAAATGATGCTTTGCTTTGGCATCCCAGCCAAATTAATCCGTCTAACCAAAACGACAATGACGTCGACGACCTCCCAAGTTCACATCAATAACCAACTCACCGATGCCTTTGACAAAAATATCGGACTAAAGCAGGGAGGTGAGCTGGCTCCATTGCTATTCAATTTGGCTCTGGAGTACGTCATACGGAAGCTACCTGTCGATACATTACTATTCAAGTCGAGCCAAGTAGTAGTCTATGTGGATGACACAAATATTTTATCACGGTCATTAACAACTGCCAAAGAAATCTTCCTGAAACTCGACAGCGAAGCAAACCTAATAGGGCTACAAATCATTGAAAATAAAACAAAGCTCATGACGCAGTCGACGAAAAATACCTCAAATACACAAAATATCTTACTTGGCGAGTACAGTATCGAGAGTTTTAGCGAATTTGTATATTAAGCCGCCAAAATAACGAAAACGGGTAGTGAAAGAAATGAAATACGCCGAAGAATACAGCTCGCAAATAAAATATTTTATTCAGTTTTGACGATCTTGAAGAGCAGCTGCATCCATAGGAGAACAAAGCTCCAATACAAATCTGTGATAAGACTTCTGTTATGCTATGGAGCGAAGCTAGACAGGAGCAATGGCGAATTCGATACAACCATGAACTGTATGAAATTTTTGACAAGCCGAAGGTCTCAACAATTATAAGACTGCGGAAGCTGTTATGAGCTGGCCACATGAATCGTACGGGCGAACAACGGATACCCAAAAAGGGATTCATTGGGAGAACTGAAGGCCGGAGACCAATGGGGAAACCGAGGATGCGCTGGTCTTACTCGGTTGACGAAGACAGTTCATTGCTGCTGGGATTTCGAAATTGGAGGACGCAGTCAATGGACCGAGACAGTTGGAGGCACATTTTGCAGGAAGCGAAGGCCCAAGAGGGGCGGTAGTGCTAAGAAGAAGAAAAAATAAACAAATAATGCCGGAAATGCGAGTAAAAATGTTCCAATGGACTGAAATGCAAGTGCATGTTCTTTTAGAACTAATTCGCTGAGTGCATTCTTGTGTTAGTGAGAAGCAGAGAGGAGAAATGCCCGAATAGAATTTGAGTCCTGTGTGTTCGCAGTAGATGTTCAGATCAAAACGTGGACTAGTGAGTTTGGCAGGAATCGCAATAAACTGATATCCCACTTACCGTAGAGATAACAACGATTTTGGAGAGCACTCAATGCCAGATCAACAGCAGAGTTTGGTAGCACTACACGATGTTATGGTTACAGAAGCAAAACCATCAAAAACAGCAATAGCCAGAGACAAAAGTGAAAATATCTTGTTAGAAGCGTCATTAGCACTTTTCAGCAACTACCATAGCTTGTGATTTTCAAATACATGTAGAATAATGATGAAAGCAGCATTCAAGTGATAAAATCAAAGTGACAACTGCCAACTTTTGAAAATGATGATGAACATGTTTTTTGACTTTTCAATAATGAATAAATAAAGCGTATTTCCTTACATTTGTAACTTGATAAAATAATCGGTGAAAGTATGCAACTACCCACCAGGTTTAAATGTAAAATTCATTGCATTAATTGAAATTGATTTTTGAGCAGTGGAAACTGAACGGAGTGTACTTGTAGGTGTGTGAAGTACGAAATGTTGATCCCTGGATATCGCGCTACATGAAAATAAATTTCCCGAGCAATCAGCGGACAAAATTCATTTATTTGACGCTGATGCATCTCTACTTATTTTGTTTGAGACTCGTTAAATGAAAGTTTGCATGAATAGACGAACCCCAGCACCAAATACCAGCGATTGAGGTCGTTGCATAAACATTTTGATTACGATGTTGGAATTTTTTAGACATTTTTTTCATTAGATAACTCTTCATGGTACTTTAGTATCATTATCTTTTTGCATAAAATACATTTTCATTCAGAGTAATGCTGCCTACTCATCATCTAATTAAGTGTATAAAAAATCAAGATTTTTTCAAGCACGCGTAACGTACCACCGAAGTTTGCCGGTATCACCCACATCGTCAGTGGGCGCCAAGCGAGGATGTTGGTGAGAACACTTGTTTTTTTTTTAATTTATTTATCTTATATTTATTTATATATTGCCTTAATACTAGATTTTATTAAATTCACATTATAAAAATTGCCATGAATATGCGTGATTGAATGTGCTTAGGATTTATTTAGAAATTGGAACTATTGGTTATACTTGTTTACGTGTTTCAAAAATTTTTGCACGTAATTTGACGAATTTTGTAAATCAATTGCTAATGAAATGCGAGATTTGATTTTTGAAAAGGGGAGAAAAATTAGGATATGTTGAATTGTTAAATAATACATTCGGTCTTTCGTTTCGCTGGAAACCTGACCATGTATGGGATCCACCACGTTGGCCGGCCCCTCCACTATAATGAGCTAGCCATGGGGCGAGCTCTCCCCGTGTGATGCGTTTCGGGTGCTCTTGCCCGAGTAGAGTGGCCTTCCGCTCGGGTGCCTTTTTATGGTATAGTGTTATGTAATTCCATCGCATAATACTATAACCTAAATTGGCCACGTTTATTTTTATTTATACAAAACTTCAATTTTAATACAAAACTAAAGTTTTGTATATCCAGTCTACGATAATCCATGGCTGCCAGTTAAAAAATGGCCGCAAGCAGACGTTCCCATGATTTCAATAAATGATTCTCGCTCCAGGTAAGTGTGTGTGCAAGAGAAAAGATGCACGGAACGTTACATGCTGTAAACAAGAGTATAATATAGCGTAGATGTAGTTCTCGTATTTTTTTAATTTGTATTTATGAAGAATGAATTGTTGAGTATAATAAAAATTTTTTCGCGTGAGAAAAGAACTATTTTTTATTGAAAATATTTAAAGAAGATCCATGTTGCTTTATTTGTCCATTCAATGTTCGTGTATAACAACATTTCCGATTTTATTGTATTAAGAACTAGTTACATTTATTTATAATAAATTTTATCAATATCATCGTATTTGACCCATAAAAGTTAAATCAAAATAATAAATATTAGTCAATGAGAGCAATGGAACATAAAATAATGACGTTCAACAATAATTTTGATTTCAATGTTCTTTTATTGAAAAAGGAATTTTTTTTTATACAAATAATTTACAACACAATATCTTCTTCCTCTTCTTCGTAGCACTACAGCCCCTCTCGGGCCTTCGCTTCCTGCAAAAAGCGCCTCCAACTATCTCGGCCTGTGGACCAAGGCCTTCAATTACGAAATTCGAGCAGCGATGAACTGTTCTCGTTGACTGAGCCAGACCAGCGTTTCCTCAGTTTAACCACTGGACTCCGGCCTTCAGTTCTCCCAATGAATAACTTTTTGAGTATCCGTTGTTCGTCCATAGAGTCCAGTTCGTCAAAAATTTCATACAGCTCATGGTTGTATCGAATTCGCCATTGCTCCCCATCTAGCTTCGCTCCGATTACTCGCCTCAGGACCCGTCGCTCAAAGGCGTTCAATATATTTGCGGATACTTGAGTTAGGGTCCATGTTTCACACCCATAGCATAACACAGGCCTTATCACAGATTTATATATTAGGAGCTTTGTTCTCCTATGGATGCAGCTGGTCTTCAAGATCGTCAAAACTGAATAAAATATTTTATTTGCGAGATGTTTTCTTCGTCGTATTTCGTCTTTTTCACTACCCGCCCTCAGTACGTCATACGGAAGCTAACGGTTGATACGCGAGGTACATTACCATACAAGTCGAGCCAAGTAGTAGCCTATGCAGATGACATAAACATTCTGTCACGGTCATTAACAACTGCCAAAGAACTTTTCCTGAAACTCGGCAGCGAAGCGAAACTAGTAGGGCTACAAATCAATGAAAATAAAACAAATCTCGAGGAAATCTTGATACTCCCCAATAATACTGTTGGCGTATGATCCGATTTTATTTTCTAAGATTTTAGAAAATATTTCATATGCCATACAAAGTAGTGATATGCCTCTATAATTTCCGCACTGTAGCTTGTCACCTTTTTGTGAATAGGGAATATAATTGATTGGCTCCACTCTTTCGGCATATGTTCTTGTTGCCAAATGTACTGGATGACTTTGTGAATAGCATCGATGCCCAGCTCTTTATTATTCTCTTGGGCTTTGATGATGGAACAAACTTCATCCAGAGTTGGTGGGGCCAATGGAAGTTCTCCGCAGACATATAGAGGCTCCGATGTTCTGGAGCTGTGCGGAGGATTAAGGAGGTTCTTGAAAAATAATGCCCATCTTTCCTGAATCTTGGTTTCATCAGCAATTATATTGTCACTGTCATCCCAACAGAGCGTGGTTTTTGGCTGATAACCACGTTCCAGGCTTTTCACTACTTTGTATGGTTGTCTTGTGTTGTTGCTCACTAAACTTACATCTGTACTTTTCAATTGGTCGTCAGAGTATTTTCTTTTCTTCATCCTAATTATCTTATTCGCTACTCTTCTGAGATTTCCATAGTTTTCTTGCTTCGTCCTGGTTATCCCACCCACATATTCTTTGTACCCCTGATTCTTTTTATCGAACGCATTGTGGTACTAATCATCGAACCAATCATTTCTCTTGTGCCGGGCTTGATGTCCGATTATCTTTTCTGCCACGGTCCTGATAGTCGCCTTCACTCCCATCCAGAGCTCGATGCTCGTCTTTAACAATGCATCTTATAAGATGGGAGCCAGCTGACTATCGAGGGTCTCCGTGAAATTGTTGGCCACATATGCCGTTTGCTGCCTTTCGATGTCAAATCTTTGTAGCGGGCTGGTCTTTGCTGAATATGCCTTTGAAATACGACATCGATAGGTTAATTTGATCAAGTTATGATCTGAGTTACAATTGGCTCCTCGGTATGTACGGACGTCAAGTGTGCTCGGGGCCCAATGTTGTTGGATCAGAACATGGTCAATCTGGTGTTGTGTGTTGCCATCTGGTGATACCAAGGTCATTTTATGAATGCGTCGATGTGGGAAGCACGTTGAACGTATGATTAGATTTCTGCTACATGCAAAGTCAATCAAATCGCGGTTGTCATTTGTATCATCGTGGAGGTGATATCCTCCAGTCGTTCCTCGATGAGATAGCTCATTGCCAACCTTAGCGTTGAAATCACCCAGAATTATTTTTGTATCGTTTGTGAGCAATGAGTCGATCAGTCTGTCCAGGTGATTGTAAAACGTTTCTTTCGTTCCTTCGACCTTTTCTTTGGTCGGGGCGTGAACATTAATCAGCAAGAATTAGAATTTCGAATTTAATACGGATCGCACACAACCATTCATTGACTGCTTTAAAATCAATAACGTGCGGTTTGAACTCCCTATCCACAATAAAGGCCACTCCGAATTCTCTTTTTCCAGTAGGCTTCCCACTTTTGAATATTGTGTGCGATCTAATGTCTTGAATGTCGTTTCCAGTCCACTTCGTTTCCCGACTGCCAGTATTTTTAATCGATATTGACTGGCGTGTTGTAAAAGGTCCTTAACAGCACCAGGGTAATTGAGTGATCTGACATTCCAGGATCCAGTGCCATAGTCCTTTTTTCGTTTGCGAGGTCGTTGCCGTGATTCCAATCCATTCCGAGGCCTAACTACAGGTTTCGAAACAATTAACGGTTTTCCAGGGACGGGGAGTTAGCCCGCTGCCCAACCTCCATTCTGGCGGCATGGTTATTACGCGGAAGATTCGCCTTCACCCTCTTACGTCCTCACAAAGGATGTGTAAGTAGGATTTAGTAGCAGAGCTGTAGATGTATTTAAATTTGTTAGCATTTCTCGATATTTAATGTTACATTATTGGGGAACCAGTAAACCCAATGTGCACCCCGAGAGCCTTTACTGCCATTTAATTGGGGGGGTTTAGCATGAGGAATCATGGAAGCTATGGGATGGGGAAGCAAGAGGTTCCCTCCTCCTTTCTCAAACGGGCTTGGGACCGTCTATGGCGGAATTCCAATTCATTTTTAAGGGGTTTTGTAAAATAATTTTACAAAACCCTACACAAATCGCGTCCTGTCTGTCCGTCTGCATGTCACAGCATTTTTTCTCGCAAACGACTTAAGCTAGAAACATCAAATATTGTATGTAAGCGTAAAGTAATGCTCTTTTTAAAGTTCAACCACAAAAAAATTTTATAAGGCATTTAAGGAGGGGTCTCCCCATAGAGGGGAGTGGCCTGCGAAAAAAAATTCATCGAAGGTAGCCGACATGGGTATCAAATGAAAGGTATTGATGAGTACTTTTCAAAACAGGTCTTAATTTGACACTCTTTGCTTCGAGGGACACACAGAAAGGGGAAATACACGAAAAATTTGTGTAGCGCGATTGGACACCTGTGATCCGAAAAATCTGAACAAAATTGTTACGGTAGGTATTTAGGTGCAACAAAAAAAAACCTTAGAAGTCGAAATTCGCTCAAATTCGTCAATAATAGTATGACCTTCGAATTTCACATTTTCTAATATAATTTTCTAATATGTATGGATACGTTTAAACCCAACAAAATTCGATTTTTAAGTAGCCTTACACAAGGTTCTATTACTCAGTAAGTTTGATGAAATTCGTATCATATTCACAGAAGTCAAACCCATTTGAAAATTCTCCAATTACAACAATAACATGCTTTTATGGTATTTTATGGGCTTTCCTTCGAATCAGTCACTGCAGTTTTGATTTGATCTTCTTGAAATTTTTAAAATCAGGTCAATAACATAAATATTTTTAGGAATTCATGATTTGAGTGATTTTTGTTGGTTTGCAACAAGACGGTGACCGTTGAAAATAGAAAAAGAGGATTTTCTTTTAACCGTGCAAATCTCTTTGACATATTTCTTGACTTTATTCGTTGCTGGTGACTGCATTTCTGAGGAGTTGGATGCAAAACCCTTCTGACATGAGCGTAGGTCTGTTTACTCAACTTGTAGTCTTTTTGTTTTAAAACAGTGAACTTTTTGTAACAGTGTGGATAATCGTATCACTATTTAAGGTTATGTCATTGTATTTGTATTTTTTCTTTTTATGAAAGAATAACATAAGTTTACACTTTTTGAAAGATTCATTATTGAAATCTTTTAATTTTCCATCCTCGTGACAGAAAAAAAACATGTCTTCATTTTTGAAAATCACAAGTAAAAATCTGCAATAAATTTGAAACGGAGTGTTCACCTTTCGCAAACGAGAAAAAACGTATACTATACTTAAGCAGTCACTATAGGGAAAGTACCACAGTTGCCATGATTTGTCCGTGTATTATTTATTGCACGAAACGAATGGACCATATTTTGTCTAGCGCTCACACTTACCTGAAGCGAGAATCGTTTGTTGAAATCTTGGCAACCTCTGCTTGCAGTCATTTTTTAACTGGCAACCATGGATTATCGTTAACAGTAAATACAATATATATATATATATATATATATATATATATATATATATATATATATATATATATATATATATATATATATATATATATATATATATATATATATATATATATATATATATATATATATATATATATATATATATATATATATATATATATATATATTGTTGCGTGTTTTTGGTTCGCGGCCAATAATTTTAATGTTCCGGGGAAGTGAAAACGCAATGTCTTTTAAATTAAATTAAAAGAGTTTATTCAATTAATCAAAAAAACGCACAATCACTTATTTTAGTATTTCACAACTTTAATTTTCACTTAGTCTATAAATTTGTCATTCAACTGTCCACTTAAAATTACTTCGTACTCAAACAATCAATCGCCTTAACTTCGCGTTCCACTATATCGCAGTTTTCCCCCCATTCATTCAGCTCGCCTTTATATAGGGTCTCTAATCATTCAACTCAGTTCTCGTTCATTGATGAATAAGCGGGAACATTCCAGCAGCGTAATTAATGGGCAGTGACACACTTTCAGATGTTGATAATGCTTGTTGGGTTCTCGTGGTTTCGAGTAAATTCATTTGTTGGTGTTCTTAATGATTGTGGAAACAATTGCGACAGTAGCTCGCAGAATTCTTTGTACATGTAACACTGCCCCCACCTCAGTTCTTTTCGTCCCGAAAAGATGTGTCGCCAGTTGTAGTCAATTCTCCCTGGGTGTAATATGGGGCAAGACGGTCCAGATGCACGATTTTCATTTTGGCTCTCGGTTTACGGTGTTCCTGTATGCGATATACGACGTCGTTAATTCGCTTTGTGACCCGGTATGGTCCCTCCCAATTATGTTGCAACTTTGGAGACCTACCCTTTCGCCGTTGTGGGTTATATAGCCACACCAAGTCATCTTGCTGGAAGCCAGTACAATTTGCCTTGAGATCATAGCTGGTCTTCATGCGATCAGTAGCCGATTCGAGGTGATTTCGCACTGTCCGATGTATCTGGTTCAACCGTTGCCTTAGATCAATTGCGTATTCCGAGATCGTTTGGGGTTTCTCAGGGGGTGTTCCGAACTTTATATCGGCTGGCAGACGAATAGTCTTTCCAAAAATGACTTTGGCTGGAGCTTGGCCCGTCGATGCATGTTCGGTAGCTCGGTACACCATCAAAAATAGTGGAATATGTCAGTCCCAGTCCCTTTGGTTCTCGTCAACCATCTTGGCCAGATGTTTATTTGCAGCGGTGTTGTCCTCGTTTTCTGTATTCCCAGCAGCTCGCACATTTCGCCAAAAACTAGTAACTCGAAGTTTCGGCCTTGATCTGAATGTAGTTCACAAGGTTCGCCGTACCTATTGACCCAATTTAACACTAGCTGTTCAGCTACAGTAGTTGCTTCCTGGTTGGGAATGGGGTAGACCTCAGGCCACTTGCTGAAAAAATCGGCTACAACCAGCGTACATCGATTTCCCCAATCGGATTCAGGAAAGGGTCCTGTGATGTCAACAGCAATCCTTTCGAACAGCACGCCTACGTTATAGGTTTGCATTTGTCCTCTCAGTCGTCGCTTTGGGCCTTTGACAGAAGCGCAAATTGTGCATCTGCGACACCAGTCCTCTACGTCTTCTCGAGCGTAGAGCCAGTAGAACCTTTTCCGCAATTTCGCTAAGGTCTTGTTAACACCAAGGTGGCCTCCCGAGGATCCTTAATGCATTTCCTTAATCACATCGTGGATTCGGCTTGTGGGTAGTATAGTTTGCATCCTATAGGAGCTACCATCCGCCGTTTCCCATTTCCGCTTGAGTACGCCACCCTCCACCCGAAGGGAGTTCCATTGTGCCCAATAGCTCCTTCCTGGTCACGCAGTAGTTCTTCTCGCTTTTTGAGAGAACTCGACTGTAATAAGCGAGGACTCTTTCTTCGCCATTGATCTGCTGAGAGAGTAAAGCTCCAATACCGCCGTTGCTTGCATCGGTGTCAACTACAAACATTTTTCCGGGTTTCGGATACGCCAGCACGGGTGATTCACACAGCTTTTCCTTCAGGGTCTCAAAGGCTGTCTGGCATTGTTCATTCCAGACATACGGTCGATTTTTCTCGGTTAGCTGATGGAGACGCTTAGCTATTTTGGCAAAGTCTTTGACGAATCCTCGATAGTAGGTCGCCAGACCCAGAAAATTTCGTAGTTGGCGCTTGTTGTTTGGTGTTGGCCAGCTTTTCACGGCTTCAATTTTCTCAGGGTTTGTTTTGACCCCTTCTGCTGATACGACGTGTCCCAGGTATTTTACTTCAGCTGCAAAAAGGGTACACTTGTTGGGACTAAGTTCCAAATTCGCCAGTCGTAATCGGGAGAAAACCTCTTCTAAGTTCCGCACATGCTCTTCGAACGTTCTACCGATGACGATGATGTCATCTAGGTGTACCAAGCAGGTTTTCCAGGTTAGACCACGTAGCACGTATTCCATCAAGCATTCGAAAGTGGCTGGAGCATTGCAAAGCCCAAACGGCATCACCACAAATTGCCACAATCCGGTCCCAACTGAAAATGCGGTCTTCCCTCGGTCCTTCTTGTCGATTTCTACCTGCCAGTAGCCACTCTTGAGATCGAGTGTAGAAAACCATTTTGCGTCGGCTAAAGTGTCCATGATGTCATCGATGCGTGGGAGCGGGTAACTATCTTTCTTAGTGACGTCGTTAAGCTGCCTATAGTCGACACAAAAACGGGTGCTACCGTCCTATTTCTTTACTAGAACTACAGGCGTGGCCCATGGACTGACAGAAGGTTCAATTACGCCTTGTTTTTCCATGTCCGAGATCAGCGCGCTCACTTCTCCTTGTTTGGCTATAGGGAGGCGTCTCGGTGCTTGTCGAATCGGCTTGGCTCCCTGTGTATCTATGACGTGAGTTACCAGACTCGTTCGGCCGTGGTCATCCGGGCTTGTTGAGAAGATGTCACTGTACTTGGTCACCAGATCAGAGGCTCGTTTGAATAGCTGCACTGGCAATTTGACCTGCTTCAATATTGCGGACGTAGACTCCCGGGCTTTGCCTGTGTCTTGCCTCCTTTTCCAATGATGGTCGTGAGTAGCTTCCAAAGAGGTGATGGTGGAAACAGGCTGGCAGCTGCCGATGACTTCTCCGGCTTTGATGCTCGTGGTTGAGTCTGCAGTGTTAAGGACTCTAACTGGCACATATCCATTCTTAAAGACCTTACAACGCTTCGTCCTACAATCAAACTGCACAATGCGGACGTCTTCGTTGGCTCTATCAGATAAGATCGGCGGTCTCCAGAATCACCATCAAGCTTGGCCCATACAATGCTTTCGGAAGAATTCGGTACATCAGTGTCAGTACATACCACTACATTCATCTTGGTAATTTGGACGCTGGGATCCTCCATCAGTACTTCGACATTCTGCCATTTCAATACACGTTTGCCCAAATCCAACGTGATTCCATGTGGTCGCAGAAAATCCATTCCGAGAATGCAGTGATCCATAATGTTCGCGACCAGAAAATTATGTCGGAACACAAGGTCTCCCAACTGTATCTGGAGGTTGACCTCTCCATGAACAGGAACAGTTTCTCCCGTAGCTGTCCGTAGTGAGGAAATTCTGCCCTTGTGAAGTTGTTACTGTCTAACTAGGTCTGGTCGGATAATCGATCGGGTTGCACCAGTGTCGATGGTTATGGTGCAGTGTTCTCCGCCAACTTGACCCGGAAGGCATAAGTCCGCTTCTCCACGATGTAGTCTTGACACGGTGAGGGTGGTGCTGGGGACGTCGATCCTCCTAGCCAACCTCTGCCCCACGAAGTTGGCTCCTACATGTTTCCCGACCCCTCTGTTTGAATGGTTTCCATTCTGGGCTCCTGAC
This sequence comes from Odontomyia ornata, assembly GCA_963969285.1. Taxonomy (NCBI): domain Eukaryota; kingdom Metazoa; phylum Arthropoda; class Insecta; order Diptera; family Stratiomyidae; genus Odontomyia; species Odontomyia ornata. Next base: position 61,322,599 of record OZ017738.1, on the reverse strand, counting down.
TCGGTCTGGATCTCCTCCTAGCTGCACACCCTGGACGATAGCTCGGTTTTCTCCGCTTCTTGCAGTCTCTTTGCAGGTGCCCCTTCTCTCCGCAATTCCAGCATCTAGGCGCACCATTTACATGCGGGTCTCGCTCAATTTCCACGCGCTCACACCTGCACTCGTCTACCACTACCTCACGGACCCGGGCAGTGGTACGAGTCGCATTTTTCGCTGCCTCAAAGTTCAGACTGTAAGCCAATGCGTCCTTAACCGTTTGCTTTTGGGCTAAACGCACGGCTTGTTGCAATTCCGGGTCCTTTAGTGCGCTGATGAATGCTTCTGTCGCTGCATCATCTCGATGTTCTGGGTCGTAGGCCAGGTAAGCCAAAAGTGCTAGTCGCTCAATGTCACACTACTTGAAAATTTTGCGGTGAAACAATTTATCAGAGTTTAAAAAAAAAAAATTGCACCATTGGTAATCGAAAAGGATGTCGTTGGAAAGGTTTTGGTGAGATCTTTTCAAACCAAGTCTCAAAATTACCTTGTCAGTACCGAGGAGGCAGAGAAAGGGGAAATTTGCGAAACAAAGGTACCTACGTCGTTTTGAAATATATATCAACTATCGACATGAGTATTGTTGTTGTAATTCCATACGATTGATATAGCTCACTTGATGCTGATGTGAGTTCTATAAAATTTTGTTGCCATAAGGATCTTATATTAATCCCCATAACTGAAAAATTTTAAGGCGATGAAGGGTAGTGTTTTGATTTTAATTGAGAAAATGAACAATTTGCAAATCACACTATTATTATGAAATTTGAGTAATGGTTGATTTCTACGGTATTTGTTGCCTCTGTACTCATAAACACCTACCTTCATGATTTTTTCAGATTTTCAGCTCAATGGTGAGAGGCGACACTAATATTGTTCGTACATTTTGCCTCCTCCTCGACACCTAATGTAAAAAATGTTCAAATTCTTAATAAGCTAAGACCTTTCATTTGATACTCTTCTCGACTTCATTTGATTAAAATGTTTAAGCGCCACTTCGTTATAAGGGAGACCTCAGTTTAAATATTTGATAAGTTTCTGACATATTTGAAAAGTTGCTGAAATTAGGGTGACCAGACGTACTATTTTAATAGTACAGGTACTATATTTCAGCTCGATGTACTAGTGTACTATTTTATTTTTAAAATAACACGAATGTACTATATTTTTGACCACGTACGAAATGCCGCAATTTCCCGAAAATTTCTGCGAAATGCAACAATTTTTTCCACGTTTTTTATCATTATCTACAAACTAAGAAAAGTCAGCAATTCTGGAGGACGTATTTACTGATGCAAACGATTTGAAATTGGCGCGTTTCAGTCGACGTAAGCGTACGCAACTTGGTCAGCGAATGCCGGATCACAAATCACAATGCACAAGCCTTGTCTCTTCATGGCTCGCGCGCGTGTCGGTGTAAGTGCGTGTACTGTCGGTGCAACTCTGTGTCAGTGAGAAGGGCGTTTATTTTGCTTACGTTCCGGCAAAAACATTCAGAATGTCGCGACGAAAATGTCACGTTCCTGATTTATTAGGAAAACAAGAAGGAAAATACTCCTGCTACCGTAAGACCGACAACGATACAGTTGCAGAGTGTGTTGTTTGTAGAAAGAATGTTTCTGTTGCTAACAGTGGTAAGTGGTAGCTTATTTTCTTTTTTCTTCTTTTTTCTGATGCGTATGGAACCTACTGCTTCTCTTTTTCTTTGTTTTTCGGTTTGGGACTTTGGTCTTTGTTAAATAAAAATTAAAAGTTTCTAACTAATGCCTCTCAGATCCGATACTTTTCATATTGAAATATAATGGGTTCGTAGTCCACAACAGAATTTTTTTGCGATTGTCAGGGACGACTCAGTTGGACCAACATGTCAATACCAAAAAGCATAAGGAAAATGTCCAACAGAATTCAACGACAAGATCGGCAGCCAATTTCATGATATCTCGATTCACCCGTTTAGAAGAGAAAATACATGCATGCGAAGGAGCCCTCGCATTTCATGTCACCGTGCATCATCAATCCTTCCGTTCCCAAGACTGCACATCGGTTTTGCTTCGTGAAATTTTCGGGGATTCGGAAATCGCGCAAAAAATGACATGTGCCCGAACCAAAACTGAGGCCATTTTGTGCAATGTGATTGCACCTCACGTGATTGAAAACGTCGATAATCAACTGGCGAGAGCTTTATATGTCAGTATATCTACGGACGCAAGCAACCACGGCCATATGAAGTTGTTTCCAATCGTTGCCCAATTTTTCGATTACACCCAAAAAGGAATCCAAGTTCGAATGTTGGACCTCATCGAAACGACAAACGAAAAAGCGGACACTGTCGCAAAAGCTCTCGAAAATGTTGCTGATGGCCATGTTATCAAACCAAATCTGACATGCTACACTGCTGACAACACGAATTCTAATTTTGGTGGTCTCAATCGGGGAGGCGGCAACAACATCCACGCCATCATAAAGAAGGATATCAATCCTAATATCCTGGGTATCGGCTGCTCAGCGCACATCCTTCACAATTCAGCCCAGCATGGCTTAAGTCGATATGGATTGTTCGATATCGATTCGCTTGCCTTCAAGATTTATCAATTTTTCTCGATTTACACTGTTCGGACTGAGACACTCAAAGATTTTTATGATTTCGTCAACAAAGCATATAGAGATCTTCTTTATCACAGCAAAACTCGGTGGCTGAGTCTTTTGCCAGTTGTCGAACGATTATTGTCTATGTTCCCGTCACTGAAATCGTATTTCTTGTCTGAAGAAAAATCCCCGAAGATGCTTGAGAACTTTTTTCGTCATGATTTCGCGGAATGTTATCTTTTTTTCGTACATTCCTTGATGTCCGTTTTCCACGACAAAATTAGAAAATTGGAGCAAGAAAATAACAGTGTCGTTGAGATTCTCAATATTGTTGATGATGTGGCTCAATCGATGCGTGACAGAATTGTACACAAATTTCTTCCAATTCCTGTCAGAAAAACTCTGTCGGACCTGAGAGCCGAAGGGAAAGATAGGGAATGCGATGACTTCATTCAAAATACGATGACTGTCTACGAAGAAGCTCAGAATTATTTGTTGAAATGGACTGCATCTCTGTCAGAATTTCGGGTAAACTCACTATTGATTTCATGAACTTATGCATGTTGGAAGATATGATTTTGAAATTTAGGTATAATAAAGTATAGCTCATCCAAGTATCATTCCAGATTTTCCAATGGCTGGATTTCAAAATGGAATGCCTATTGACCTACGAATGCATTGAGGACACCGTTGACTATCTGGCAGGAAAAGGAGTTCAGATTGATGATACTAAAATTTTCGATCAAACCATGAACTTGATCAGGTTCATAGAGAAAAAACAGTCTACTGCCGATCTCGAATTTTTTAGAAAAAATTGTAATGATAAAATCTGTGAATTCTTCGCGTCGAATTCATGCACTGACTGTTTTACTGAAATTTTGAGGATCGCATCATTTTTTTTCTCAATACCAGGTCACAATGCGAACTGTGAAAGAATTTTTTCTTTGATAGAGGCTCAATGGACAAAAGAAAGGAATAGACTCAGCGTCAAAACTGTGCGAGATATTGTGTCCGTGAAGTTCAATTTCAAACAATTTTCTTGTTCCGAGTTTTACAAGTATTTGTAGCGACCAGAAAATTCCAAACTTCTCAGACAAATTGGTGACACGCGAAAATACTGACTTTTTCATATTCGCAAACTGTCATCTTTTTCTATAACTGTGCAGTACTTTTTTCGATTTTTGTGAATAACTAACGATCTAACATTCGAATTAGAAAACCTTAAATGTCGAATGTGTGTTACGACGATACCTGCGATCGGTACAACATCACAATAAAATAACGAAACAATTTATTAGGCTTATTATTTGTACCCTTCACTTTGAAAATACTTCATTTCCATTTTTCTCGACCTTTTTGTTTTTTTTTTTTAGAGATCAAAATGTTCTATATTTTCAGTGATGATGAGCTTGATGGACAGACGGACGAACAGACAGACAGGACGTGAAATTTAGTAGTTTTTTGTAAAACTTCTTTCACAAAGCCCTAAAAATCATGGAAGTACATCTAACAACAAATAACTTAGAGGTTGAAATTCATGGAACTTTGCTTATAATAGTAGGATTTATCATTTTCACCAGTGAAACAGCATTTGTATCATTAAATTGGATGAAACCAGCCGTTTAAGTAGTTCTTTACAAGATCTTTATATTTTATACATTTCAATAAAATTTACAAAAGACATAACCATTTGAATTTCTTCCGATTAATACAATCATATACGAATTTTCTACTACACATTGTAGACAACTAATACTGGAGGTGAAGATCCGAATTAGAGCTATGCCATAAATGACGATGATGCATATTTAAAACAACCACAAATTAGATATTTATGTTCTTGAGAATTACGGAGATTATTTAAGATTCAATCAAATCTAACATTTGGTGGGCTAAACTGTTTCCTCTAAAGTTTATCTTTTGTTTCTACTGGAGGAGCTAATGATTCGTATGGTGGTAATCTACCAGGTAGAGTAACTGGAATATTAAGGTTATAGTAGATGGGATACATTGGTGCATATTCCATTTTTTGAGTAAGTTTGTCTTCTTCATTATCGTCTGACAAAGCGGGACCCAATTGAATAGCTTGTTCATAAGTGGGCAAAACTAAAAGGATAATGAGATTGACGTTCAAATCAAAAATAAAACTCATTTTGTCTTACCATCAAAGTCAGACAAACCATTAGAAGTTGATGGCATGACACTTGGATCATTTTGTTGGTTACATCCATATGGAACAGTTCCAATAATAACAGGTAACTTTGCATTCATACTTCTGTGCAAACCACGCGTTTTCAATTGAATTTCCACATTGTATAGTATTTCAATAACAGCACAGGATGAAAAGCTTGATGGAGCAACGGCCGGAATTTGTAGTGTGCATTGATAGTCCTTTTCTTTACTTTTGTCTAATGGGCCAAGATATTGCAGTGAAACAGTTCTTTTCTCAGACTTGTCCTTTTTAAACGGTGACTTTGCGTGGTATATTATTTTTTGTACAATGCAAGCATTTGTTTCGTATGTGCTAACATTTGCATGATTTTTAATTAAAATACTAACTGGTATACTTTGCCCGGGAACATATCCACCGCAGGGAGAGCTCAATTTCACGATAATTTCTCCACGGTCTCCAAGAAAAAGAAATTTTGAAAATGATTTTGAGGTCTCTCGCTCTACAGGACACTGAAATGAGACATATCTTATAATAAACTGAAATAAAGTTCAGCTCTTATCGAGTTAAAATTTCTTCAAACTCAACCCTCACAAGGTATGATGGCTGCACGTTGAAGTCTACTGGCTGGATAACAGTGAAAGGCTGCTTAAAAACATTGTCAAATTTCTTAGCCCGATCAATGGTACAAACAACTTCATATTTGATTTTCCCGTAGAGGCCATGAAATGATGTGGGCAACTCAGATGGAAGCTGAATCTGAAAATCAAATTCATACTGTCCAGCAGCTAAATTGAAACTTTCTCCATCATCACTTCCCATCAAATATATGCGAGACTTTAAGTAATCTTCTCGTGCTGTGTAAACAATAACTGCCTTTCCTCCATTTTCTGATTCCATCCATTTCACCCTTGCGTGACCTTGAATAGTGATGAAAATTCCTGAAAGAGATATTAAAATTTTCATCAGTTTACGAGTATATAACAATTTTGCCTGGACCTACTATACTAATATTTCCCATTAGGCTATTTTTTTTATTCTGCATGGCTAAGTTGGCAATAATCAGCTTCGAATCTGATAAATTCCTTCACTTTCATTTCATTAATCCTATACAAGTTTCAGTTAACCATTTTTACCAGCAGATTTCTTCACCGAACCAGTTGTATCAATTTGACACTCTTTTCTCATTGTTTTTTTCATTCTCTTTAATAAAGGGCTTTCCAATAAGAGGTGTTATTTTGAATAGCCCGCTATTACGGTAGATGTCACTTTTGAAACGTCATTTTTTTAATATTTGACAAGTAAAAACTACGCTATTGATAAAAATGGAGCAATACATACTTCAACAATGCATTAAAATTATTAAAATTCACTATAAAAATGGTGAAAATTTGGCAGAGACGGTTCGTAAAACTCGAACATTTTTGGGTCGTCGTGAAGCATCTTGTCGGACCACAATACAATTGATGGAAAAATTCGAACTGTTGGGACAACTTAGTGATGTGAAGAATAAAACCCGTGCACGTCACTCAAGAACAGCCGAGAATATTGCTGCTATAGCCAAAAGTTTTGAAGAAAGCCCAGGTTTGTCCATTCCTCGTCGTTCTTTGGAATTAGGCGTTCCACAAACGTCATTACACCGTATTTTGCATAAAGATTTGGGTCTTAAGGCTTACAAAGTTCAGTTAACACAAGAATTCAAGCCGGTAGATCATCAACAACTTTGCTGATTGGGTCGTTGAAATGCATAAAAATGACCCGGAATACCATTGAAAATTCATCTTGAGTGGTGAGGCCCATTTCCACCTTGCTGCGTTCGTTAACAAGGAAAACCCAAGAGTTATTGTTGAAAAGCCTCTCTATCCGCAAGGTGTGACTGTTTGGTGCGGTTTATGGTCCGGCGGAGTCATTGGACCTTACTTTTTCGAAAATGAGGCTGGAGCAACAGTTACGGTGAATGGGTTGCGCTATCGAGAGATAATTAATGATTTTTTATGGCCGGGATTGGATGGTATTGATCTGAACAAAATTCACTTATAACAAGACGGCGCTACGTGTCACACAAGCAACGAAACCATTGATGTTTTACGGGAAAAGTTTCCGGACCGTGTTATTTCTCGAAGAGGTGATCACAATTGGCCACCAAATCTTATGATTTAACACCTTGCGACTTCTTCCTTTGGAACCACGTCAAAGAAAAGGTCTACGCCAATTCAAGACCTCAAAAATGGAATTCGTGAGGATATCGAGGACATAGGGCAGCCACTTTGCGATTTGGTTATGGAAAATTGTCATTTGCCTGATGTTATTTTTTAAATATTAACGGCATACCTTCTTCTTTATAATGAAGTAAACATCCGATAATTCATATTAAAAATGGCATTTTTCTTTTAATATCAAAATAACACCTCCTATTGGAAAACCCTGTATTTGAAATCGAAGCTCTCCTATGTTTTATTAAATCAATAAATATTTTATTAATTTTATAGAGTACTTAAACTTCCCTTGGGGGTGTTTATCATTCAAAATTGCTTTTTAGGGTTCCATGTATCCACCCGTATAGTATCACTCGTGTGCCTGTCTGTCCGTCTAACATAGCCAATTTACTCTGAAGCTACTGCACTGTTTAAGCTCAAATTTGTATTGTATATGGATTCCCGTGATCTAAACAGACGAACTCGTATGTATGTAAATTAATTTTAAAACATTGTGGTCACTTTTAGGGAAGAGGGAGGAGGATGAAAAACAAAATTTTTCAAAGTTTATCGAGTAACCCAATGAAAGGTATTATTATAATCAAGCTAATGGTTTTCGCAAGAGTCGATAAAATTTATTTCCAAAGCTACCGAGCCTAAGGTTTTGAAAAAATACAGGAAATGGTTCCACATGCGTAGATTATGAAAAAATGTATCAAGCATCTATAGTTTTAACATAACTTCCTAAATTCTTAAATACTGTGGGTAAAAAATAGCTATTCAAACCAGTTTGTAGTCCATTCCTTACCATACATTTATAAATCCCTTTTTCTCCCGAAAGCGCATTCAAATACACTAAGAGTACTTCAATGATAAACAAAATTATTATATCAGAAGACTTCAACATTAATATCATAAACATACAGTGGCTCACAACTTGCAGTGCTATTTGTAAACTTGAGAACACTTTATCTTAAAAACTAATATGAAAATCATAAATTGTTGTAACTGGATTTTGAAAAGCATGCTTATTGATTTACAATACGAGTAAATAACAAGTTGAGTAGACAGACCTAAACTCGTGACAGAAGGGTTTTGTACTCGACTTCTCAGAAATGCAGTCACCAGCAACGAATAAAATCAAGAAATATGTCAAAAAGATGTGCGCGTTTAAAAGAAAATCCATTGTTTTTATATTTCTAACGGTCACCATTTTGTTGTAAACAAACAAAAATCATTCAAATCATGAGTTCCCAAAAACTTTCTCTAAGTAGTTGATGCAGATCGTACCTTGTAAATCCCAGAAAATAGTAGCCATAACCTTTACTGCCGATAGGACAGTCTTCGCCTTCGTTCACTGTTTCAAATACTTATTGGTCTTTGGTGCTTACCAGTGGAGCCATGTTTTGTTGAAGGTCACAAAATGATGCAGAAACCCCTTCGGATTGCTCTTCAACAGTATCACGCAGCATCCATCGTGCCGACAGCTTTTTTACGCCCAAAATTTCATGCAGGATATGATTCACGCGGTCTTTTGAGCTGCCGACTATCTCAGCTATCTTGCGCACCTTCAATCGACAGTCTACTGATATGAGCTCGTGGTTCTTGACACGTTACCCTCCATTGTTACCGTTTTTGGGGCACGTGGGTGTGATTCATCAAAAACCGACGTTGAAACTCGTTCAACCAAACATTTGCAAATACCATTGCAGGAGCTAATTCAACGCACACAGCATCCAAGCGCTCTTTGATTACGCTACGCGATTTCCCTTCCAAAAGTATGATTAGAATCACCGACCGATATTGCTCTTTCTCCATTTTCCTAAAATCCGCGGACACACCCGGTTCCACGCACGGTCAAAACAAAACTGAGAGTCTGTTCCGGCTGAAATTTTGAGAGTAGGCGTCTACAAGAATAAACTAAACGAGAGTGAATCTTTCTTGCGATAGTGGCGTGACTGAGCGATGAGGCTTGCTATCGGGCCGCCCTCGTATAAGTCTGAGATTATGCTGTCTTGGCTGATTAGGAACTGCCCTCATGTTTCACCGGCACAGAGACCAAATTAGAATTTTGTTGAAAATTTATGGGCAATTTTGGAGAATAATAATCGGAAACACAGTAATTCTAACAAGAAACAATAAAAAAGGGCTATTTTGGAGGAGTGGATGAAGATTACCCCATCATCTACCCAAAAATTTGTGAATTCTATACAAATTAACTTAAGGATATACTAAATACAAAGGAATACCATACAAAGTTCAGAACTCTGTATAACATTTGACGTTTTTTAGGGTTTTGTAAAATAATTTTACAAAAACCTACTAATATCGCGTCCTGTCTATCCATTAGTCCATCTGTCGGTGTGTCACACCACTTTTTCTCGCAAACTACATAGACTAGAAACATAAGCTTTTGTAAGTAGGTGTAAAGTGGTGCCCTCTTCAAAACGTATAAGGTGTTTAAGGGGGGTGTCCCCATACAGTGGAGTTGCCCCCGAAAAATTCAACAAATGTAGGCAATATGGATATCAGTTGAAAGGTATTGATGAGAACTTTTCAAAACAGGTCTTTAAATGATAAGTTTTGCTTCGATAGGTGCAGGAGCAGGGGGAAAAAATCACAAAGGTGAGGCTTATAGAGTGCAACAAATACCTCAGAGGTCAAAATTCGATCAACTTTGTTAATAATCGTACATTTTATACATTTTACATTATTGCCTATAAAATCAAAATGGGACCCTTAAATAACCCAAAAGCTACAATTTAAGTTTTCTGATAGCAATTATATTTGTCCTAAAAATTTCAATATAATCAAAAAATAAACGGCTAAGTTACAGCCGATTTAACATTTACAACAACGTTAACACTTGATACTAAGGAGATACACGTTTGCAACGGACCTAGACACTACAAATACGAGTACATAGGATTTTTGATTAAAATTTTAGAAATGGTTTGTAATATTGAAATTCTATTATAATCAATCAAACAACGTGTTCAAACACTTGAAACGGAATGGCGGTGAATTTAAATGCATAATAACCAGGATATAATTTTTCGAGCACAATTTATGGAAACTATATATAAGCCAAGTTTTGATATGCAGAACATATTGTTTGATTTACTAATTGTTTCACAAAACCCTTCTGGCAGGAGCACTCTCCTGCTACTTCAACTTGTTTTAAACTAAGATTTAAGTTTAAGGGCGTGCAATAAGTGGTGACAGGAACATAAAGCAGCTTTTTCATTTTTATAATTATTAGAAACAATAATTTTGGTATTTTTGAAGTTAATTACTTAAGAATTTTTCTGGAATTTGGCAACTAAATCTTTTCATAATTTTATACTGTTTTCCAATAGAAGCATAATAAATTTTAAAATTAGAACTGCATGAACTCAGCTGTGAGCCACTGTATCATAAAATGAAAAATCATCATGTATTCGTCCACATATTCACAAATGTACAACAAAACAACATTTAATAATAGACAGTGTATTCAAAAAAATGTCGCTTTAAACCAGCACTAGAAATACTTATCATATTTACTAAAATATTTGTGACAAATTCAAAAAAACTGATAGAGGGTAGATTGATTATACGGAATCATCTTCACACGAGTTCAACTCGCACTTGCACGGGATTTAAATTCAGATTGACTGACGTAAAAACTATAAGATTTAATAAATTAACGCACCTCTTATGAGTTTGTCCTTTTCAGTAATCAACTTTACTTGACCCGATAAAGCCTGGCCACTAAAGCATGCTCCCGCAGGATTTTCATTAAAAGTAATTTCAACTGAGCTCGGCATGTTCCGGAAGTTTTTGGTGCTTAAGATAAAACAATTCAATAAAATTGAACAAACTATAAATTCTCTAGACGAACTATATTTAATTCAATGTGGCGTACAACTGCAAGATATTTGAAATAGTACATGCTGATTGTTTTTATCGATAAATTTCTTGATAACCAAATGTTGATAAATAGCGAAATGCTTAAATTCAGCAGATTATAGTACTAACAAATTTTCCCGACGATGACATGATACGTGTACTTGTTATTGGCCGCACGTGATCGGAAGCTAATGAGTTAGACACCTTATTTACATCGCTAAATATCCGCGTATACTCGTTATCAAGGGGCAAAGGCTATTTTTTCAAACCGAGATTTATTTTATAGTAAATAATATAGATTTTGATCTTTCATTTTAGGGGGAGATTACTCTTGCATATACATACATATATACATATATATATATATATATATATATATATATATATATATATATATATATATATACATATATATATATATATATATATATATATATATATATATATATATATATATATATATATATATATATTATTTATATATACATATATAAACATACATTTATATATATATATATATATATATATATATATATATATATATATACACATATATATATATACATACATTTATATATATATATATATATATATATATATATATATATATATATATATATATATGTATATATATACATATATAAACATATATATATATATATATATATATATATATATATTTATATATATATATATATATATATATATATATACGAGATATGACAATTGAGTAATGAGACTGATTCCATGAAAACCATATATTTATAAATTATTCTACAACTCCCCTTCAAAGTAGTCCCTTAGGCAGCTATACAACGATTCTAGCGCGTTTTCCACGATTCGCAATATTTCTGGAACGCTTCGACTGGGATATCCACGAGTACCCTCGTCACGGCCGCCTGGATGTCCGTAATCAGCTCAAAATGGGTTCCTTCGACCACCGATTTTTTTCTAGTCACAGGGTGACATATCGGTTGATCAAGCAGCATGGGATCGTTTTCAACTTGTTCCAAACAGTCTTCTGCGACGGTCATTCGATTCTGCAAATCGTCGGTTAAAACTTGCCTGAGTGTTTCACAGTAATACCCAGGTCCGAGGCCAACATTCGAACTGTTAAACGCCGATCTTCACGGATAAGGGCACGCACACACGGCGCATTCGTGTCAGTCCGCACCTCGACTAGTCTCCCGCTCCGCGCCTCGTCTTCTACGCTTTCAAGCCTTTCCTTAAACTCTTTATGCCATCGAAACACCTGGGTACGACTAAGAGCACTATCACCATGCTCTTTCAAAACTTTAGCGTACGTTTCCGAAGCTGTTTCGCCCAATCTGGCGCAAAATTTTATCGCGACGCGTTGCTCTTGTTTATTTTCTCCATTTTCGTGACGAGCACCACCAACACACGTCTACTCAACACGATACAGCAGGCGAACTAAACAAGCTAGAGCGATGGTAAAAATATCAATGCAGAGGAGAAGAATGCCGAGGAAAGGAAAGAGGATTGCAGATATACCACAAACGCGGCAACAAAATCAGTCCCATTACTTAATTGTCATATATATATATATATATATATATATATATATATATATATATATAGTCAATAACTTTGTTTATTTGATATCCGCAGGCCAATCCTCTTTTTTCTTTAAAAGCCGTAACCACCCCGCACAACATAAGATAGCAGCGTACAGATCAATGGTGCAGAGGCTTCACTCCATCCCCATGTCTCCTACTAACTACTCCAACGAACTAAACAACATTTACAGAATAGCTAATAATAACGGATACAAACAATGCGACATTGACAAACTTGTCACACAGTACAAACAAAAACAGGAACGCCAACCGACTGAAACTCATAAGAACGACCAACAGTGGGTATCGTTAACATACGTAGGCAAAGAGACATACAAACTATCAAACTTCCTTAGGAAATACAAATTGCAAACTGCATTCAAAACGAACAACAACATTGGAAACAAACTGAAGCCAAAACTGAATGACACATCGATATACGAAGGCAGCGGCATATACAAACTGACATGCAAGGACTGCGACATGGTATACGAGTATATCGGAAGGACAACACGAAAACTAACGACAAGATACAAAGAGCACCTACGATCTTTCTTATACAACAAGGCAGACTCCAATTATGCGACGCACTTACAAAACCACGCACATGAGCCTGATGCTATGACAAACTCTATGAAATTGCTACACAAACAAAACAAAGGACCGAGACTTGACATCCTAGAAAGGCTTGAAATTTATAAACATAGAAAGACAGACGGTGACATTATCAACGAACAACTTGTTACCAATTCCGACGCAATTTTCTCAGTCCTAGATCACACTCTTAGACGAAAACGGAAACGAGATGAAACAGAACAAACGGAAGCCAACAAGCAAAAAAACAAAAACATAATATCCCCCTACCTGGTATAATTGAGTAATTTACTTCCTGACCTCATTACCCATCCACTTATTACCCATCCGCTAATTACCCATCCGCTAATTACCTATTCGCTAATTACCCATCCTACGACTATATAAAGTCGCTCCCTTCAACACATCCTTTAGACACTGAAGATGACTCAAAGTAGTCGAAACGCGTCTGCTCACACAACTAAGCAAGGCCCGACGG